>OZ023212.1:54278356-54432043 GCA_963995525.1 Escarpia spicata
TACTGTGACAGAGCAATTGTGGAGGGAACGTTACAACGAGCCGTTCATCGTTGATTCGCAAACTATACTCGACGACACCATTCAGAACTATAGATCGAAAAGCCGCTACGACATCGAGGCAGCCGCGTCGAGGCAGAAAGAGTTCTACTACCAGGTGTCGTTACCACATTTCTATGACAACAAGTTCTTGGATACCGCCGTTCTTCGATACAAGCGGTTCCTGTTTCTGAAGCAGCAGAATCCCGACACGTTTCTCGTTCCATGTTATGACGTGGACCTGGCATGGCATGCACACCAGGTGCAGCCAGCGGCCTACAAGAAAGACACCACTGCCTACCTGGGACGAATGCTCAACCACAACGATAACGTCGGCGATCGCAGTCCCAATTCGAAACTGTCGGAGGGAGACAAAAATACGCGGCAGTTGTGGAAACAATTCTTCGGCGAAAATTATGCCATCAGTGGTGTAATGTACAGAGGCGAGTCGCCTCATGGGAAACTTCACAGACTTGACCAGAATGACATATTGAAAGTCTCCACGAATATTTCAAGAGTAACGCTGGAGAATGTCATGTTGGAAAATTTGGAAATGGAACGGAACGTTCAGTCGAAGCTCACGCTAGAGGGCGCGACCAGCTCCAAATGCCTGATGAAATTGCGAGGGCCGATACCCTGTGACTTGGACAAACACTTCACTCTTGATACGAAAGTGCACACTAATCTTAAGCTGACCGTCAAGAGAAAGACGGGATTATTGCGTTGCGGCAATTCGCAGCAACTTGCCTCTTTCAACATTGCTCTGGGCACAATCTCCAGCTCTGCGAACGTGGCAGTCCATGACGACCTGACACAAGATGCATCCGGGCCGAGAGCAAGGATTACGGCAGCTGCAACAACCTTGCGACGCAGGCCAATCGTCTTGAAGCTCGAGCCTGGTTCATTCGAATGCTACACGATGCCAGAAAACATAGAGCAGCTGTGGGGACCAGTTCCGCTGCTGCAACTTCCGGTCGGCGTGCGCAACAAGTGTTACGTAGCCTCTCACAGGTGAGTTACTTCCTCTACTGCCAAATAATGTTGCTTCCTCAATGTTTTAGCTTAACACGAATCCGGTTCTATTACGTCCACATATGAACATTGAAACGTCTTTAACAGTTTATTATGTAAAGGTCCGTTAATGTGGAATAATCAATTCCACCTAGAACTCAAAATAAACTTAACCTAACAAGTTTTGTATTAACCTGCTTGTGTGTATGATTAATACAATTCAAAAATAAACTACCTATCCATCTATCTATCATCTACATAATGTCTGAAATTGGTTTAATAAAAAGCGTACATTTGTTTATATGGTGAAACGAATTGACTTTGATCGTTTCATATGGTAATTAGTCAAGCTAGGCCAATTGCTAGGCCGATATGTAATCTGCAAGCCCCCCAGGATTTTCTTAGCTACATTGTATGTAAAAGAGCATGGCCATTCGAATACAATACTGAAATTATAGTTAAATCGGAGTGCGTATTCACCTGAAGATTCAAATTTGCAGTTTCTGGAATTTATTCTAAATGTAAAATTAAATAAGTTAACCATTTGTTTGATGATTGTAGCAAAACTATTTAAAAGTACACAATCAAGTTATCGAGAGTGGGTCTTAGATATTTTTTTCTCAACGCGAGTTTGACGTGAGACGACCAAAAAAACGAATCGAGGGACACCTCTAAGCAACAATGTGAAAGGGGTTTGCTTTATGGGTGAAATAGAAAGGAAACTTCACATATCTGTAAAATCCCAATATGATGTCAACAAACCTGGACTTGAAAGACATTTTCTTCATAAAATGAAACTTGCCTTTGTGTTGTTGCTTATTTGCAACGCTCTTGCCTTTTTGTGGCGCACACGTTACTTATTCATTCACTATGCAACTGCTTACACGACTGCTTTTCCCAACAGGACATTAGTTCATACTGCATTTACAGAACTGTTTCCATGTTGCGGATTGCTGAACCGTGTTCATATTGCAGGTTGTTGAACTGTGCCCATGTTGCAAGCAGTTGAACTATGTCCATGTTGCAGTTTGTTGAACTGTGTCCATTTGCAGTTGATAAAATCGTGTCCACGTGGCAGGTTGAAGCACCGTGTTCACGTTGCAGATTGTCGAACTGTGTCCATGTTGCAAGTTGACGAACGGTGTCCATGTTGCATGTTGTTGAACTGTGTCCATGTTGCGGGTTGTTGAACTGTGTTCGTGTTGCAGGTTGTTGAACTGTGTCCATGTTGCGGGTTGTTGAACTTTGTTCGTGTTGCAGGTTGTTGAACTGTGCCCATGGTTCATGTTTTAGAACTGTGTTCATGTTGCAGATTCTTGAACTATGTCCATGTTGCAGGTTGTTGAACTGTGTCCATGTTGCGGGTTGTTGAACTGTGCCCATGGTTCATGTTTTAGAACTGTGTTCATGTTGCAGATTCTTGAACTATGTCCATGTTGCAGGTTGTTGAACTGTGTCCATGTTGCGGGTTGTTGAACTGTGCCCATGGTTCATGTTTTAGAACTGTGTTCATGTTGCAGATTCTTGAACTATGTCCATGTTGCATGTTGCTGAACTGTGTCCATGTTGCAGGTACTTAACCGTTTTCACTTAGAAGTTGTTAAAACTTGTTCACGTTTCAGGTTGGTTAGCCGTGTCTCAAATTCTACGGTCACGTGTCGTGTGATTCACTCTGTGCCACACCAGATGTCGGCAGTCCAGGTGTTTTTTAAACACAAAATGGTCGCCGTGTCGCATATCATTGGCTATGCACAGTTACCCACGCCAACACAGGTTTCTATGCTTTTTATTGATTTTGGCTACTTTTATATAATAAATCCAGTGATCTAGCTACAACTACACATGTACCCAAACTTTTCCACCGTCCTTTGTGCAGTGTAATCCGCGCTGGAAAGTATATGTGCATTGCAGTTCGTGTGAAAGCATGCTAGAAGAAGCCATCGTAGTCCCCGTTTATATTTTCGTTCCCGGACTTGATAGTTGAGGGCATGAATACATTAGAACTGCTCAGAACAATAGTTATACAGCAAACGTATACTCATTTATCTATTTGTTTAATATATTGAACACATTTAAACGATTATTTTGGTTTAACAGTCCAAAACATTATTAAGATGGCTATTAAAATATATTCACATGTGAATTAATAACGGTTATAGGTGAGTCATGCAAGGAACAATATCACCCTAGACATCACCAAGCAAGAGAGAGCCATGGTCATCAAGGACCACACTGGCGATCGGTGCATCTGCGTTGCACACTGGGAAGGACTGAAGAAAGGCGTACCCCCAACAGACGGTACGGCAATGTTTTAACACATCAGACATGTTTTAAAAGAACATTGACTAGTACTGGAAAATTGGTGTTGAAGAAATAAGTTTGGTGTGGAAATATGTAGTGCACTTATTTGTCGTTTTGTTTTGCTGACTTTCAATTCAGTTGATTTAATAGTTTGTCCGATTATGTCAACATAAAATGCGTGCAAGAGAAGTGTGTATGATTTAAATGGGAGTCCAGTCATGATTGGTAGCTGCGTTCCGCCTCTTACGTGGACTTCCTATTTTTCGTTGCCCTTTAAAGCATTGCTTGTAAGCTATTTTAATGGAGTGTATTTCGGTATATGATGAACATGCCAAACCTACCGGAGTCTTCTATGTCTGATGACTTCTTCAGGGGTTGGTTCAGGGGTGAATGTCTCCTCCCTGATCTGGTTATTAAAAAGTTTGTCTGCAATGGCAACACCTCTTATCTGGTAGGAGGCAGGCAAAGCATCTCAAAGTGATCAGTGACTGATGTCGTGTGATGGTATTCACGTTTGAACTGAACCAAGAACGACAATATATTATACACATATTCTCAGCATTTGATGTAAATAGAAGAGTAGGACATTTGCAATATATGATGTGCACTGGAAATGCGGAGTTTGTTTGGATTATCCGCTGTGTGAATGCAGGATGCCCATTACAAGAGTCAATGCTTCATCTAGGTACAGAGGATAACCCTGGTACGAAAGCCATCAAAGGCAAACCTGGTCACCTGGCGGTGTGCGTCAACAGTCTTAAGACACGTACGTCGATGATGGTACAGATACCTAGCGAGTCGGGTCGGTATGAATATCAAATGAAGGGCATGACCGTCGATCTTCGTAAAGGCGTTATCACTGTCAACGAAGTTACGGATAACGTTGCCCAATGCTTGTGCCTGGCGTTCAGCATTTCCGTGCTACAGGTAACAAATAAGTCTAATGGCGTCCTCTTAAATCAGTTTATATTAACCTAGTTCTTAAATGAAATCACGCACGCACGCACGCACGAACGCACGAACGCACACACACACACACATCTCCCCGCATTAAGAAAAAACACACACACACGAACGCACACACGCACGCACGCACACACACACACACACACACGAACGCACACACGCACGCACACACACACACACGAACGCACACACACACACACATATGTTTTATTTATCCTAAGTCTCTAAGTCTTGCACTCCTCTATAGCACTTTGATTCTCGCACTGTTCTTAAGACAACCCTAAAACAAATTTAGTAAGAATGTAAGACCTCGTCAGGCCAACTATACATGTGCCATACTTTACCATCCCTTAAGTCCAAATGCATAAAAAAGAAACGACCGACACACACAAATTACAGATTGCTACACTAAATATGTATGACGTTTGATGACTTCTTGTAGGTGTTGTGTCAACCCCCTCAAACCTTGAAGAAAAGAGGGGCCCGGAAGTTAAAACAGGTCAAGAATGAGTCTCTTGCCTTCGCTGTCGCTGCCGGGTACTGCTGCAAGACGCCCGCTAGATGCGTGTACAATGCAGGGTATCCTGGAGGGTGCGGTGGTTGTGGTGGTTGTGGCGGATGTGGTGGTTGCGGTGTTTGTGGTGGTGCCTGTGGTGGTAGTAATTGTGGCTGAGGCAAAACTGTTGATTTTCTGCATACGTAATTTCATTTATTATATTTAAATATAAATAATATATAAAAAATGATTGCATTTTTAACACAAGTACATATTATTTGCAACATATATACAAAACACAGTTAATTTCGTCCATTTCCGTGGTAGCGAGAGCAACTACATGTTTTAGAATATCGAAAGTATAATATATATATATATATTATACTTTCGATGTTCTAAAACATGTAGTTGCTCTCGTCATGGGACAGGTGTATCCGAGGACAGGTCATGGGATAGATGTATCCGAGTACAAGTCATGGACAGGTGGATCCGAGTTTGGGTCATGGGACAGGTGTATCCGAGGACAGGTCAATGACAGGAGTATCCGTGGACCATTCGTGGGACAGGTGTTTCCGAGGATAGGTCATGGGACAGGTGTATCCAAGGACGGGTCATGGGACAGGTGTATCCGAGTACAGGTCATGGGGTTGGTATATACGAGGACAGGTCATGGGACAGGTGAATCCGAGTACATGTCGTCGGACAGGTTCATCCATATACACGTCATGAGACAGCTGTACCAATTCGTGTATTATATCGATCTTGTATTGTTTTATTGGTCCAAATGCACTATTATATATATATATATATTCATAATTATTCCCAATCTACTGAGAAGATGACGTGTATTCATGGTTATATTGCTTTAATGTTTTGTGAAGAAAATTGAAAGTGGAAACTTTGAACATTGTAATTGTTGTAGTGTTGACATATCATAATCTGCATAATGCCACAGTGGCAATTATGAAATATCGAGATAAGCGCAGATAGAAAAAAAACATAGAAGTAATCATTTTGGCGAATGCTATTTACTACTTATATATATACTCACGTTGTATGTGTGTGCGCGCGTGTGTGCATGCGTGGTGTCCAACAAAGCGTATACAGATATAACCCAGGAGTACTGTTAAATCACTGCCGTTATTCCAGAGACAAGGACAATTGAATAAAAAATAATGTTGTACCTCCTACGGTCTTCTTAAATAAAGTGTAAATATATATTTTAATAATAATAATAATAGTCAGGTAATTTATTTTCCGTCTAAATCCGAGGAAATCAATTTCATAAGCGGACAAATAGAAAATCTCCAATGGCACGCCCCCACCTTTTTCCGATGTTACGACCGATAGATTCCACATAGTAAATGAAACCAAAATGTGGAACTTCTCCGTGACAAATCTCCAGCAGCACCCCCTCGTCTTCCAGAGTCTTCTAATATAATGGCAGCAGGGTAGTGCTGAAGCTCCGGCAATCGATATTGAACGGTAATTGCTTAATTACAAGTGTCTTGTCACCGCCTTTGTATATCGGGATCACTTTTGCTCTTTTAAGGTCGTCTGGAAAAATACCTTTAGTTAACGACAAGTTAATAACATGTGTTAAAGGAAGTAAGAAAGTATATGTTAATTTAACAATATGTGGAGTTACTAAGTCCCAACCAGGGCTTGATATTTTTAGATCTTTGATTATAGTTTCTACTTCATTCAGTTCAACTGGGGAGATAAATATTGTATGGAAGTTTCGATGCTTAATATATAATGACGGGTCAGTACCATCTTTGGTAATCTTTTCAGCCAACGATGGTCCAACCTTAACATAATAGTTATTGAAGTAATTGGCAATTATCTTTTTATCGGTTATTAATTGATTATTAATAGTTAACTTCGGAGATTGGGGAGGTTTTTATTTGTATTAATTATTTGCTTAATAAGTTGCCATGATTTCAGAAGATTATATTGATTTTGCTTTAATAACTGTTGATAGTGATTTCTTTCTGCTCTTCTTAAAATTGAGTTAAGTTTATTACGGTATGCTTTATAGTTAATTTCATTAGTAAGGGTAGGTGCTTTTCTTTAGTAGGCGAATAATTTTTTTTTAAATTTTATGGAAGTCTTCAGCCCATGTGATAGCCATGGTTTCCTATTACTGTAATTTTGTTTAATCTTTACTTCAGGAAAGCAGTTAAGATAATGCTTACCAAGCTGTGAATAGAAAGCAGCATATGCATTATTTTGGTCATCAAGCTCAGAAGTAACAAGTGACCAGTCAGCATTAGTTAGACTTGTTGTAAACTTTGCTATGTTCTGATCGGTATAAAACCTCTTAGTTATGTATTTTGTGTTTACAGAAGTTGAACAACTATTGTTATCGACATAAAAGACTGGAAAATGATCTGATATATCTGTATATAGTATACCAGAACAGGTTTCTGTGCTATTTACAGTTAGGTTATTAGTAAAAATATTGTCAATAAATGTGGCAGAAGTAGCAGTTACTCTAGTTGGCTTGCTAATGAGAGGAATATATGACATGGTATACATACATTCAAGAAATTCTGAGCTAGGTACATGTTTATCCACATTTAGCAAATTGATATTGAAATCACCCATGAGATAACACAGGCAATTCTCTTTATGGATATTTTTTTAATAGCATGCAAGATTGAGGTGAATACATTTACGTCTTTGTCTGGCGGCCTGTGCACAACTCCTGTAATAACGTTCCTTTTATATGTAAATATACCTTTGTCCAACTCAATAAATACACACTCTATATCTTCATTACTTTTATCTAAATCTTCTCTTCGATTGTAGAGAAGCGAATCTTTTATGCAGACCGCCACGCCACCACCCTTTTTATTGTTTCTGTAGTTATTTACCATATTGTAACCTGCAATGTTATAAGTATCAACATTCCTTTCCTGTAGCCACGTTTCAGAGAATCCAATTATTGAAAAAGAATTATTGAGATTGGCAAAGTAATTTTCAAATTGTTGGTGGTGGCGAGGCATACTTCTAATATTGACATGAACAACAGAGAATGAGGTATCTGTTACACCAAGTTGTATGCATTACTTATTAAAGGTATCTTCTATATGGTAATTACACTTATTCATGTTTTGAGTGAATTCACACTAAACACATTCACAGATGATACCACCCTGCTGAGCATACTAAATAGATTCACAGATGATACCACCCTGCTGAGCACACTAAACACATTCACAGATGATCAAACAAATGAATTGGCTACATCCACCAACAACATAAATTCAGAATTGACTAAAATAACAGACTGGTTAGCAGTTAATAAACTGTCATTGAATGCTACAAAAACAAAGATAATGATATCTCATCACAAACAGAGACAATTTAAAGAACCAAGAAGTACCTAATATTAAAATATAAAAAATACCGGTTGAACAGGTGACACAATTTAAATTTCTTGGTATCATAATAGACTCCAACTTAACATGGTCTCTTTATCAAAACTTAATAGCCAACAAACTCTGAAGGATTTGTGGAATTCTCGCTAAATTAAAACACTATGTACCAATACACATCCTAAAGATTATAATTATATTCTTCACTATTTATGTCACACATCAACTATGGTCTATTAGCATGGGGTGGTAAAATAGACAAACGAATAAACAAACTACAAAAACAAGCAATTAGATCTATATCAAACAGTAAATACAATTCACACAGTTCACCCCTACATAAAGAATTAGACTATTAAAAGCAGACGACCTCTTCAAACTGTCATGCACAGAATTTTTCTTCAGACATCAAAAAGGAAACGTTCCAGAATATTTTTAATTTTTGTTCACTGATAATGAAAATTTATCATCTAGACCAAAGAGACAAAGAAAGGCACCCAAACGCTTCACTGACACAATAAATAATATCCCCCTAAATTATGATTGTAACATACAAATTAAACAAACTAATACAATATACTGCCGCCTTTGTATCAGACATACAATACCACAATTGCTTCAAGAAAACTTTCTTCCTCAAATTGCCATGGAGAAAATTAACACCCATTCGTATCAAGGATTTATAAGCTACTCAAAAATATATCCTAAGTAACTACGACACATAAATACACATTAATCGTCTCATTTATGACTTTTCTTTTTATTTACATTTCCACCCACGATTGACGCTCGCCACAAAAACAAACATTCACCCTCACATTTAGTGGGGAGCAGTACCATATGTCTGCCCCCCCCCCCCCCGATACATTCCAGGGGGCAGCTGCCCCCGTGTTTCTGCGTCTATGGGCCGATAATGACTACTCATATGAGAATGACGTCACAGACGCCCTTGGGAAACGCAACTCAAACGTCATCCAACGGAAATGACCACGGCGTTGACGGATCCGACATAATATGTGCTCATACTCATACGGAGGTTAGTACGATAGCGATCTCTCAGATCTTAGTGCAGGCCTCCCTGGATCATCATGACTATGTAAAACATATACAAACTGTTATTCCACGCTGCATGTATGTGTACGATGATCTAAACAAATAAATTCACTGTTCACTGTACGTTTAATATTCAGCTGGCCGGACATGGTGATCTGTATTTATGTTTATTTACACGATAATTTCTGTTTATTTACACGATGAAAACACTTTTCCTGTTCGTCTACCATGCCACATACCGTCTGTATCCTCAGCATGTTGAGGCCAGGCGTGTATCGGAAGAAGATTTAGCAAAAGTAAAATTTATCGAATAACATCAAAAGACAGTGACGTTTTTATTACGACCATTTTAATATTCTTCCAAGGTAACTTCACAAACAAGAGCTAAATGTAAAACGCAATTTAAAATTAAAACGACGTTGTGTGTTTATTCTGATACCTGGTAGCCATTGTACCGTCTGTGGACCCCGTATTTTGAATTGATCTAGAGGGAACTTCGCTGAATTGGTAGTCTTCAATGTGGGAAGGACGCGACCGCACCGAACATCAAAGGAAACTGCAGTTAAACCATCCGGTGTTCACATTATTGTCGATATAGATATTTGCAATATTGATGGTTTTGCGAATAGTGTCTACATATATACATACATACATACATACGTAGGGGCCTACACACGCACACACACACGCACGCGCACGCACACACAATCTATATTATATATACGTACAACTATATATATAATATCACAATATTAATTTTAAAGTTGCACCCGCAAAACCATTGAGATTGAAAACCTAAGCACGCGCGCATCTGGCTTCGGATGGTAGGAGCTAATCTTGTCAACTTTCCTTGTATAGTATCTACTGGTTGCATGTAATTCGGAATGGGCTCGATGAATTGCAAGAACTACCCGGCCGTTGGTGTTGCTACTTTTTGCAATAGTGCGTTCTGGGCGATTCTGTGGCGAAACGTCCACCTGCGTGGGTGTGCGCCATGACACGGAGACATGGACACGATCTTCCGAACTCATCACTGGACGTGGTTAATCGCTGTAGTTGATTCTGTGAGACTCGAGTAGACGAGATGACGGCGGCTTATCTAGCGATTGCAGCAACTGTCGAGACGAGGGTGACCGGGGCGCGTGCCAGCTGTTCATGCCTTTGTAGATTCACGCTAACAAAGGCGTGTCCAATCGGGGGAGGGTCCGGGGTTTAACCTCGGGGTAGGGCGTGGATTGGCAGACGGCGGAAACAACACTACTATCGACTATCGTCTAGACTGGTCGTCATTTATTTTTATAGAAGCTGATAACAAATTCAAGTCTATAACCAACGGGTTTGGGCCTAACCCAATTTTACGAACATTCTTCCAAAAAACCAAACGTCACCCTGTTCCTGCTTAGGCTAAGCCATTTATATATATTTTATGTCTATAAACAACTTAATAAGAAACGTTTACATACGTCATTCATATAGACCTATCCGAATCCGAAAACGAACCCTCCGCGTTCGATCGAACTCACACCCATGTTCCCATAGGAGGTTCCGGGGGGGGGCTTGGTAGGCACGTGTCCCCCTAGACTTGGAATTTGCCCGCATTATGCCTGTGCTAGAGTGGCGTGCCCCCTAGACCTGTGGAAACTGTGAATGCCGCCGCGAAAAATGTTCAACAGCATACACCCCCACCCTACCTCACCCCGTCTTCTTCCGATGTCATCAGTCGAGCCGAGACAGCGGAGAAGCTGAAGTTACTGCGGCGCGGCGGCGACAAAAATTCAAATCCCAAATCCTTGGAAACGAACCCCTCTCCAATAAAAATGTAGAAATTCCAAAACGTCCCCATTCAGCAAAGAATGACTTTCCCAGATGAAGCGCTATGAAGAGGAGCATTTTGGTTAGTGATTCCATTTTTAAACAAGTTCAAGTGAAATCAATTTGGTCAATGGGTCGACTCTTTCTTAATTGGAGCCCCTGTTTACGACTCCCTCTCCTAAAACGAACCTGGCCCTCGACCTCCCGAACCCCTTGTTGATGTACAGTGAAACGAATCGCGAAATATCTCCAACACCCTACCGAAACGTTGAACATCTCCAGCACTACCCCACTGACCCGCGACAACTCTCCAGCACTACCCCACTGACCCGAGACAACTCTCCAACACTACCCCACTGACCCACGACAACTCTCCAGCACTACCCCACTGACCCGAGACAACTCTCCAACACAAACCCACTGACCCGCGACAACTCTCTAGCACTATCCCACTGACCCGAGACAACTCTCCAACACTAACCCACTGACCCGCGACAACTCTCCAGCACTACCCCACTGACTCGCGACAACTCTCCAACACTAACCCACTGACCCGCGACAACTCTCCAACAACACCTCCGCGCGAACCGAGAATAATTTCTCTGTTCGAAAAATGAAATGTTTTCAGTTCCCAGAGAGGGCGAGTTTGTGGGATTGTTTAAGTTTCCAAGAGAAGGCGATGCTCTGGTGTTGCTTGGGCTTAATTGTATCGTTTTCCCAGACAGGACGAAGCTGTGGTGTTGCCTGGGCTGAATTGTGTAAGTTCCCAAGAGATGGCGAGGCTGTGGTGCTGCTTGAGCTGAATTGTTTCAGTTTCTCAGACAGGGCGAGGCTGTGGTGTTGCTTGGGCTGAATTGTTTCAGTTCCCAATATATGTCGAGGTTGTGCTGTTGCCTGGACTTAATAATAATTGTTTCAGTTTCCAAAACAGGACGAGCGTGGTATTGCTTGGACGGAATTGTTTCAGTTTCCCAGACAGAACGAAGTTGTGGGATTGCTTGGGCGGAATTGTTTCAGTTTCACATACAGGGCGAGGCTGTGGTATTGCTTGGACGGAATTGTTTCAGTTTTCCGGATACGGTGAGGTTGTGGGATTGCTTGGGCGGAATTGTTTCAGTTTCACATACAGGGCGAGGCTGTGGTATTGCTTGGACGGAATTGTTTCAGTTTTCCGGATAGGGTGAGGTTGTGGGATTGCTTGGGCGGAATTGTTTCAGTTTCACATACAGGGCGAGGCTGTGGTATTGCTTGGACGGAATTGTTTCAGTTTTCCGGATAGGGTGAGGTTGTGGGATTGCTTGGGCGGAATTGTTTCAGTTTCACAGACAGGGCGAGGCTGTGGTATTGCTTGGGCGGAATTGTTTCAGTTTCTCAAACAGGACGAGGCTATGGTATTGCTTGGGCCGAATTGTTTCAGTTTCCCAAACATGGCGAGGTTGTGAGATTGTTTGAGCGGAAATGTTTCAGTTTTGGGTCTGATTTAACATTTTGAAGAGGATCTATCTATTTATTGTTTTTCACCCAGCCCACAAGTGCAACATTGAAGGCAGTGATGGTGTCGGCCGAGGATGCTTCATGGGACACCCTGTTCCACAATCGGATGGCTGAAGGGAAGAAGGAGAGGAAGTGGGTGTGGGTCGTGGACTTTGCAGGCGAAATTCGTTGAATTGTCGCCTGGGGGGACGCTTGTTCGTTTTCAGTGTGCCTTCGGTTGGTTTGAGGTCTACAAGGCCACTCATTGTTTCGTACATGCTATACGCGAAACTTACGCAAACGTTTAATCTGTAGGTATAATAGATAACTAGGCCATTAACTACTGTATTTATCGTTTAGAATGTCTTGTAACATGTTGTTGGTTTTATCCTTGTTTGACTATAGCAATAGTCGGATCCGTCAACGCCGTGGTCATCTCCGTTGGATAACGTTTGAGTTGAGTTTCCTAAGGACGTTTGTGACGTCATTCTCGTCCAGTCACGTGTCTGGGCCAGTAGAGTTTATTCGTAAATGTTATTGTAAGTTGTCGAGGAAAATGCATTTAACTTACCCTTTTGACTTGCAATACAATTTGGCCACTTTATTAGACGCCTTCCTAGTCGGCTTTACACTAGCGATTAGTCCGGAGGACCAGTCCGGAGCACCAGGCTACGTCGTCTCGACCATAATAATATTATAGCTTATCAATTGTTAAGACAACTACATGACAAAAACTGCTTTAAATCGAGATGGATTGTGAAGATTAAATCTATTTTTGATACATGTGGTTTCTCTAATGTCTGCTTTGATCAAGATACGGTAAACAAGAACTAGGTTAAATTAAATTAAAATTACAAGACATTGCATTACAAAACTGAAATGAAGAAATGAGCAATAGTAAATTGTGTACTAATTGCAGAATGTTTAAACATAATGTTGGTTTAGAGAATTACTTGTTGAAATTATATATGGTAGATAGGATACATTTATGAAAATTTAGATGTGGGAACCGTATTGCCAAAGATCGTTATTTAACATGTCATACTCCAAAATCTTGTACTCTTTGTAATAGTCTGGAATCCGGAGACGAGTGGCATTATATTCTGGTATGTCCTGCATTGACAACAATTCGGCAACACTATTTACATCGATATTTCAGAGTAAGACCGACTGCTTTTAAATTGAGTAAATTATTTAATGTTAAAAATGTTAAACAATTATCTGATACAGCCATTTTTGTTAAATATATAATGTTGTTTCCGTTTTCGTAAATGTAATTCACATAATTATGTTATGTTAAATGATAGTGAATTTAACACACTTAGTGGTTATATTATTATTATATTTGTTACATTGAATTTTTGAAAATATATACTAATGTTTCTTGTAGCCCGACAGGGGTCGGGTGAAACAATAAATCATTTGTCATTTGTCCGTCACTGATCTCTTTTCCATTATGTCTGTCTCCCCATTCTTTTCCGCTCTCTCTTCCCCACTCCCTCTTCCTTTCTCCCTGTCCCTCCCTCCCTCCCTCCCTCCCTCCCTCCCTCCCTCCCTCCCTCCCTCCCTCCCTCCCTCTCTCTCTCTCTCTCTCTCTCTCTCTCTCTCTCTCTCTCTCTCTCTTTCTCTCTCTCCCCCTTTCTCTCTCTCCGGCACTCCCCGCCTGTACTATCTCTTTGCCACCTCCTCTCCCCACCCCTCTCTCGCCGCCCTCCCTCTATCAGCGCCGCCCCCTCTCTTAACAGTATCTAACATAAATAAACATTGTTTGTATTCAGTTGACAGGTGTAATAGTTCGGGCAGAGAGAAACTGTTTCCATGCTATAAACTACTTCATTCTGGCTGCCGCTTTCAACTCGCTCATTGTAAATTGAACCGCATTCGAAACTAATTTGTTCCCTCGTCAATTAGACTAATGAATGAGTAACTGACCTTCGTTCCCCTCCATCTCTGCCAGTCTTCCTTGCCAGTCTGACACTGAATGAGCCTGAGATGATTTATGAGATGATTTAACTTCTTAAACACTTTTGTAACTTATTTAACTTATGTAATATTTAAAACTAATTTTAACTTATTTATTTAACCGACATAACTTTTATTACTATTTTTATTTTTAAATTTTTATAATGCATGTAAATTTGTTTTATTTATTTTAATATGCTGATACACTCCATATGAATTTCTCTTCCAAGGGGCAATAAAGTATTGTGATTGTGTTAAGTGCAATTGTGAATTAAGTATACATAATAAGGCTGTCAATACCAAACAGTTATTTGATTGTAAGTTCACAATAATTAGTGTTCTCAACAGTAACTTTTTACAACTCCTATAACAATACTAGCTCATTAATAGAGTAGGCCATGCTGTGGTAAGGATGTCAACAAACGGAACATTTCGGGAATAATACATTTATTTGCAACTTTAACGACTTGTAATGAGCGCCAATTGACGCTGCAGCCTCATTAGTCTCGGGCGATTTTATTCGTGTGCTATCGTTTCGACGCGAAATTCCGTTGCAACGCTGTGTTGTAATTTTTTCTCAAACCTAAAATATTTGCACTGAATGATGGCACACCAACCAGGTTTATTAAGACTGTAGCTAACTGTTTAACATACACTTTCACCGAAGCAGTCAAACGAGACAGCGTCCAAGGGGATACCGAATTGGACGGTGCACGAATTTAGGACGTGCAAGTATAAAACAATGGATTTGCAGTCTGAAATTTTCATCGACATCCCTAACTGTAAGTAAGGTCGATAAATTGTCCCTAAACTTCAGGAGCCCGGCATTGGTTGTTAGTTGGTGAAGCCTTCCCTCGGACCAACTGCAACTAAAAAGGTACAAGTTGTGTCGTGTCGTGTGTATACATTACTTTAGTTTACCTAAGTTTAGGGAAAGGGGAGAAATAAACACCCCGTGGGTGCTGTCAGTGAGCGAATCTTCTAGTTCTAGTTGTTTCCAGCGCTCGGCAACGTTCTGTCAACTGATTAGTCTGTATTATTTTGGTTACAATGTAATGGTCTAGAATTATGAGGTCTCATTCACTAGTCAGTCTTTTTCAGAACATTATCGCCAAACCGATCTTTATATGCTGGCACTGAGGGTGGTCACTGCCAGGGTGCTTGTTGTCCTCAGTGGTTCTTTTACATCCCAAATTGAGACGGGACCGACATTAATTAACGTGATCTCCGAGTCACTAGGGATACACAGTCCCCAATGTTGAGAGCCAGGTTGTTACACCAAATACCATGCTTGCCCGGTCCGGGTTTCGAACTCAGAGCGCTGGTATGGCAGGCGGATGTGCTAACTGTTGTTGTGTTGCTTGGATGCACTGATAATAGCTGTTACATGACAGTTTACTATAAGACACGTTACAGGAATGAATGTTTAATCAAAGCCTTAACACGTGAACATCTGAACTCTCACCTCTAGTATAATGAAGTTCTATTAAAGCGCGTAATACTACGACATCTCCCTTTTTTTTTTTTACAAAAGAAGAGATTATGACTTACTCAAAGTAACGTGTTATAAAGTCTCTGAAATAACTGTAAACTTGTAAAAGAACTGTTGTGATATAGCACATACCATAATTGCTATAGCGAACTACATTATCGCATGTATCACTACGCCCAATAAACACCAGTTGGTGAGTTAGCCGATCAGCCTGGATCGAGTGTTTGTGCATAGCTGAACGTCATTATACCTATCATAGCGAATCACTTCATGGTGGCAGCGGTAAAAACGAGCGAATATCGACTACAAACAGCGGTAACAGTGTACGAACTAAAACTATTGTTACTGAATGCGCTACCAGCTTAACAAGCCGCAAACGAAACGTTTAGTTGAAACGAAAGTCAAACAAAATGGCGTCACGCAGATGCAGACAACGTCGAAGAAGTTGTCAAAGCTGATCACCAGAAGGCGCCACCAACGTCGGAGGAGGAGGCGACAGCATCGCACATGCACACCGTTAGCGTCTTTGTGAACTGTGACAGTGTTAGTTTTATGTAAGCCTACGTAAAGCCGGACCCATAAAAGCGGTCGCCAGGCTACAGTAGCTATACCTTACACACTGTGCAACACATAACCAGCTAACAATGGCAAAATACCCAACTATGAACTGGGAAGGCGATAACATCGCAGAAACATTCAAACTCTTTAAACAGCGAATGACATTGATACTCACAGACGAGAATGTCATTGACCCAGCTAAACAGGCAATCAAAATTCAGATTGCTGTTGGTAATGAAGGACTCAAGCGTTTAAATGCGTCAATGCTATCAGACACAGACAAGCAAGATCCCGCAAAACTCTATAAGCTGTTTGAAGACCAACTAGACATACGGGTGAACTTCCGCATCCACAGAATGGAACTGATGACATTTCGTCAAACAGAGCGAGAAAGTACAGACGAGTTTGTCAACAGAGCGCGTCATAAAGGCAGTTTGTGCGACTTTGATGAATGTGAGCTAGTGGAGCGAGTCATTGAGCTCATCATAGCGAGTACACCTCATGAACTGTTGCAGAAGCATTTGCTAGACCAAAACAAAGGGTACGACATGAGGAGTGTACTGCAAGAGGCACGCACGTACGAGGCCATAGCCGCCGGAAAAGCGTCCCTACAAACATTATCCACACATCACACGTCAATCAGTGAGGTAAAGCACCGAAACGCGTGCAGAAACTGTGCATTGTCACACGCATCGAGGCAGTGCCCTGCATACAAAGACATATGCAAGCACTGCGATGGCATCGGGCACTGGGCCAAGTGTTGTAGGAAGAAACAGAAAGATGAACAACAAAGGTATCGCAAACGACGTGATAGCCAGCCAAAGAGCCGAAGCCGACGTGACAGTCGCCGCAGACCAGATAAACCAATCCATGAACTTTCTGGCTACCAAACAGAAAACGAGAACCCGGACTACGAAAGTGAAAGTGAAGGCGAAGTCGTTCAGCACGATGACGACAGAAAACCCAGGTCGCTGCACAGACTCTCCACGTGACGAAGTGTACGCTCAACTTAACATTGTGTGCGCTGACATGAAGGGCGTCCACGAACTCAAACTGAAGGTTGATACTGGCGCTTCGGGCAACACACTGCCCATACGCATAGCACGACAAATGTACGGTGACCAGTGGACAACCAAAGTTGAGCCCGTACCGAACACTACGCTGACAGCCTACAATGGTGGCGAGATAAAATGCTGCGGTGCAATGAAAATACTCTGCCAGTACAAAGAATGCCAGTGGAGAAAGTACAACTTCTACGTGGTCGATGTCGACGGGCCAGCAATCTTAGGCTTGCGAGCATGTGAACAGATGAAAATCGTCACCATCAATGCAGTTAAGTCGAGAGACAAAACAACCCAACATGCGGTGACCGTGAAGTCCGTGGATGATCTAAAGAGGCGTTTTCCAGAGCAGTTCAACCGCATAGGTAGCTTCGATGGGAAGGCTAGCCTAGTACTGAAACCAGATGTGCAACCATCAATCGATGCACCACGCAAGTGCAGCATTCACCTCAAAGAGAAACTCCAACGAGAATTGGACAATATGGAGAGTGATGGTATCATCCGCAAGATCGAGTACCACACGGACTGGTGCTCATCAATCACCACGACTGTGAAGCGGGATGGTTCGTTGAGAGTCTGCCTAGACCCTAAGCGTCTCAACGACAGCATCAAGCGGTGCCCACACAAAATACCGACTCTAGAAGAGCTCAATCCTGAGTTTGCAGAGGCACGCGTCTTCTCCAAGATGGATGCCAAGGCTGGGTATTGGTCCATCCACCTCGACGAGGCCAGTCAGGAACTGACGACCTTCCGCACACCTTTCGGCAGGTATTGCTACAAGAGGCTTCCGTTTGGCCTGTGCGTATCCCAAGACCTATTCCAGCTGGCCATGGACCGCATACTAGCCAGGACGCCAGGTTGCGTCGGCATCGCAGACGACGTAGTCGTGTATGGTCGAGACGACGTGGAGCACGACAAGAACCTGCTGAGACTGATGCAGGTCGCCAGTGAGGAAGGTCTCGTCTTCAACTCGAAGAAATGTGTCGTGAAGACCCACGAGATCGTCTTCTTCGGGTCAGTCTACGGCCAAGACGGAATTAGACCGGACCCGAGCAAGATTGAGGACTTACGCATGATGCCGAACCCGCAGGACAAGGAGGACCTGCAGCGATGCATCGGCCTGATGAACTACCTCGCAGCGTACATACATCACTTTGCGGACAAAGTGGCACCCTTGAGAGAACTCCTCAAGAAGGACGTACCATTCGCGTGGCACGAGGACCACCAACACACCTATGACGATCTGAAGAGATGTATCAGCAACGAATCATGTCTGGCGTACTACCATCCACAGAAGGAAACGACACTGGAAGTCGACGCATCGCAAAAAGGGTTGGGTGCCTGTCTGCTGCAGAACAACAAACCCGTGGCGTTCGCATCGAAGACACTCACCCCAGCCCAGTCAGCCTATTCGAACATCGAATGTGAGACACTAGCGATCGTAAATGGCATCCAGAAATTCCACACCTACCTGTTCGGAAAGCAGTTCGTTGTCATAACAGACCACAAGCCTTTGATAACGATACACAACAAGCCGCTGAAGAGTGCACCTCCACGTCTCCAGCGACTCCTGATCAAGCTACAGGGGTACGACTTCCAACTTGTGTATCGACCAGGCAACAAGATGATCATTGCCGACGTTCTGTCGAGGCTCCCCAACCCGAAGAACAACGCTGAGATCCCACTGGACGTGGCTGTGGATGCTGTCGTGTAAGATGAAGAAGAGGAAAACGTCATCGACAGCATCGATCTAATCAACTTTAGCATCGACAAACGTGCTCAGCTTCGAGAGTTGTCCACCTCAGACCGCACACTGCGAGCCCTCCAGCAAGTGGTCTACAGCGGGTGGCCCGACACGATCAGAGATCTGCCACAGGACCTTCGCCAATACTGGTCCTATCGCGACGAAATTGGCATCTCTGATGGCGTCATCTTCAAAGGGAGACAGGTCATCATTCCTGAGGCGATGAGGAAAGACATCCTAGGCCAGCTCCACGAAGCACATCTCGGAATCGAGAAGACCAGACGACTGATGCGTGAATCAGTTTACTGGCCAAACATTCACAAAGACATTGAGACAATGGTGAAAACCTGCGCAGCCTGCCAGGAGAATCAGCCAGAACACCGACAACAACCTCTCCTCGCCCACGACGTACCATCAACACTGTGGACTAAAGTGGCAAGCGACATGTTCCAGGTCAAAGGAAACAACTACCTGCTGATTAGCGACTTTCACTCAAAGTTCTACCTCGTCCAGAAGATGCAGTCAACAACCAGTTCTGCCATCGCGAACATGTCAGCAGAATGGTTCAGCATGTTCTCACCACCACTGGAAATAGTGACTGACAATGGCCCACAGTATGTAGGGCAACCATTCCACGACATGTGTAAGAAGTGGAACGTCAAACACACTACAACATCACCCAGATATCCTCAATCCAACGGACTCATTGAGAGACAGGTCAGGGCGGTGAAAGCGGTCATACAGAAATGTGCGAAGACGGGCAGCGACGTGCTAATTGCCTTACAACACCATCGATGCACGCCGCTGTATAGTCATCTATCTAGCCCGAGTGAAATCTTGTTCAACAGACCTGTGCGCACTACCCTACCGAGTCACCACCCGACGCTGACGCAGAGCCAGCAATCGAACAACGAGCAACAAGATCGAATGATACGGGACCACGACCGACACGCGGGTCCAGAGCTCGCTCCGCTGCGTGCTGGGCAACGCGTGCGAATCCTGAACAAGGAAACACACCAATGGTGCCCTGGGGTCTTATGCATGAACCGAGACAACTAATAGTCTGAGACAATGCCATTGTCCGAGACAATAAACGTCGGGACTTCTGCCGTCACGAAGTTGCTATGCATGGACCGGACGTTAGGCCGAGACAATAAAGTCGGAGACTAACGCGATTGTCCCGACGTTAGGTGTTGGGCTAATTTTAGACGAGGGGATCCCGGGAAACCCCAAATAGTTTTGCGAAGAGCGCAGGCGCCTCCCGTTACTTCCTTCCAGGTAACATTCGTGTGATTCGAGTTGTAAACACGGAGCTTAGAAGTGTCATATTATTTACCCTGATTTTACGTTGATCCTCATGTTTTGCAGTGTAATCCTGGATATAACAAGGAAGGGAGTCAGACTTTGATTCGCGTACTCCTCTCCCTATTCCTGAGGTATATGTCCATGTGTCCTTTTTTGCTGCAATGTTGGTTGACATTATTATGATATGAACCGCTGTCGCTGGCGCTGCCTCCATATCATAAATTATTTCTCTATTCCATTAAATCACAGTGACAGGTCAAAATACGTGTCACTGAAATCTCTTCACGCTGTTAGCCTATTTTAATATACTGTCGGTTCTTGCAGTGGTTCAAGAAACACGTTCTGACCAAAGAGCGATTTATACAGCGCAGATAGGACGCACGATTTTTGGCCTAGTCCTACGCGTCTTTGCCAGTTTGTGACTGAGTAAATTACGATATTTGTATTCCGCCTGTCTGTTTTCGTAAGAACTTCACTCAAAACGATTTTTCTAACTGTTTGTTTTCACAGCATTGAAAACACATGTATTAAAGATTTAGAATATTGCTACATTGATACGGAAATATAAATTTTTATCAAGACAGCATAAAACATTAGGACACACGATTTCTGGTCCCACTAGTATACCTTGTCTCAATTGATTCGAGTAGTGATGTCAAATGCTTTAAATCTCTTAAAGAAGTTCATATTACCCAATTCATTCCAGTATCATTCTGGACATCCTCTGTTCATCACTCCTTCGTCTTATATTTCATGGCTCAGTGTTCACCATGTAGATGCACCTAGCGTAGAGTTTGACTTGCAATCTTGGATGGCTTAGCTTAGCCTTAGGCTCAGCACACTGCTCCGTTACTTCCAGATTGCCTATTATTAATACTCCAGTCTTTCTCTTTGTGTAATATTTCTATAGGGTCATTTCTCATGATGCAGTCATGTTCTCTCCTCTTGTGGCCATACTGCACTCCTCGTGGACCATAACTTTGCCTTTTTGGATGTCTTGGCACACACTGCTTTAATTTAAATAGTATCTCAAATTTGTTTAGTATTATCAAGCCTAAGTCTTTATCTTTGGGTCATGTTTCTGCAGGGTCATTTTCCATGATGCAGTCGTAGTATTATAATATTCTTGTGGAAGCTGCTGTTTTGTTAAAGGAAGTTTTTTCATTTTCAAAATGGAATTACTCTTAAATCTTAGCAAACAGAGGTGATCTGGCAGATGATTGCCGAAAAAGTGAATGTTGTGGGTGGCAGTGGGCACACAGTGGCCCAGGTAAAAAAGATATGAAAAGACATGAAACAAGCCGTTTGACAAAGACAGGTCAACTAAAAACCAGAAACATTGAGAACCTCTACCTAAGGTGCCCTATGAGAACTTGGCGAGGCTCATCATCAACACCAAGATGGCGAATGGTTCAGAGGGTAAGTGTCCTGTAATCTTGCATTAAAATTTACATCACCTTAAATAATTTATAATATTTTTATCTTGTTTCAATAACAATACATTTGTTCCTAGCATTACTCTGGCAAATCAGTTAAGGTAACAGTTGAAGATCAATGATACACCATAACTCTGTAGAGTGCTTTTAGTGGTCAAATTTGCCATAGCATCTCAGTAGGCCTTTTACAGATAGATCGATATAGAGTACACTTGGTGGCAGTGGTATTTCAGTGTTGTGCAGGAGTCTCAACCCCTTCTGGTGTCTGTATTTTACAATGAAACATTATTAGATGTGTACATCCACTGATCCCATATTTTGGGTGTGTATTGTAGTACCACTGGTTATCCCATCATCATCTACTCCTGAACAAGAAAGTCTGTCTATGATTAACAGCATATATGTACTCTAAGTAAGTCGTAATTTGCAACACACTAGTGAGAAATAGTCATGTCATCTACAAAACTAAGATTCAAGAATATGAGGAGACCAGTTCCTACTATGTTTTCTTGATCAGGGTCATTCCATGTCAAATCAATCGCTCAAAACATCACCCGACTCCAATTTTGATGAAATTTAGCACAGGTGTAAACTTTTGTAGATTGGCAATTAATAACATACCGGTACATTACAATAATTGTATTATGAACTGAACAAGCTGATGGGTCATTCCGTGTCAAAGCAATCACTTTTAGGCCATTTTTGCATGACCCGACCCCATTTTTGTTGAAATTTAGCACAGTTGTTGGCTCACATAAGAACATAAAAACCAGATTATAAAAAATCTAGGTCAAATATTAATGAAGATATAAGTCACTGAACTTTGACCCGATTCGCATACTGGCCGTTACAGTAACATCCATAACTCTGCTTCTAATAAAGGTAGAAAAGAAAGTAAGACATCATTGGAAAGCCAGTAAATATGTGCATATTTACATTGTAAAATTACATTTTTCATATAAATATAAAAGTATCATTTATCATAATATGAACTTTGACTTCCGATACTCAAAAAATGTATCCTTCAATTTTTTTAATTTTAATTCTACAGCATCCTATATCATTTTTCAAGTGTCCCTGAAAATATTAGGATGGGCAAATAATAATGTTCAGAGATACAGTAAATTTAGTACACCAGGCAACCTATGTTTGGTCTCCAGATCAGTCAATACCACACTGAATTTCCGAATAAACTTTTCAGATCACATAAAAAGCATGCTAAAAGGTCTCTTATAATTAAATGAGTGTACATACATGCTGTAATGTCTCATTTAATATGTTCACATGTTTTACTTTTTCTTTGGATAGCCTCTAGGTGCAACCAGTGTCAGTCATTGGGTCTACATTGGTGAGGAGAATACTAACTCGAAGAGTGTCACTTTGTTACGAGTAAAACTATGATGGTGTTGGACCATATGGGTGAAGGAAGGTCAGCCAGAATATTTGTTACATGCGCTTGCCTCCAGTGTCCATTGTAGATGAGGACAACACACTAGGCTGTCACAACCTCTTCCCTTTTCAGGGATGATGTAGAATATAGTGCTACTTCCAAATGATTCAATGATAATTACTTGATGATGTGTAGATTATGTGTTCCTGCTGGTGTTTTAGCTGTTTCCATATAGCTTGTAAGAAGATAGCTGCTTCATAGTACTCTTCCGGGAATCCTCTTATGTGGTTGGAAAGAAGAACTCAGTAGCTGGTATTTGGGCTGATTCAAACAACTGCATAAAATATTACGTTTTTTTGTAGACTGGCTTTTGGTCTGGTCTCTTGACCATTCCATCCACACCATCACATGTCGTTTTTGAGAAAAGTGCTACACTGGAGTCTGCTCGTGGTGGCAGAGGTTCAGAAAGTTTTTGCAGTTTTTATACTAACTAACCACAGGCAACACTGTGCACAGACAACAGTGTGCACAGGCAACACTGTGCACAGGCAACACTGTGCACACGCAACAGTGTGCACAGGCAACAGTGTGCACAGACAACAGTGTGCACAGGCAACACTGTGCACAGGCAACAGTGTGCACAGGCAACAGTGTGCACAGACAACACTGTGCAAAGGCAACAATGTGCACAGGCAACACTGTGCACTGGCAACAGTGTCCACAGGCAACACTGTACACAGGCAACACTGTGCACAGGCAGCAGTGTGCACAGGCAACACTGTGCACAGGCAACAGTGTGCACAGGCAACACTGTGCACAGGCAACAGTGTGCACAGGCAACACTGTGCACAGGCAACACTGTGCACAGACAACACTGTGCACAGGCAACACTGAGCACAGGCAACAGTGTGCACAGGCAACACTGAGCACAGGCAACACTGTGCACAGGCAACTCTGTGCACAGGCAACAGTGTGCACAGGCAACACTGTGCACACCAATTATATTGCTTCAATCTTGAAGTAGGAAATTATTGTGTGTCACAGTTATGTTGTAATTTCTGACTCCAACATACGCGACACCATTGTTGTACACCTCTTCCAAAACACAGCATAATTTTTTTCACTGCAAAATGTACAGCTGGGCAAAGAAACATAAACTTTCCTGATGGTTGTGCTAGTTAGCATACGGACTGCGAACACTTTCTGAACCTCTACCGCAACTAGCAGGATTTGGGGAAATATGCGAAGTGGTATTTTTATGCAACATAACACAGGAAAGGCATATGTGATGATGTGGGTGGAATGGAATGGTCAACAGACTTGATGCAAAAGCCAGTCTACAAAGACCATAATTATATGATCATTACACCACCACACCAATGTAGTCCTGTGAGTTCACGTCAGTCTATTTATTCCTGCTATCAAATTCTGCACTTTGGAAGGTATTTTCAACCACAGAAGAGTTATGAATAAGCAACTCTTCTTGCAAGCTGTTTGTAAACAGCTAAAGTAATAGCAAGAACACAGAAGGTACTATTCTTTAAGGCATAATCATTGAATCACTTCGAAGTAGCACCATATTCTATATCTTCAATGAAGAGAAGAGGTTGTGAACTTGTCACAGCACAGTGTGTTGGCCTTATTCTGGCGTACGCCAAAGGATATCTAAAAGCCATCTATGATGGATACTGGAGGCTTGCGTATGTAACAAATGTTATTCCAACTAATCTTCCTTCACCCCAAACCTCATAATTTTACCCGTAACAAAGTGACACTCTTTGACCTAGTGGTCTCCTTACCATTGTTGACCCAACGACTGACACTGATCGCACCTACAGGATATCTAAAGAGAAAACAGAAGAGAGGCCTTGTAAAAAAATGTGAACATGTTAAATGAGCTATTACAGCCTGTAAAAACTTGTTATGCAGTCTGAAAAGGTTACGCTGACATTCAGTGTGGTATCGACTGATCTGCAGACCAAAAATAGGTCACCCGCTGTACTAAATTTACTGTATCTCTGAACATTATTATTTGCCCATCCTAATATTTTCAGGGACTCATGAGCAATGATGTAGTATGCTGTAGAATAAAAAAATCGGAGGATACATTTTTTGGGTATTGGAGTTCAAATGTCATATTATGATTAATTAAACTTTTTTATTTATATGAAAAGTGTAATTTTGCAATGTCGATGTGTACCTATTTACTGGCTTTCCAATGATATATAACTTTTTTTTCTACCTTTATTAGAAGCAGAGTTATGGACGTTAATGTAACGGCCAGTATGTGAATCGGGTCAAAGTTCAGTGACCTATATCTTCAGTAATACTTGACCTAGATTTTTTATAATCTGGTTTTTATGTTCTTATGTGAGCCAACAACTGTGCTAAATTTCAACAAAAATGGGGTCGGGTCGTGCAAAAATGGCCTAAAAGTGATTGCTTTGACACGGAATGACCCATCAGCTTGTTCAGTTCATAATACAATTATTGTAATGTACCGGTATGTTATTAATTGCCAATCTACAAAAGTTTACAGGGCGTAATTATATGTGGGTGATAATGTGTCTACATATTATATTCCCATTAAATCCAGTTAAATGGAAAAGACTTTAAAGCCCAAGGAAAAGTTGTGGGAATAAAAAGGGATTAATATGGTAGAGATCGTAATTTCAATTATAAAATAAAGGTGTTAGTTAAAAACATTGAGAGAGACAAATGATACCAGTATGTGGACTCATCACATATGGTTACTACAGGACATTAGGAATGGGTATGTCTATTGTTTTGTAATTTCACTAAACACCATGTTTCATTATTGTGAATAACTTTTATTGCTATGAAAAAGCACATGCTACAACATTTATATAAATTCATATAGAAAATAAAGAGGCTAGATCATCTTAACAGTAAAGTACAATTTAACCTCTTTTTACATAAATTAATAAGAAATCTGATAGAAGTCCAGATATATGCTATATTTAAATGCATACTAGTACATTTCTTCATTTGTTTTTAATTATCTACCAATCACACGGTTTTTATTTGGTTACATCAACACTCTTTCAGATGCTGGTCATGGTGTGTTAAATGCTGTATCTGAAGACGTCCCTGGGGTACAGCCCTCAAGCAGCTGTGGGAAACAGTGGTGGTGGTCCATGACCTCCAGTGATCCACCTTCCTCCTACAGTGATTCATCGGCAACTGCCAGTAGATTGGCTTCATCAAGCAGACAAGAAGAAAGAATGGCTGACTCCTGATAGCAGATGCAGAGTGTCCAGTTCTGAAGAACATTTTAAAATGGCTGCATAGTGAAATGAAGAAATACGGTGCAATCGCAGAAATGGTGCAGCTAAAATATAGCTCGCTCTATAAATAGAACAATTAAAGCAACCAGGATGCATCATCAATGAAACATAGCATGCGAAATGGATAGAATGTAACTACTGTACCTCTTATCCTTTGTTTCAATAGCAAGTTACGTCAACCCAGTTTTGGCAGTAAGGCAATTAGTATGCACCATTTATATACTTGACTGCAAGCATACGACAGAAGATATTGTATGGCAATGCTGAAGTGTCAGAATGTATGTCAGAATGAACTATTTGAATATTAGCTATGCTATTGTTACCATTTGGATTTTTTTCACACAAGTAATAAGTAACTGGTCATAATAAGTAGGCTTACCGGATTCTTGGTTTGATAAATTAAGGAAACATTGTTTACCTCACATTACATATCTAATAAAATATTGGTTACTCGAAAATGCGTAGTATGTCCTGCTCTTGAATACTCGTAGTTTAATTTATCGTGATTCGAATATTATTTATTCGTATTAAAAATGGCCTTGACCCTTGTTTAAAAAAAATAATCGCTACACTGCACTGGCACTGGCTAGCCTACAGCAATGCTGGTCGAATCGAATGCTAGGACAGTTTAATTTATTTATTTGTCTAGGCTAGGTTTGACATGCTGTTTTGTAAACAATCTAAGCACACTTGCATAAATTATCAATATTCTAAATAACTAGCCGTTATATTACATCGATGAAATGCAAACAAGTTTTTCGAAAAGATGTTTACAGTAACATACGATAGTTCAACGACAGAAACATGTTTCGCAACCACGACAACAAATTTAATTTATGGAAAGGTCTATACTAGTATAGCTATAGGGGTGTTTGAAAGATGCAACGGGACCGTTCGTTGTCTTTCCTATGACTATTACAACTCAAGTCAAATACAATTACGTAGACTGTCGGACAAAAAGATGAAATATATGCTTTCATCACTATCACTGATTTGCCTCGACGGCGATGCGGTACCGGTAGTAGACCTACCACCTTTTCTGATAGATGTTCTAGTAAAAATGCGTCGTCCGAAAATCCTAGCTGTTTGCGTAGGGCCTAATATTTCGTCGAACATGATAACTTTTGGTCGGACTATCATACTTTCAGTGACTATATCCGATTAACAACGTATTTAATGAAAGATCCAGTGATACCCGGTATATCTGATAAAGTTTATCGATTGGACACACGTTAGTCGTTACTGTTACATGCACAGACACTACATGCACGGTAAAGTTCGATAATAACTACTCTGAGTCCTCACTTACCTGAATAGTGGTTTGATTCTGTTCGATTAACGAATTCATTGTGGCATTTGTATTGCTGTTGTGGCGCTAGAATGCAATAATTGGTCTCATCAACTCATCCGATCACATAAAACACAACGCCAATGGCAGCCATTAATTACGAAATAGTCAGAGACAACTGCGTTTAGGCCAGCGTTATCGCGGGCCTAAAAATCGTGTCGTTTCGTCCCGCGGAAAGTCCGAGACTTCTAGTTGTCTGCGTTCGTGCATAGCGATTATCCCGTCAAAGTCCCGACGTTCGTAAATAGTCCGAGACAACGCTCATTGTCTCGGTTCATGCATAAGACCCCTGGAGAGATCATCGCGCAGAGCACAGGACCGCGTTCGTACATCGTACAGACGCCAAATAGCACGCGTCTGCGCAGAACAAGGTCCCATCTGAGAGAGCTGGTGTTGACGCCAACTCCAAGATCCGTGACATTCCGTGACCCGCTGGACGACGACGACACCTCCGACCAACCGGTCGCGGTGCCCGTCACAACGACCGGTGACACACCGCCCTCCGAACCAGCGATCCGACGATCAGGGCGCGTGATCAGGAAGCCGTCCAGATTCAGCAATGAGTAATTTTGACTAGTTATTAATTGACTATACAATTACGTTAGAATAGTTCTGTGTTATATAAGCTTACTCATAATCTCATATTCATAATTATTGTTCTAGTTCTATGTATATCGTTCACTTTTATTTCTGCAGAGGGAGATGTGATATAGCACATACCATAATTGCTATAGCGAACTACATTATCGCATGTATCACTACGCCCAATAAACACCAGTTGGTGAGTTAGCCGATCAGCCTGGATCGAGTGTTTGTGCATAGCTGAACGTCATTATACCTATCATAGCGAATCACTTCATGAACAACATGCAATAGATTGAACTCTGATATAAGCTATACAGTATGCCTTGCTTACAGTCTTTGTATCTATTCATGCATAACGCTGAGGCTGCTTAATATGACGACCAGAGCGGGTCACATATAGTCCAGTTGTATTATTTTGAACAATGTTCTCAGCCGAGCCGTCTGTAGTCTTCGTGGGAGTAGTTGAATCCACAACAGCTGGAGCGGGCTGGACTGTAGTCGGACTGGCAAACGATACTCTCCTGACGATCGGGTGAGTCGAGTTGTCTCGGATTTGATTTCTGTTTCTTCGGATAGTGCTCGGTGTCGTGAGAATGTACGATCTTGGATTCGGTGTTTTGTCAAGGACCGTAGCAGGTCTCCACCGGCCGTCTTGATCACGGAAGCGAACTTCTTGACCGTTGTGCAGAGGCGGGAGATCTCTTGCGTGTTGATCGTGCTGAAACGTCATCTTGTCCTGTCGCTCTTGTAGCCTCGTTCTCATATCGTCATGATCTTGGCGTGTGTCAACGATTTTCGTCAGAAGAGTTGACTGTATTTTGCGACCATTGAGGAGCTCTGCTGGACTTGGAAGTTTGCTGTCAATTGGCGTTGTTCGCAGACACAGTAGCGCCAAGTCGAGATCCTGCCCACTTTGCCTCGCCTTCTTCATGACATGTTTCACGGTTTGGATTTGGCGTTCGATGAAGCCGTTTGAGCGTGGATACCTCGGCGAAGACGTTACGTGTTGGAATGCCATCTTCTTTGACAGATCTGTGTAGCATGCACTGGCGAAATGCGGGCCATTGTCCGACACGACACGCATAGGAACGCCTGTCTCGCTGAAGATCTGCTTTGTGACAGAAACGACGGTTGAGCTTAGACATGGCTTCGGCATTTTGCGCACGATGGGAAATTTTGAATAGTAGTCCGCAATGATGAGCCAGTCTGCGTCGTTGAAGAAGAACATGTCTGTACCAATAACTTCCCAAGGTCTACTCGGTACTTCGTGCGGCTGTAGCGTCTCGTGCTGCTGCGCTGGTTGGTGTTCTTGACAGATGTCACACGACTTGACTGTAGTCTCAATGTCACGATTGATGTTGATCCAATACACAGAGTCTTTTGCTCTGAGTCTCGTCTTCTCTATGCCGAGGTGACCGTAGTGTAGTTTCTCCAGTATGAATGTATGCATGCTCTCAGGAATGACGACTCGTGTTCCTTTCAGTAGAATACCATCTTCCACGGAGAGTTCATCGCGGAACGACCAGTATGAACGGATGCTAGTTGGCAACTCCTTTATTGCTTCGGGCCATCCAGTCACGATCGTTTCTGAGAGTGCTTGGAGAACTGGATCAGCCTTCGTCTTGTTCCTCAGCTCTTGGATGCGTTCATCAGAGAATCGGACGAAGTCAACACAAACGTCAAGGTCGATCGTTTCTGTGTTGTGCGTACTTGGAAGACGCGAGAGGGTGTCCGTAAGGACAATGTCCTTTCCTGGTTGGTATTCAACTTCCATGTTATACCCTTGCAGTTTGAGGAGCATTCTTTGTAGTCGCGGTGGAGAGTTGACAAGACCTTTCTGGATGATCGCAACGAGAGGCTTGTGGTCCGTGACGACCTTGAACGTGCGTCCGTATAGGTACGTGTGGAACCGTTGTGTGCCAAAAACAATGGCTAGCAACTCTCGCTCAATGCAGGCATATCGTTTCTCTGCGCTTGCTAGACTCTTCGATGCGTATGCCACCAGTTGGATTACACCAGACTCGTTCTCTTGAAGTAACGTTGCGCCAAGTAAAAGGAGACTAGCGTCTGTCTGAAGTATGGGCGTTTTGGACACTTTGAAGTATTGAAGACTTGACCTTGAGGTGACAAGATGTTTCATACTATCGAAGCAACTTTGATGGTGCGGTTCCCACATGAACATGCTGTCTTCTTTCAGTTGATCTCGAAGCATTGAAGCCTTGTCAGCCAAGTTCGGTATGAATGGGCTCAAGAAGGTCATGAGTCCAAGAAACTGCTGACGCTCTTTCTTGTCTCGAGGTGGTGGTATGTCTTGCAAATCGCGGATCCTGTCCGGGTCAGGTTTGATGCCATCAATGCCGTAGATGAGGCCAAAGAAACTGACACTGCTCTCGTTGATCAGGCACTTGCTGGAATTGAAGACAAGCCCGTTCCTCGACGCAATGTTCATGAGTTTATGAAGATTTCTGTCATGTTCATCTTCTGTGGCACCGTAAACCACCACGTCGTCAGCTCGAGAATCATGTCCATCCTGGATTGAAAGATGTCTTGTGATGCAGACAAGCCGAATGGAAGTCGCTTGAAGGCATATCGACCGTAAGGAGATTGAAACGTAGTGAGAAGTTGAGAGTCCTTGTGAAGCTGGACACCCCAGTATCCGGCTTTGGCGTCAAGTTTGGATAAATATCTTGCTCCTGTGAACTTGTGATTAAGTTCTTCCAACGTAGGAGTTTTGTGGTGCGGTCTCCTCAGTGCCTGATTAAAGAACTTGGGGTCCAAACATATTCTTAGGCTCCCATCTTTCTTCTTTGCATATGTCAGGCTTGAGACCCACTCTGTTGGCTCATTCTCGTGCACTTTGCGTATGACGTCATTTTCCACCATGGAGTCAAAACTGCTTTTGATAGCATCTTTTAGCGCAATTGGTGTCTTTCTTGGAGGATTTACGCGAGGAGGAACTGCGGGATCCACCACCAACTTCACTTCACCAGGAAAACAGCCGATTCTGTCAAACTGTTCTGGATACATTCTAGTGAGGTCATGAACGCTATTTATAGAGGCTGTGCTCGTGACAGCTGATTGTCCCGTAGCAGGTCTATCTTCTGTTGAGGAGTGCGTCTTGATGGTGCAATGTAGAGTCACCAGCTTCAACTTTTCACACGACTGAAGACCAGTCACTGCAGGGCCGGTTACATCAACGATGTAGAACCGAGTGTCACCCCATGCCGACTTGTGGTAGCTGCATGAAATGTTAACCACGCCATGGCATGTGATGGACGTGCCATTGTACGCCGTCAATCGTGCGCCTCTTGCAGCTGCGACGATGTTATCAACGGGGAATCCCTCAGCATTTAACTTGTCCGGATACATGCGTCGAAATGTTCGCAGTGGAAGTGTATTGCCTTGTGCGCCTGTGTCCACTTTCAAGCTCAAATTGTGGATGCCAGGACGATTGTGTGTCTTATAAATTGTGTAGCTTAAAACTACCAGCCAGGCTGCTTTTATGAGCCCCGGTAAAAATTACAGAAGGCTGAATGTCTCTGTTGTTTACACGTAGCTGTCAAATTGCATGTGACGTGACCTTTGACCCAGACGCGGCTATCGAGTGACGTCATTCATGTTGCGCGTGATTCTTTTGAACAAATTTCAGGCACGGCGAATAAAGACATATTTTTCACTCATCAGTTGATTCAAAGTTCACGATTTCAGTGTAAATACGTTACCGGCGCCCTTAGTTTGATCCCACCGCTGCCACCATTTCGTTGTGTTGCTTGGATGTACTGATAATAGCTATTACATGACAGTTTACTATAAGACACGTTAGAAGGAATGAATGTTTAATCAAAGTCTTAACACGTGAACATCTGACCTCTAGTATAATGAGGTTCTATTAAAGCGCGTAATACTACGACACTAACCACTGGCCGCGCTCCCTATTTTGAATTATTGTTGTTAATTCCATAACTGCAATGCTTGTTAACCATGCTGGACAATCAGTCTTATACTGGCGACATAAAATGCATTAATACCAAAGCGTTTATCGCCAATGATCCAACATGTAAACAATGTCGAAACTTCAATGTTTACCCAGCTTTTCCGGTTTTTGTTCGCGCTCGCGCAAAAACACGCGATGTACTACATTTAGCGCTACATTTCACCCACCACAGCGAGACAGTGGCGTTGCGGTGAGCAACACTCGCAGGTAGGTTCCTTCAAGCAGCAAAATAATAGGCGGTATTCAATTGATTTTTTGGAGAGTAACACACTGTGTGTGTGTGTGTGTGTGTGTGTGTGTGTGTGTGTGTGTGTGTGTGTGTGTGTGTGTGTGTGTGTGTGTGTGTGTGTGTGTGTGTGTGTGTGCGTGTGCGTGTGTGTTCGGCCGTTACTTAGAGCGCCAGAGAGTCGACCGAGACAACCGGGGTTTGACTGCTGACTATCTTGAACAACAACAACAATTACAAGAGGTGACTGTCTTGAGCGGGCGTTCATAGGACAGGTGTATGCGATTGCAATTCATGGGACAGGTGTATCCTAGGACATGTCATGGGACAGGTGTATCCGAGGACATGTCATGGAACAAGTGTATCCCGCTACAGGTCATGGAACAGGTGTATCCTAGGACATGTCACGGTACACGTATGTCCGAGGACATGTCACAGGACAGGTATATCCGAGTACATGTCATGGAACAGGTGTTTCCGAGGACAGGTCATGGGACAGGTGTTTCCGAGGACAGGTCATGAGGCACGTGTATCCCAGGACAGGTTATGGGATAGATGTATCCGAGAACAGGTCATGGGATAGTGGTATCCAAGTACTTGTCATAGGACAGGTGTATCCGAGTACAGGTCATGGAATAGGTATATTTTACGTGTATTTATTTCAACAACAACAACAACAATTACAATGTACAAAAATGCCAAATTGAAAATTGAAAATCATAGTTTTGAAGTCAAAAAGGGCATAAAGAAGTGTGTCACTTATAACACTTGCCAAAATTACAATAGATATAATTACAATCAAAAATATATTACAAAATGCATCTTGCCCGATTACAACATACAATCTATATTGAGAACGATTGAGAATGAACTGCACGAAAACTAGTCGGTAGCGTGGCTAGGATCTGGCAAAAAGTGAAGCAAAGGGACAAGCTCAATCATGCAATACATTTAGATGAAAAGGTATATAGTGGCGCAGCAGGTTATGCTTGAAAATCTCCCAAAAGGTCGGTGATGCGAGCGCCGACAACAGTGTAAGAGTCCTTCGAAAAAACAGATTAAATGGGGGCGAAAAAAACACAATGACGTGGCACAGTGGCGCCGTGTACGGGTGACTGATTGAGGTCGACGTGTATAGGGTATATACATTTCACCATAGCCAGACAGTCGCGTTGCGGCGGGCAATACTCGCAAGTAGGTCGCTTCAATCAGCAGAATAATAGGCGGTATACAATTGTTTTGGAGAGTAGCGCACTATGTGTGTGTGTGTGTGTGTGTGTGTGTGTGTGTGTGTGTGTGTGTGTGTGTGTGTGTGTGTGTGTGTGTGTGTGTGTGTGTGTGTGTGTGTGTGTGTGTGTGTGTGTGTGTGTGTGTGTGTGTGTGTGTGTGCGTGTGCGTGCAATGAGACGTATGTGTAATGAGACAAATGTATCCTAGGGTAGGTCATGGGGCAAGTGTATCCGCGGACAGTTCATGTGACAGGTGTATCCCAGTACATATCATGGGACAGGTGTATCCGCGGACAGGTCATAGGACAGGTGTATCCGAGGACATATCACGGGACAAGTGTATCCGCGGAGAGGTCATGAGACAGGATTACCAGCGGACAGGTCATGGGAGAGGTGTATCCGAAGATAGGTCATGGGGCAGGTGTATCCGCGAACATATCAAGGGGCAGGAGTATCCGCAGACTGGTCATGAGACAGGAATATCAGCGGACAGGTCATGGGAGAGGTGTATCCGAAGACAGGTCATGGGACAGGTGTATCCGCGAACAGGTCATGTGGCAGGAGTAGCCGCGCACAGGTCATAGGACAGGTGTATCCGAGCACAGGTCATGGGACAGGTGTATTCCAGTACATGTCATGGGATAGGTGTATCCGCGGACAGGTCATGCAGCAGAATTATCCGCGGACAGGTCATGGGACAGGTGTACCCGAGGACAGGTCATGGGACAGGTGTATCCGAGGACATGTCATGGGACAGGTGTATCCGCGGACAGGTCATGAGACAGGAGTATCAGCGGACAGGTCATGGGACAGGTGTATCCGAGGACAGGTCATGGGATAGATGTATCCGAGTACAAGTCATGGACAGGTGGATCCGAGTTCGGGTCGTGGGACGGGTGTATCCGAGGACAGGTCATGGGACAGGTGTATCCGCGGACAGGTCAATGACAGGAGTATCCGCAGACCGTTCATGGGACAGGTGTTTCCGAGGATATGTCATGGGATAGGTGTATCTGAGTACAGCTCATAGGACAGGTGTATCCGAGTACAGGTCATGGTGTTGGTATATGCGAGGACAGGTCATGGGACAGGTGAATCCGAGTACATGTCGTCGGACAGGTGTATCCATATACACGTCATGAGGCAGCTGTACCAATTCGTGTATTATATCGACCTTGTATTGTTTTATTGGTCCAAATGCACTATTTGCATGTTTTTCTTTTTCCAATTTTATCTCTGTAATTATATTCCTTCTAATTAAGTCTCGGAGTATTCAAGATGTTGACGTAGCCACTCAAATGAAGAAGACCATTTTATGGTAATAAATACTGTGAATTACAATTAACAACAAATTGTATAATGTCTTACATTAATTATGACTTTATATGCATACCCCATTATTATAATTACATTTAAGTGTGAACTAACATAAAAAGAAAATGCTCTGAAATACATTTTACAACCAGTTATAATAGAATTGTTTGTTTTGGTCATGGGACATATTATGCGTATTTTCGACAGGCTAAATAGTATATCTACTACTGTTTGTCCAAGGTTGACAAGTTTGTGAGCTAATTGGCAGAGAAGGGGAAGTGGAAGTCACAGGGAGTGATCAATCATGTCGCAAGCTGCTGTCTTCGGGCAAGGAATGTTTAATATCAGCATCGACCTAAAGACGGCCATGCTGACTCAGTTGGAATTCCTGCACGAAGTCGACGAGAACCCGTGGTTGCACAGTGGGCCGTACCTTCGCAACGCCATACGGAGGTACGAGCAGTTCTGGCTTCCTCTCGCCGTCAACTGGACCAATCTGCACCCTCCACTGGACATCCACTGGGTGTGGCACGTACACATGTTGGCGCCCTACCACTACGAGATGGATTGTCTGGCTCTGATCAACGCAGTAGTCCAGCACGATCTGTCGAAGAACCGTCAACACGGACTTACTGTGACAGAGCAATTGTGGGGGGAACGTTACAACGAGCCGTTCATCGTTGATTCGCAAACTATACTCGACGACACCATTCAGAACTATAGATCGAAAAGCAGCTACGACATTGAGGCAGCCGCGTCAAGACAGAAGGAGTTCTACTACCAGGTGTCGTTACCACATTTCTCTGACAACAAGTTCTTGGATACCGCCATTCTTCGATACAAGTGGTTCCTGTTTCTGAAGCAGCAGAATCCCCGCACGTTTCTCGTTCCGTGTTATGACGTGGACCTGGCATGGCATGCACACCAGGTGCAGCCAGCGGCCTACAAGAAAGATACCACTGCCTACCTGGGACGAATGCTCAACCACAACGATAACGTCGGCGATCGCAGTCCCAATTCGAAACTTTCGGAGGGAGACAAAAGGACGCGACAGTTGTGGAAACAATTCTTCGACGAAAATTATGCCATCAGTGGTGTAATGTACAGAGGCGAGTCAGAATGACATATTGAAAGTCTCCACGAATATTTCAAGAGTAACGCTGGAGAATGTCATGTTGGAAAATTTGGAAATGGAACGGAACGTTCAGTCGAAGCTCACGCTAGAGGGCGCGACCAGCTCCAAATGCCTGATGAAATTGCGAGGGCCGATACCCTGTGACTTGGACAAACACTTCACTCTTGATACGAAAGTGCACACTAATCTTAAGCTGACCGTCAAGAGAAAGACGGGATTATTGCGTTGCGGCAATTCGCAGCAACTTGCCTCTTTCAACATTGCTCTGGGCGCAATCTCCAGCTCTGCGAACGTGGTAGTCCATGACGACCTGACACAAGATGCATCCGGGCCGAGAGCAAGGATTACGGCAGCTGCAACAACCTTGCGACGCAGGCCCATCGTCTTGAAGCTCGAGCCTGGTTCATTCGAAAGATACACGATGCCAGAAAACATAGAGCAGCTGTGGGGACCAGTTCCGCTGCAGCAACTTCCGGTCGGCGTGCGCAACAAGTGTTACGTAGCCTCTCACAGGTGAGTTACTTCCTCTACTGCCAAATAATGTTGCTTCCTCAATGTTTTAGCTTAACACGAATCCGGTTCTATTACGTCCACATATGAACAATGAAACGTCTTTAACAGTTTATTATGTAAAGGTCCGTTAATGTGGAATAATCAATTCCACCTAGAACTCAAAATAAACCCAACCTAACAAGTTTTGTATTAACCTGCTTGTGTGTATGATTAATACAATTCCAAAATAAACTACCTATCCATCTATCTATCATCTACATAATGTCTGAAATTGGTTTAATAAAAAGCGTACATTTGTTTATATGGTGAAACGAATTGACTTTGATCGTTTCATATGGTAATTTGCCAAGCTAGGCCAATTGCTAGGCCGATATGTAATCTGCAAGCCCCCAGGATTTTCTTAGCTACATTGTATGTAAAAGGGCATGGCCATTCGAATACAATACGGAAATTATAGTTAAATCGGAGTGCGTATTCACCTGAAGATTCAAATTTGCAGTTTCTGGAATTGATTCTAAATGTAAAATTAAATAAGTTAACTATTTGTTTGATGATTGTAGCAAAAATATTTAAAAGTACACAATCAAGAGTGGGTCTTAGATATTTTTTTCTCAAAACGAGTTTGACGTGAGACGACCGAAAAAAACAAAAGCAACAATGTGAAAGGGGTTTGCTTTATGGGTGAATTAGAAAGGAAACTTCACATATCTGTAAAATCCCAATATGATGTCAACAAACGTGGACTTGAAAGACATTTTCTTCATAAAATGAAACTTGCCTTTGTGTTGTTGCTTATTTGCAACGCTCTTGCCTTTTTGTGGCGCACACGTTACTTATTCATTCACTATGCAACTGCTTACACGACTGCTTTTCCCAACAGGACATTAGTTCATACTGCATTTACAGAACTGTTTCCATGTTGCGGATTGTTGAACCGTGTTCATATTGCAGGTTGTAGAACTGTGCTCATGTTGCAAGCAGTTGAACTATGTCCATGTTGCAGTTTGTTGAACTGTGTCCATTTGCAGTTTATAAAATCGTGTCCACGTGGCAGGTTGAAGCACCGTGTTCACGTTGCAGATTGTCGAACTGTGTCCATGTTGCAAGTTGACGAACTGTGTCCATGTTGCATGTTGTTGAACTGTGTCCATGTTGTGGGTTGTTGAACTTTGTTCGTGTTGCAGGTTGTTGAACTGTGCCCATGGTTCATGTTTTAGAACTGTGTTCATGTTGCAGATTCTTGAACTATGTCCATGTTGCAGGTTGTTGAACTGTGTCCATGTTGCAGGTAGCTTAACCGTTTTCACGTAGAAGTTGTTAAAACTTGTTCACGTTTCAGATTGGTTAGCCGTGTCTCAAATTCTACGGTCACGTGTCGTGTGATTCACTCTGTGCCACACCAGATGTCGGCAGTCCAGGTGTTTTTTAAACACAAAATGGTCGCCGTGTCGCATATCATTGGCTATGCACAGCTACCCACGCCAACACAGGTTTCTACGCTTTTTATTGTTTTTTGGCTACTTTTATATAATAAATCCAGTGATCTAGCTACAACTACACATGTACCCAAACTTTTCCACCGTCCTTTGTGCAGTGTAATCCGCGCTGGAAAGTATATGTGCATTGCAGTTCGTGTGAAAGCATGCTAGAAGAAGCCATCGTAGTCCCCGTTTATATTTTGGTTCCGGGACTTGATAGTTGAGGGCATGAACACATTAGAACTGCTCAGAACAATAGTTATACAGCAAACGTATACTCATTTATCTATTTGTTTAATATATTGAACACATTTAAACGATTCTTTTGGTTTAACAGTCCAAAACATTATTAAGATGGCTATTAAAATATATTCACATGTGAATTAATAACGGTTATAGGTGAGTCATGCAAGGAACAATATCACCCTAGACATCACCAAGCAAGAGAGAGCCATGGTCATCAAGGACCACACTGGCGATCGGTGCATCTGCGTTGCACACTGGGAAGGTCTGAAGAAAGGCGTACCCCCAACATACGGTACGGCAATGTTTTAACACATCGGACATGTTTTAAAAGAACATTGACTAGTACTGGAAAATTGGTGTTGAAGAAATAAGTTTGGTGTGGAAATATGTAGTGCACTTATTTGTCGTTTTGTTTTGCTGACTTTCAATTCAGTTGATTTAATAGTTTGTCCGATTTTGTCAATATAAAATGCGTGCAAGAGAAGTGTGTATGATTTAAATGGGAGTCCAGTCATGATTGGTAGCTGCGTTCCGCCTCTTACGTGGACTTCCTATTTTTTGTTGCCCTTTAAAGCATTGCTTGTAAGCTATTTTAATGGAGTGTATTTCGGTATATGATGAACATGCCAAACCTACCAGAGTCTTCTATGTCTGATGACTTCTTCAGGGGTTGATTCAGGGGTGAATGTCTCCTCCCTGATCTGGTTATTACAAAGTTTGTCTACAATGGCAACACCTCTTATCTGGTAGGAGGCAGGCAAAGCATCTCAAAGTGATCAGTGACTGATGTCGTGTGATGGTATTCACGTTTGAACTGAACCAAGAACGAAAATATACTATACACATATTCTCAGCATTTTATGTAAATAGAAGAGTAGGACATTTGCAATATATGATGTGCACTGGAAATGCGGAGTTTGTTTGGAGTATCCGCTGTGTTAATGCAGGATACCCATTACAAGAGTCAATGCTTCATCTAGGTACAGAAGATAACCCTGGTACGAAAGCCATCAAAGGCGAACCTGGTCACCTGGTGGTGTGCGTCAACAGTCTTAAGACACGTACGTCGATGATGGTACAGATACCTAGCGAGTCGGGTCGGTATGAATATCAAATGAAGGGCATGACTGTCGATCTTCGTAAAGGCTTTATCACTGTCAACGCAGATACGGATAACGTTGCCCAATGCTTGTGCTTGGCGTTCAGCATTTCCGTGCTACAGGTAACAAATAAGCCTAATGGCGTCCTCTTAAATCAGTTTATATTAACCTAGTTCTTAAATGAAATCACACACGCACGCACGCACGAACGCACGAACGCACACACACACACATCTCCCCGCATTAAGTAAACACACACACACACACACACACGAACGCACACACGCACGCACACACTCGAACGCACACACGCACGCACACACACACACACACACACACACGAACGCACACACACACACACACACACACACACACACACACACACACACACACACACACACACACACACACACACATATGTTTTATTTATCCTAAGTATCTAAGTCTTGCACTCCTCTATAGCACTTTGATTCTCGCACTGTTCTTAAGACAACCCTAAAACAAATTTAGTAAGAATGTAAGACCTCGTCAGGCCAACTATACATGTACCATACTTTACCATCCCTTAAGTCCAAATGCATAAAAAAGAAACGACCGACACACACAAATTACAGATTGCTACACTAAATATGTATGACGTTTGATGACTTCTTGTAGGTGTTGTGTCAACCCCCTCAAACCTTGAAGAAAAGAGGGGCCCGGAAGTTAAAACAGGTCAAGAATAAGTATCTTGCCTTCGCTGTCGCTGCCGGGTACCGCTGCAAGACGCCCGCTAGATGCGTGTACAATGCAGGGGATCCTGGAGGGTGCGGTGGTTGTGGTGGTTGTGGCGGATGTGGTGGTTGCGGTGTTTGTGGTGGTGCCTGTGGTGGTAGTAATTGTGGCTGAGGCAAAACTGTTGATTTTCTGCATACGTAATTTCATTTATTATATTTAAATAGAAATAATATATCAAACATGATTGCATTTTTAACACAAGTACATATTATTTGCAACGTATATACAAAATACAGTTAATTTCGTCCATTTCCGTGGTAGCGAGAGCAACTACATGTTTTAGAACATCGAAAGTATAATATATATATATATATATATGTAGTTGCTCTCGTCATGTAGTTGCTCTCGTCATGGGACAGGTGTATCCGAGGACAGGTCATGGGATAGATGTATCCGAGTACAAGTCATGGACAGGTGGATCCGAGTTCGGGTCATGGGACAGGTGTATCCGAGGACAGGTCAATGACAGGAGTATCCGTGGACCGTTTGTGGGACAGGTGTTTCCGAGGATAGGTCATGGGACAGGTGTATCCAAGGATGGGTCATGGGACAGGTGTATCCGAGTACAGGTCATGGGGTTGGTATATACGAGGACAGGTCATGGGACAGGTGAATCCGAGTACATGTCGTCGGACAGGTGCATCCATATACACGTCATGAGACAGCTGTACCAATTCGTGTATTATATCGATCTTGTATTGTTTTATTGGTCCAAATGCACTATTATATATATATATATATATATATATATATATATATATATATATATATATATATATATATTCATAATTATTCCCAATCTACTGAGAAGATGACGTGTATTCATGGTTATATTGCTTTAATGTTTTGTGAAGAAAATTGAAAGTGGAAACTTTGAACATTGTAATTGTTGTAGTGTTGACATATCATAATCTGCATAATGCCACAGTGGCAATATCGAGATAACCGCAGATAGGAAAAAAAACATAGAAGTAAACATTTTGGCGAATGCTATTTACTACTTATATATATACTCACGTTGTATGTGTGTGCGCGCGTGCGTGCATGCGTGGTGTCCAACAAAGCGTATACAGATATAACATAGGAGTACTGTTAAATCATTATTAAATTAAAAAATAATGTTGTACCTCCTACGGTCTTCTTAAATAAAGTGTAAATATATATTTTAATAATAATAATAATAGTCAGGTAATTTATTTTCCGTCTAAATCCGAGGAAATCAATTTCATAAGCGGATGAATAGAAAATGTCCAACGGCACGCCCCCACCTTTTTCCGATGTTACGACCGATAGATTCCACATAGTAAATGAAACCAAAATGTGGAACTTCTCCGTGACAAATCTCCAGCAGCACCCCCTCGTCTTCCAGAGTCTTCTAGTATAATGGCAGCAGGGTAGTGCTGAAGCTCCGGCACAGCCCACCCCAATATTCACTTTCGTTCAAACGCCTATGCTGCTGGTTGTTTACATAAATGTGGCTGGTAGGTAATAATACCGATCTTAAAATGATCAATATCAGACAGGAAGCCATTGCAGAAACGTCATTTGTTTGTTTCTCCGTCACGAATACTGAAGTCTCCCCGAGCAGAATGTTGTGTTTATTTTGTTTTTTGATAACAATAAAAATGGTTAAAGTCGCCCTGCAGATCACTTTTTCATTTTTCCAGGTGGGAGTTTGCTTTGTTTAGGCCGCATAACGTTTCATATTATGTGTTATGTATCGTTGGCACGATATTTGAGTGTTATATTTAGAGGGAAACAATACGCACAATATGCATTTTTGTTCGGGTTATACACTTAGAAGAGTTAACACAAACAATGAAAAAAAACAATCACAACGATTTAATATTAACCATATTCAATATTGGAATATTATGAAAAATTCTTGACAGTTCACAACCTCACACAAAAATTAAACCTTAAAATAATTTTTTTATTTTATTTTTTTACGTTCTTCCTTTAAGCTAGATGTTCGGACGTCCAGTACATCAGACTGCATAAATCGGTTTACGGTCAAAAACGTTACAGCTTTATGAATATTTATACCTAAAACTGGCCCGTGACTGTTTAATGTAGCTGAAATATAACACATTTATGTTTTCCTTAATTAAGTTCTTTATTGTCTACTAAAAGTGGAACGTATGTGGTATTCATACCTAAACAGAATAAACACTATCACTGTTCATTGTTATGTTTGTTTGGTTTGATGTCGTTGATATATTAATTAGTACTTATGAAAAGCGTATATAAAGGTAAGTAAAGGTAAGTTCCTATATTGCGAAGTATCTAGTCCTCAGGACTGTTCAAAGCGCTTTACACTTCACTCCCTAGGAGATCTGTTCAATCGAACACCATCTCGACTTCTCTGGGAAGCATTCAGCAACGCTACAATTAATGCGCGAAGACTATTCGTACACAAATAACCACCACTGTCTATAGCCAGTAATGTAGAGTTAACGAACTTGCCCAAGGTTCGACACCGCCGCACAGGATTCGAACCTGTGTTCTCTCAATCGAGAGTTCGGAGATCTTACTGCTGCGCTACTGCGCTCCACATCAGCATGATTAACACAACGATTTCGTATTAGTTAAACAATAGCTGCGATCGATGATTATTACTATGATTAAGCTAAATATAACAATTATTATATGACTTGATAAACAGTTAAATTAAAATCGAGCTATTAGAACACAAATACATTTTCTGTACGGTTTAGAAGAGGATATATATATATATATATATATAAGTAGTAATATGCGTGGTCCAGCGTCGAGGGTTGGCGCAGTCTGGGGGAAACCCCATGTTAAGAGATTGGGGTTTCCCCCAGTTTGCGCCAAACGCTAATGATTATGCAAATGAGCTTGCCTAATTTGCATAAATGACCTTATATGGTCATTGTGGGCGTGGCTAGTTATGCAAATGAGCTTGGAAAAGTATTTCCGGTCCCATGTTAAAGCATAGGAGCTATTATCGCAAAGGTATGCGACCACTTTTTGGATTTTTATCCCATGTTAAAGCATAGGAGCTATTATCGTAAAGGTATACGACGATATTTTGAATTTTCGTCGTGGATCAAGCGACGCTACTGGCAACGTATCTGGTCTTGTTTGTTTGTTGCGCGAGAGAACTGCACCGTGATTGCGCAATGCCATTGCTCGTGGCTATAAAAAAACTAGTACGCGAAGACGTGTCTGAACTTGTTTGTTTGTTGTGTGCGCGAGCACGCGCACCCTGTATGACATCATCAAACGGCCATTCGCCGTAATTTTGTACGCAAGGTTGACTTAGTTAAACAGATAGTTCTTTGGTTAGCCATTGTTTTGTGTTTTCATGCTTGAATATAATCTCATCATTTGATGTTATGGGCAGTGACGTTATAGCGAGTGAAAAAATACCCTGTTAACTGGTATGAACTGGTATGAACTCGTAATGGCTGCTCTGTGACTGTGTGTTGGAAGAACATCTCGATATTCGGCCCGTGATAAAACATACGAGATACCAGTATTTGTCATACGAGATTTGTACTTACCAGCCGTCGATAGCCTATTTGTAAACTGTTTTGAATTGGTATTCCCTGTTGTCAAGCAGGTAGTGATTTGGTTAGGCATTGTTTTGTGCTTTTGCGGTTGAATATAATCCACATCAGGTAGCGTTATGATCAGTGACGCGGTGTTACAGCGTGTAAAAATTCCCCTGTAAAATGTCATTCTAGACGTTTCTTTGATAATTTTAAACAGGTAGTGCTTTGGTTAGCCATTGTTTTGAGCTTTTTGCAGGTTCTTGTAGTTATGGAGCGTGACATGTAAATACGTTTGTGTTGTTCACGAATAAACTGTGCAAACCTCATCTTGTGTCTTTTTCATAGTGTAATGCAAAGCATATGTTGGGAACCTTACTGATAGTCTTACACTTCACAACTAAAGATATTCAGGCAATCGACCAAGATACACAGGTAGTTTCAGGCAGTTTCAGGCAAATTCAGGCAATCGACCAAGATACACAGGTAGTTTCAGGCAGTTTCAGGCAAATTCAGGCAATCGATGGGTTATCGCGTCAAATCCCTCTTTTTTCAGGCAATTCGACAGGCAGTTTCAGGCAATTCGACGGGTTATCGCGTCAAATCCCTCCTTTTTCAGGCAAATAGACGGGTTATCGCGTCAAATCCCTCCTTTTTCAAGCAATTCGACAGGCAGTTTCAGGCAGTTTCAGGCAATTCGACGGGTTATCGCGTGACATCTCACTGCTTTCAGGCAGTTCGATGGTTATCGCATGACATATCTACCAAACTTAGCGCACGAGACTACGGCCGAGGCATTACATGAGACTACGGACGAGACAAGAGACGAGACAACAGATGACACAACACACGAGAGTACGGACGAGACAAGAGACGAGACTACGGATGACACAACACACGAGAGTACGGACGAGACAAGAAACGAGACAACGGATGTCACATCACACGAGAGTACGGACGAGACAAGAGACGAGACTACGGATGACACAACACACGAGAGTATGGAAGAGACAAGAGACGAGACAACGGATGACACAACACACGAGAGTACGGACGAGACAAGAGACGAGACTATGGATGACAAATCACACGAGAGTACGAACGAGACAAGAGACGAGACTACGGATGACACAACACACGAGAGTACGGACGAGACAAGAGACGAGACAACGGATGACACAACACACGAGAGTACGGACGAGACAAGAAACGAGACAACGGATGACACAACACAAGAGAGTACGGACGAGACAAGAGACGAGACTACGGATGACACAACACACGAGAGTACGGACGTGTTATCGCGTGAGATCCCTAAAAAGGGATCAAATAGACGGGTTATGTGTGGTGGTGGTGGTGGTGGTGGTGTGTATGCAAATAGACGGGTTATCGCTTGAGATCTCTCAAAAGAGGGCAAATAGACGGGCTATGTGTGGTGGTGGTGGTGGTGTGTATGCAAATAGATGGGTATCGCGTGACATCTCACTGCTTTCAGACAATTCGACGTGTTATCGCGTGACATCTCACTGCTTTCAGGCAATTCGATGGGTTATCGCGTGATATCTCACTGTTTTCAGGCAATTCGACGGGTTATCGCGTGACATCTCACTGCTTTCAGGCGATTCGATGGGTTATCGCGTGACGTATCTACCAAACTTAGCGCACGAGACTACGGCCGAGGCATTACATGAGACTACGGACGAGACAGCGCGTGAGACTACGTGTTCCAAGAACCATTCAGTTGTTTACATTTGAACAGTAAAAACGTACATCATGAGTTATGGACTAGTCTGCCAGCTACCAACAAGCCTAAATCATCATTACCATCATGTGCAACCTTCCAGTACCGAGATTGCAAGAGACATTTCACACGTCGAGACAACTTGAAACGACACAGTGTCCTCTGACCGACACCACTGAACGGCCACCAATGTAATTAGTCAGAGTATTCCCATCTACTGACCATGATAGATCTTTATTCGTTGACACATTTCCGGGAATACTGGAAGCATAGAGGCCGCCATGACAGTAAAGTAACTTCTGGTGCGACGTTATTTCCGACGTAGCGTCCCTAGTAGAGGCTGCCATAGCAAGCGAATTTGAAAACTGCTATGATCGAAAACGACTATGTCAATAACATGTAAGGACAACCACCTGACATGACTTCATTCAAAGAGGTGACCATCATGGTTCCCAACGCCACTCAACGGACACCAATGTAATTAGTCAGAGTATCGCCATCTACCGACCATGATAGATCTCTACTCGTTGATACACTTCCGGGAATATCGGAAGCACAGAGTCCGCCATGTCAGGTCGCCATGTCATTCAAGTAACTTCCGGTGCGACGTCACTTCCGACGTAGCGTCCCTAGTAGAGGCTGCCATGACAGGCAAGTAACTTCCGGTACGACGTCACTTCCGGCGTAACGCCCCCTATGGATAATCGGAGTACTACGTCACATGATGGCGCCATCTAGCGGGTAAAAATATCTAATTAGGTTAGCTAAAGAAAAAAAGTTGGGGTTAACCTCGCGAAAATTTAAACAACCACAAAAAGTGGTTGTATAAATTTTCGCGAGGTTAACCCCAACTTTTTTGCCTCTACTAGGAACGCTACGTCGGAAGTAACGTCGCACCAGAAGTTACTTTACTGTCATGGCGGCCTCTATGAGATAGTAACAACTGAATGGTTCTTGGAACACGTAGTCTCGTCTCTTGTCTCGTCCGTACTCTCGTGTGATGTGTCATCCGTAGTCTCGTCTCTTGTCTCGTCCGTACTCTCGTGTGTTCTGTCATCCGTTTTCTCGTATCTTGTCTCGTCCGTACTCTCGTGTGTTGTGTCATCCGTTGTCTCGTCTCTTGTCTCGTCCGTACTCTCGTGTGATGTGTCATCCGTAGTCTCGTCTCTTGTCTCCTCCGTACTCTCGTGTGTTGTGTCATCCGTAGTCTCGTCTCTTGTCTCGTCCGTACTCTCGTGTGTTGTGTCATCCGTAGTCTCGTCTCTTGTCTCGTCCGTACTCTCGTGTGGTGTGTCATCCGTAGTCTCGTCTCTTATCTCGTCCGTACTCTCGTGTGTTGTGTCATCCGTTGTCTAGTCTCTTGTCTCGTCCGTAGTCTCGTGTGTTGTGTCATCCTTTGTCTCGTCTCTTGTGTCGTCCGTACTCTCGTGTGTTGTATCATCCGTAGTCTCGTCTCTTGTCTCGTCCGTACTCTCGTGTGTTGTGTCATCCGTTGTTTCGTCTCATGTCTCGTCCGTACTCTCGTGTGTTGTGTCATCCGTAGTCTCGTCTCTTGTCTCGTCCGTACTCTCGTGTGTTGTGTCATCCATTGTCTCGTCTCTTGTCTCGTCCGTACTCTCGTGTGTTGTGTCATCCGTAGTCTCGTCTCTTGTCTCGTCCGTACTCTCGTGTGATGTGACAACCGTTGTCTCGTCTCTTGTCTCGTCCGTACTCTCGTGTGTTGTGTCATCCGTAATCTCGTCTCTTGTCTCGTCCGTACTCTCGTGTGTTGTGTCATCCGTTGTCTCGTCTCTTGTCTCGTCCGTAGTCTCATGTAATGCCTCGGCCGTTGTCTCTTGCGCTAAGTTTGGTAGATATGTCACGCGATAACCATCGAATTGCCTGAAAGCAGTGAGTTGTCACGCGATAACCCGTCGAATTGGCTTAAACAGCCTGAAACTGCCTGTCGAATTGCCTGAAAAAGGAGGGATTTGACGCGATAACCCGTATATTTGCCTGAAAAAGGAGGGATTTGACGCGATAACCCGTCGAATTGCCTGAAACTGCCTGAAACTGCCTGTCGAATTGCCTAATAAAGGAGGGATTTGACGCGATAACATATCGATTGCCTGAATTTGCCTGAAACTGTCTATGTATCTTGGTCGATTGTCTGAATTTGCCTGAAACTGCCTGAAATTACCTGTGTATCTTGGTCGATTGCCTGAATTTGCCTGAAACTGCCTGAAACTACCTGTGTATCTTGGTCGATTGCCTGAATATCTTTAGTTGTGAAGTGTAAGACTATTAGTAAGGTTCCCAACATATGCTTTGCATTACACTATGAAAAAGACACAAGATGAGGTTTGCACAGTTTATTCGTGAACAACACAAACGTATTTACATGTCACGCTCCATAACTACAAGAACCTGCGAAAGCTCAAAACAATGGCTAACCAAAGCACTACCTGTTTAAAATTATCAAAGAAACGTCTAGAATGACATTTTACAGGGGAATTTTTACACGCTGTAACACCGCGTCACTGATCATAACGCTACCTGATGTGGATTATATTCAACCGCAAAAGCACAAAACAATGCCTAACCAAATCACTACCTGCTTGACAACAGGGAATACCAATTCAAAACAGTTTACAAACAGGCTATCGACGGCTGGTAAGTACAAATCTCGTATGACAAATACTGGTATCTTGTATGTTTTATCGGGCCGAATATCGAGATGTTCTTCCAACACAGTCACAGAGCAGCCATTACGAGTTCATACCAGTTCATACCAGTTAACAGGGTAATTTTTCACTCGCTATAACGTCACTGCCCATAACATCAAATGATGAGATTATATTCAAGCATGAAAACACAAAACAATGGCTAACCAAAGAACTATCTGTTTAACTAAGTCAACCTTGCGTACAAAATTACGGCGAGTGGCCGTTTGATGATGTCATACAGGGTGCGCGTGCTCGCACACACAACAAACAAACAAGTTCAGACACGTCTTCGTGTACGATTTTTATTTATAGCCGCGAGCAATGGCATTGCGCAATCACGGTGCAGTTCTCTCGCGCAACAAACAAACAAGACCAGATACGTTGCCAGTAGCGTCGCTTGATCCACGCCGAAAATTCAAAATATCGTCGTATACCTTTACGATAATAGCTCCTATGCTTTAACATGGGATAAAAATCCAAAAAATTGTCGCATACATTTGCGATAATAGCTCCTATGCTTTAACATGGTGAAAATCCCTATCCTTTAATCCGGCCGTTCACTGGAGGAAAATCGCTATCCTTTAACATGGGACCGGAAATACTTTTCCAAGCTCATTAGCATAACTAGCCACGCCCACAATGACCATATAAGTTCATTTGTGCAAATTAGGCAAGCTCATTTGCATAATCATTAGCGTAAGCAAACTGGGGGAAACCCCTATCTCTTAACATGGGGTTCCCCCAGACTGCGCCAACCCTCGACGCTGGACCACGCCTATTACTACTTATATATAATAATAATAATAATAGTAATGTATTTTTTTCAGACAATCATCATGTCCATATATACAAGTACATCAATAAAAGTAAGTAAATAAATATAAAAAATACATCGATAAGAACAATATGTTTAACAATTATATAAATCCCGGACCCACTGGTGCCGCAGTTTCGAAGTACAATACACGTCGCTAGTTTTAATGCTATAAATAATGGGATTCAAAGACATGTCAATCTTATTCATTAAGCTAAAAATAGCCTTTCTGATTACACATTTACCCGAACTGATATCAGCTGTAGCAAACATGTGGCTAGCGCTACATCTCATGGGCAAATTGTTCAATATTCTGAAAGAGTTATTATATGCAACAACGAATTGCTGAAAATTAATTTTTCTAAAGTTCACCCATAACGCACACATATAGATATTACTAAAATACGCTGTAAATAGCTTATTTTTTTACAGCAGTTGAACAAAAGTGGAACTTTTGACGTAACATATTACTCTTGGCATACAAAAGTCTCACTTTGGCTTGCATGTCAGACTCATCAGACAAGTTATTAGAAATTACATGTCCAAGATATTTACAAGAGGTGGCAAAGTTTAGCTTCTTTCCTCATAATGTCATTTCTTTAGACAGATTTGACATTCTAGATTCAAAGTACATGACCAGGGATTTACCCGCATTGTATTGCACGTCATGCTCGCATCGATATGAGTAACACATGTCAAGTAGTGTTTGTAGTCCTTTAGCAGAAGGTGCAAACAGAAGTAGATCATCGGCGTATATAAGGTGATTAACAACCATTTTACCAAGACTACAACCGATTTGTTTTTTGTGCAGTTGTATACTCAGATTATCCATATAAATGTTAAAAAGCAAAGGGGATAACTTCCCACCTTGCTTAACACCATTGCCTACCGAGAAGAAGTCCGAGTAGGTATTTCCCCATCGTATGCATACACATTGATTATTGAATTCATTGCTGGGTACTCTTAAGATATAGTTCGGTACATTTCGTTGTTCTAGTTTCGTTAACAGTTTATATCGGTTGACACGATCAAACGCCTTTAATGCATTTAAAAACGCAACGTGCGTAGCTGAACCATGTTCAGTGTAGAACCTTTATAATTCCTTAAATGCAAACACACTCCGTTCCATGTTTAGGCTTAAAGCCAAATTGATTAGGAGTGGTTTCCAAGTACATTTCCATTCTGTTAAAAAGAACAGTGTCTATTATCTTCGAAAATATGTTCGATAGACATATTGGCCTATAATTCCCTTTGTCGTTTACTCGTCTATTCTTGTCTTTAATAACTGGTACAATAACAGACTGTGAAATTTCTTTTGGTAAATAACCATGCACCAGAATCGAAGACACAAGGATAGACAAAAGCACAGCGAGTTGATAATCAGCGAACTTAATATGTTCTGCATTGATACCGTCCAGACCTGGTGACTTATTTTTTGAGAGTCCATTAATAATATCCATCAGTTCAACTGCACCAACAGTCATTCCCTTATTGCCAGTGGAACAATCATAACAAACTTTATCACATCGACTATCCTCCACATCATTAAATAAGTGTTCATAATGATGCTTCCACATTGACCCGATGTTTACGTCTGCGTGTATATTATCAATGTTTGTCGGAAGTTTGCTTTACTGTTCGTACAGTGCTTAATTTCTTTCCAGAATTTGCGGTGGTCTTTCTGACACAACTGTTCTGCAGTGTTATCAGCAATGATAGTTTCTTTCTCCCTTTTACATTTTCTGATCGCCTGCTTGAATTTCATTCTGGGTAATTTCATAACATTAAAAATGTCACCTTGTCTAGGTTTGCCAGTCTCTTTCCATATACATTAAGCATCACGGGCTGTACAATGAAGCTCTTTCACTCTCTCGTTCCAACCTGGTACAACATTATACTTATAAGCACCTTTGCGATTTGACCGGAGTGTGTGACCACACCTCTTCAATGTAATTACGATAGAATTGTAAAAGTCATCGAGATCATCATCATGATTACAGTTATGACAATTGGGATCATTGCATCTAACACCCGGGGGAACATTCAGTTTGCTCAATTCAACGTTCGTGCATTCTCTGTATGCGTCAATGTCTTGTGGGTTTAATCTGTCCCACTGTATGCCTTGCTTAATCTCATTAGTATTGCCACTGCCACTAACGCATTCTGGTACAATATCACTGTCTATGCTGAACGATATCGGGTGGTGATCAGAATAAATAACGTCATAAAGTATGGACATGTTAGATAGGCAATCCTTCGCATCAGCGGTACATATGATATGGTCTAGCCATGATGTAGTTCCCCAGACAGAACTAACGTATGTATATGTGTCTATCGGGAGAGTATCTTGATCATATATAGCCAGAGTAAATTCTTTGCAGAAATCAAGTGGGGACTCACAGAAAAGCCTGAAAATGGAGGCATAGATAAAGACAGCACAAATAAATCAGCAAATAACAGTCTGGAAAACTCTTCTGAAGCTGGATATAAATGTGTTTGTTTAAATGCAAGGAGTATAGTAAACAAAAGAAATGAACTAAACATTATGGTAGAAGATATTGACCCTCATATAATAGGTATAACCGAATCCTGGACCACCACCGATATATCAGATGCTGAATTGGGACTGACAGGATATGTAATGTTTAGAAAAGATAGAATAGCAAGAAAGGGAGGTGGAGTTATTTTATATATTAAAGAATCTATTCAGGCTTATGAAATAAAATTAGAAAGAGAAGCAGATTGCGAAGAAGCTGTTTGGTGTAACATAGTTACAGGAAACTCAACGTTAACAGTTGGGTTAGTTTATCGAAGTCCAAACATAAGCATAGAAGAGAATGAAAAAATACAAAACGCTATAAGGGAAGTGAGCAAACGGGACTGTATTATTATGGGGGATTTTAACCATGGGCATATACAATGGAAATCTCTACAGAGAATGGGGAGAGAGGACCACAAGTTTTTAGTTTTAGTTCAAAGTAGTATACTGGGTTTTTGAAGGGGTATCCAGGGGGGGTTCGGAGGAGGTTTTGGTTGATAATAGGGAGGTTTCGAAAGCCGCCCCCCTGAGCAAAGTGAGTAGTCACGTGACCGTATGTGTGAGCATGTGTAGCGCCTCCTAGCGGTGGAATGAGCAGCCATGGAAGGGTTATTGTGTATATATGAGAGACTGAAGAGGGAATAACAAAAGTTCAAAGAGGAAAGGTATTGAAAGAAACGAAAGATCAAAGAGTCATAACGAAAGATCAAAGAGAAAAGTTTTAAAAGGTGATGAAAGGTGTATAATGAGAGATAAACGGAATGATGTAATAACGAAAGAACAAAGAGAAAACGTTATGATATATATATATATATATATATATATGAAACTTTAAAATGTGTATAGGTATGCTTGTATGTATGTATGTGTATACGAAAGAGAGAATATATATATATATATATATATATATATATATATAATATAATAGCCAACAAACACCACAGTTTGAAAGTTGAATGTTTTATTGATGTTAACGATCTACGAAATCGACAAAGCCGTCGTCACTGTCGTATGACTCCGGACACCAATTTTCGACATCCCCCGTGTCCAGGGGGCCAACAGGGTCGGAGTCAACCCAAGGATTAGGAGGATCATAAAGCTCCCGTGTCTGGACCAGCTCCGCCATGACTCTACAGAATGAATACCTATGATAGTCGCGGAGCTCTTCGTCTCTGGAACATACATTAAAAACTCTCAAAGCATATGAACGAGACGTTAAATATATGAAAACTTTGAAAATACTTCTCTGAAACATATATGAAACAGTTGAAAATGATCAAGCGAGTGGAATAATACAGCGATGTAACCAGACACCGCGTAGGGAACCGACACACGATAAAAGGGCAAGCTAGATCAACGGACTATGATACAATACGTAATGGAGACGTCTGCTGATGTCATCGGTAACCAAACACCGCGTAGCTAGTCGAAACGACAAACATCGAAGAAAAATAGTAAAATGATCATTGAACACTCACGTGTAATCATCATCGATATCGGAGTCATCACTACTCCAGGTGTCAACGATGTCAGCGGGAGACCTGAAAGGTAATATAACGAACGTAAACATAGACAACCGTGAGTGATACATAACGAACGTAAGAGTATGATATGATAGAGGTGAGACGTCACAGGTAGTTTATGTGAAGAACACTGTGATTATGTATGATATGTATAGGATATCTATCGAATGAAACGAAACAAAGAATATATATATATATATATATATATATATATATAATAATAATAATAAAAGTACTTACACAACTTCGAGATCACGAAGACACCATTCAGCAAGGAGTTGGACCCAGGGTATTGACGACATTGTGAATGAGATGAAGAATGTAACAAACGAACCGATATATATATAGATAGAGCATACGTATGCAGACACACTATGAAGACAACTTGTGGAACACACGGTAGAGTGGAAATATACCGGGGTATGAAAAGCACCCAGGGACGTATCTAGGGACGTCACCTGGACGATGCCTGATTAACAACGTGGTTATATCGAAGTGGTAAAGTACAAACCGATATCAGTCATATGACGGAGGGAACCAGCTGCTGCTGCTGATAAGCGCGTGATGCCAATTAGACGACAATGCCCCTTATCAGAACGCTAACAATACAGTCAGAAGAAAAGAACTCTGTGAGTGCTCAGCGATGAAACATATGGTGGTCAAGAACTTGGATATACAATTCAGGGGTGCTGGTCACTTCCTATCGAATTTCTATCCATGTGAAATACACATATGGGGCGAAGTCTTTACTTGCACAGAAGCAGCTTATCAGTTTAAAAAAGCCAGACATTTTCACGATGAGAACACAGCGAGAAAGATTCAGACCGCGCGCACTGGAATACAGGCGAAATACTGGAGTAAAAACATTCGGTGGACACCCGATCGAACCGTTGCATGGCTGTCACAACGTCGGAGCGTGATGCATGCTATACTAGCCGTCAAGTTTCGTGTCTCTGAACTACGTCAACGCTTGTTGGCTACAGGTGACGCACGACTTATCGAGAATGTACCCAGTGCAGAGGGGTTTTGGGGTAAGAGCTCAAACCGTAACAAACCAGGTGAGAATATACTCGGTGTGATACTTATGCAGGTGAGAGACTTCGTTAGACAGCGCTCTATACGGCTTACGTAAGGCGCTCATTAAAAACAGACAGCCAGCCACGCGGTGACAAAGTACGGGAGAGGGAGAGATAAGGTCACGCGCACGATAAGATGCGAACAGCCAGGGGCGCGTTATCATCAGCTAGGGGTGTCACGCGCTCGAGCCCTGGAGGGAATGAACTGTATATAAACCCACGGTAAATCCAACAAGACAAACACTCTCTCTCTCGCTGCCGTTCAAAGCTCTTCACCGATACCTACACGACAAGATGGCGACATGCAACAACGAGGAAATGCTCCTGTCGGAACTCGAACAAGTAAGTGACGGAACGTACGCATTTACTCGTCCACTGACACTAGTGACATGTGCTCTGTCCCCCGAATACGTATGTTATCCGGCGTGTCAAATATGTAGTCGGAAAGTTCGTCTTGAAATGACGAAAGGAGGACACCATAGCGTCAGTATATGCCTGACCCACGGGCGCCAAAAGGGAAATCCCGTTTACAAGTATGCTATGGGTATGCTTTTCGCTGATCACAAGGGCCACGAAGTGTGGGCAACAGGATTTGATCAGCTAGTCCAGGGGGTCGTGGGGGGAATGACAGCAAGCAACTATATGTCGCTTAAACCGGGTGAAGAACGTTACCAGTCACTGAATGTCTTACGTGGCAAACAGACTAGGGTGACAATTAGAAAGACGACGAAGGGAGACTATCGAAATTATACCGTCATAGCACTGGAAATAATCCACTCGTAAGAACTGCCAACTGACAGCGACTCAGGTGGTGACGGGGTATAGAGAGGTTCTGGTCCTAACTCCCGTAAGAGGCGCCAACTGACAGTGACTCACTGTTAGGTGGCGCCGTCTGACGGAGTATAGAGAGAGGCTGTTCCTAACTCCTGTAAGAGGCGCCACCTGACAGTAACGAAAGAGTAGGTGACGCCCCCAGACGGAATATATATATATAGAGAGAGAGAGAGAGAGCCCTGTTCCTAGAGGTTGTCTACCTATTTGACATGTTCTACCGTATGTTGTAGACGCCTCCTCGGTCATACGAGTCAGTTCTGGCAACCCCCGTGCGTGGCGTGAAACGTCGACTGTCGTTTAATGACGAGGCAAGTGCCATTTACGTGGGGTCATGTGCATGGTCTAGTGATCAGGATAATGATGATGTTGCTAACGATGGTGATTTTGATAGTGATTTCTCTGACTACGATGAGAGTCGGAGACCTAGTGAATTACAGGAGGCAGTAGAGAGAGTGAACGCAATTCAGAAACGAACGGAGTACATGATAGATGACGAGTTATTTATAGCCACTATAACCACTGCATGCATTCGTCAGGTAGCCGAAGGACTGTACCTTCGCTACGCGAACGTTCACGAAGACGTGTATAAAGTGAATCGTTCGCGTATATTTCATGCTTTTGATATGGCAGTATCCGATTTGGTGTGCGAATCGCGCGCGCCGTGGTTTGCTCGTGATGTCACATCACGAGTGAAAACGAGTCTCCGTAGTCGTGGTATAACCGTGTCGGATGAGACGGAAGACTCACCGAAGGCGCCGCAGCCCTGGTACCTACAAGACGACGAGCCGGGAAGGCAGGTCTGGTGCTCCGAGTTGATGGTGATAGCATGCGATGCTATCGTTCGGTTCGTGAGCAACGAATTGTGGCGCACTTTCGAAAGTGAGACAAACACCATCTACCTGGTACGTAGTCATCTGATTCGAGACACCGTGAAATGTGCAGTACACCATTACAGCTTTATGGTGGACACACCGAACCGGGCACGTGACATCATAACACGTGTGCAAGCCATCCTACGTGTGCGCGGTATACCTCTGTTGGATGAGGAAACACCCTGCTAATGTTGTTGTTATTGTGTTGTCAGGTCAGCGCTGCTCCCTCTAGCGGACTAGAACTCATTCAAACATCGTATGATGAGAAGCCGCTAGAGTGGGCACCTAAAAAAAGACACCGTCACCACACTCCACTACGACAGACTCTCCTGACGCATCTAAACGCCCAGCGTCACGTGACGACTCTGCAAATGTCGTGTGAGGCTGCAACACCACCGCCACCGTCCGACGAGTCATTGGACATGACTTGCGATGACGATACATCCGAATACGAGACACTCCGAACGGATGATTCAACCCTCGATATAGCCACCGACGGACATATCGTGTGGTCCAAGACGGACACGACGATGCCGTGGACACATCCGGTGCTGTTTGGTGGCGTACAGGACCTGGAACTAAATATCCAGAGTTTAGCGGCGGTCCTGTTCGTCACCAAACGATGTAACCTCGACACGGCTGTGCAGACGATTTGCCGCGAACTGGCACGGAACATTGAGTCCGCTGAGCACGTTGCCTATATCACGGACTCACTACAGAAGCATCTGCAGTGACGACAAGAGGAAATGCGCCCCTACGCTATAGCTGGGGTTATAGGCGCCGCTTGTCTGTCACTGTAGGCGCTTAGCTTAGCTTTCTTGTATACTCGCTTTTTTAATTTGTAATTCAACGAATAAAGATGTATGTATGTAATCCAGGAATTCGGTGTCTGTTGTTCTTGTCATAGCTCGTTACGTTCGATGAATACATACCCCTCCGTCTATATACACGCACACTCATACAAGCTCCTATGACGTCACACTAGACTATATAGACGCGTACAAGGATCTCCTATCCTTCAGTTGTAGGTAGACGATGAAGCAGCACACGTGTCGTCACTGTGGTCTCGTGCTCGATACACACGCCGACATACAACGCCACATAGACCAAACGCATACATCAACACACGACGACGATCATGCTTACAGTAAACCAGCGCCACGAGTGGTGCCATCTGGCGAACCACCAAAGAGTACTAGACTCCACTGTTCGAGATGTGGAAGAGACTTCACGAGACGTGACAACCTGCTACTTCACAACAGGAAGGGTTGTGACACCTCACAAAAAACACTACACCGATGCGAGAGATGTGCACGTGAGTTCACGAGACGTGACCACCTGCTACGTCATATCAAGACGGTGTGCAACCGCCTTACGGAAGCGAGCGAGCCACCCCTACGCAAACGAGCGAGATGCGCAGAGCGACCACGTGTGAGGACCGACGATGACGATCCGATACAACCACCGCCCCAACTCCCTTTCGCCGATACTCTATCGAGGGAACTACGAGACGTCGTCCGAGAGCACTGGATGACCATCCGAAACCACATGGCTAGAGGACCCGTGCAATCCAGGTACAATTACAGAGTATCGACACTGGACACGAGCGCCCTAGAACCGTCACTGAAGATCATGTTCCGCGAACAGACGCACGCCTTTAAGATTAATCTTAGTTATGGTTTTGTTCTAAGGAACAAGACCACGAACAGGTACAGGTATTATCATTCGTCTTGTAACTGCTGCGGGCGTTACCTCGACGAGCCGTGTCTGATCACAAACACTGCAGACTTTGATGCGTTTCTGGAACGCATCCGAGAAACAGACGTGCTGCAGTGGGTCATCAATCAGCGTCCGGACAGTCAATGGGTGTGCGAGGTGGTCACGAATGTCACCTTCTTCGTCAATCACATCGTAGATCATCCGATAGGATGTGTGGACATCACACTACCGAGGTACATCAAACGAAACAAAGCCGTCATCGGATTGGAAAGAGACCCCGTCAACAAGACAAAGTACACCGACAATCTGTGTCTCTTCCGGTGTCTGGCTCTGCATCGTGGATGCGATCGATACCACCTGGAACCCGCCGTGAAGCTACTCTACGCGAAGTACGACTGTGACGGAGTGGCAATGAAAGACTTTGACGGGGTGGTAATGAAAGACTTTGACGGGGTGACAATGGACGATATATATCGCGTCGAGACCACCTTTGAGACCAACGTGTGCGTCTACAAGCTCGTCGAACCGGAAGAAGAAGGCGGAAAGGTGACTGCCGAACTCGTACGCCGGTCCTTGTGTCACTATCCCGAAACGATGTACGTCAATCTTCACGAGACACACTGTTCCTATATACAAGACGTGAACATGTACTGTCACTCTTATCGATGTAGGAAGTGTGGCGACGCGCTATGGAAAGACACATACCACCTAGAGAGACACGAGCGCTGGTGTACGGGAGGCGTGCGAAAGATCTATCCCGGTGGTGTCTATCATCCGTCGCCGACAGTCTTCCAGTGCTTGAACGACGAAAACATTCACGTTAGCGAGTGTTTGCGTTACTATCCGTATCGCGCCACCTTCGACTTCGAGTCCTGGTTCGACAAGTCACAGCTTCCGTCGGACAGCGCCAAAGTCCACTGGGTGGCTCGTCACGTACCGTTGAGCGTGTCCCTGGCGAGTAACGTACCCGGATTCGAACAGGTACAATGTCTGATCACGGACGGTGACAGCAACAAGTTGGTAGACAACATGATGGGTATCCTTCAGACGATGAGCGAAGCAGCCTACGATGCCATCGTAGACAGGTACGAGGGTACACTACGCGAAATCGGGGAGGCTATCACGACGTGGGACGAACAGGAGGCATCCGCTACAAAAGGAGACGACAACGAGTCACGACGAAAACCGACCAATCCCTACAAAACTCTCATGGGTCAATTGTACGGTTGGCTTCATCAGTTGCCCGTCATCGGCTTCAACTCGAGCAGGTACGATCTGAACGTCGTCAAACAGTTCCTGGTACCCTACTTCCTGTCCGAAAAGACACCAACAGAGGACGAGGAGGAGGAGGAGGAGGAGGAAGAGAGGAAGGATACAGGGGCGTTTCACGTGATCAAACGCGGCAACACGTTTATGTGTCTATCGACGGACGACCTCAAATTCCTCGATATGACTCATTATATCGCCCCTGGATTCTCGTACGACAAGTACCTGAAAGCGTACGGTTGCGAGGTCACGAAAGGTCACTTCCCGTACGAATACATGGACAGCTTGGAGAGACTCGACGATACCGCTCTACCTCCCAAAGAGGCCTTCTTCAGTCGACTGAAGAACGAAGGTATATCCGACGACGACTACACGCGATGTCGGAAGGTGTGGCGAGACAACGACATGGAGACTCTGCGAGACTTTCTCGTCTGGTATAACAACAGGGACGTCGTGCCGTTCTTGGAAGCCATCGACAAACAGTTCGTCTTCTACCGACACCGCGGTATCGACATGTTCAAACAAGGGATCAGTATACCTGGTTTGACCTTGTCCTATCTGTTCACCTACGTACCGAAGAGGACGTTCTTTACGCTCTTCAACGAGACGAACAAGGACGCCCACCAGCTCGTCAGAGACAACATCGTCGGAGGACCGTCACTCATCTTCACCAGACACCACGAGAAGGAGGTCACGAAGATACGTCGTAACGACTATGGTGATGCGGCTCGAACGTGTCAGTCCATCGTCGGCTATGATGCGAATGCATTGTATCTGTGGTCGATATCGCAAGAGATGCCAACGGGATGGTACACGCGACGACGGGAAGAGAAGGAGTTCCGACCCGAAGCGGCACAACCCACAGGTCAGATGGCTGCCGAATGGCTGACGTGGGAGTCCGAAAGCACGGGACTCGCCATACGACACCAGACCAACGGTCGAGAGAAGCGCATCGGTAAACTATCGGTGGACGGTTGGTGTAGCGAAACGAAGACGGCCTATCAATTTCACGGATGCTACTATCACGGTTGTCCGTGTACCGGTCGTGAGGTCAACGAGGTCAACGGGAAACCCATGACGCAACTGCTCGCCGAAACGCAAAAGAACACGGCCTATCTTCGACACTTTGTGAGTGTCGTCGAGATGTGGGAATGCGAGTGGAAGGTCGCGAGACGCGATCCGTGCGTGAAACAGTTTCTGGACGTTCGACAACGTCGTCGACACGTGCGCTGGAAAATGACGACACAACAGATCCTGACAAGGGTGCGCAACGGTAGCGTGTTCGGTATGATTCAGTGCGACATACGTGTACCGTAGGTACTGCGCGCGCACTTTGCCGAGATGCAGCCCATCTTCAAGAACATTCACCTGACCCGCGACGACCTCGGACCGTTCATGCGTCGCTACGCTGAAGAACACGACATCATGGCGACTCCGCGTCGCATGCTCGTCGAGAGTTATCGTGGAGATAAGATCTTGCTCGCCACACCTCTCTTGCGATGGTACCTCGCGCACGGACTCGAGGTGACGCACGTCTACCAGGTCATCGAGTACACACCGGTCGCCTGCTTCCGCCGATTCGGCGAGGCGGTGTCCACCGCACGTCGCGAAGGAGACGCCCATCCCGACAAGGCCATGATCGCGGATACCAACAAACTTATGGGCAATTCTTCGTATGGGAAATTTATCACCAATGTCGATAAGCACCGCGAAGTCACCTACTGTACGGAGAAGAGCGCATCGTCCGCGATCAACAATCGTCGCTTCCGTCAACTCGACGTCGTCACCGCCGATGCGTACGAGATCGAAATGCACAAGCGCACCGTCAAATACGCTCTGCCTACGCACGTGGGATTCTTCGTGTTGCAGTGGGCCAAACTGCGCATGTTGGAGTTCTACTACGACTTCATGGTCAGGTACGTGGATCGTCCGCTGTTCGAGTACTGCGAAACCGATACGGATAGCGCCTATTTGGCTCTGGCCGGAGAGTCCGTCGACGACCTCGTGACCCCGGCACTGCGCGACCACTACTATCGTCACCGCTCCGAATGGCTACCGTCCGAATGTTGCGACGATCATCGGAACGACTACATACGCTGTCGCCTGGCCGGACGTCCGTGGAACGGCACCGAGACGTGCTGCAAGGCGCGCAAGGCGTACGACAAGAGAACACCTGGACTCTTCAAGGTCGAATGGTCCGGCGACTGTTTCCTGGGACTGTGCAGCAAGACCTACTATTGTTCGGGTACGGTCGATAAATACACCACCAAAGGACTGAACAAACGACTCAACGCAATCGACAAGCAGGCGTTCCTGGACGTGCTGACCAGTCGTCGTAGTGGAAGCGGAGTGAACCGTGGGTTCCGGGTCAATCACTCGTCCGTGCTGACGTACACCCAGGAACGCGCGGCGTTGACCTACTTCTATGCCAAGCGCGTGGTCAACGAGGACGGAATCACCACGGGTCCGGTGGACGTGTAACACCGAACCACTGCTGACACGATGAGGAAATGCGCCCCTACGTCAGTTGGGGTTATAGGCGCCTCTAGCTGTCACGCGGTTAGTAGGTGGGAGACACACGAAAAAAATAACACTATTTAGTCAGATACCACGCAATCGATAGTCATAGCGCAGCATGTCACGGACGGGAACGGTCGTAGCTGTAGCACTAGTGGGAATACTCGGTCTGTACGTCTTGTACGTCTTGTTCCGCGATACCTTCCTTCATTGGTGTGACGGAGGTGTCGTAGTATCTAACAGCACAGCGGACAACGTGTCGAACAGCGACTACTACTAGATGGACACGCGATGGAAACACCCCTTCACCTGTATCGTCGCGGGTCCGACGGGATGCGGTAAGAGCACGTTCGTGATGCGTCTGCTACGTCACGCCGCGACGATTATCGATCCGCCTCCAGAGAAGATCACGTGGTGTTACGGCGTATGGCAGAGTGCCTACGTCGACAACGACCTGGTACGATTCGAGGAAGGCTTGCCGAGCGGTGCGTTCGATGCGTCGACGCGTAACCTCGTGGTCATCGACGATCTGATGACGGAAACGGACGAACGGGTCACGACCTTGTTCACGAAAAAGAGTCATCACCAGAACACGTCCGTGCTGTATCTCGTGCAGAACCTGTTTCCGAAGAACAAGGAGAGTCGCACGATCAGTCTGAACACACACTACATGGTAATCTTCAAGAATCCTCGCGACGCGTCACAGATCGGACACTTGGCGCGACAGATGTATCCGGGACACCTGAAGTATGTACAGGAAGCGTTCCGAGACGCCACGACGCCTCCGTACGGTTATCTCCTCGTCGATCTGAAACAGGGCACGCCCGACGATATGCGTCTGCGCACGGGTGTCCTTCCGGACGACGGTGTCCAGTACGTGTACCAACCCAAAGTATAAGACGTCCGCGCGCACGCCTCGTCCCTTCAGTCGCAGTATGATCGTGAAGACAACAGCATGTCCGAACTCGTGAAGAAACACCTCCTCTGCATACAGACGCTGAACAGGTACAAGAGCACGAAATTGAGACGGGCCATCATCAGAAACGCCGACGCCGATCTGTTGTGTGCACTAGCCGAGTGTGCCTACAACATATTGAAGAAGAACGTGCCCTTGACCGAAGCGCAGAGACGCGCTCTGAGTGTGTACAAAACAAACCTACGTGCTTTGGCAAAGAGAGACGCGCCGGCTGCGAGGAGACGTCGCATCTTGCTACGCGGTAACAACCAGGGCGGCGGGGGACAGACCGGTGGTTTCCTGTCGGCGCTGCTGGCACCTTTGGCCGGTGCGGTCTTTCTACCCTTGCTAAAACAGGTGCTACTCAAGTAGACGACGATGGAACACACACGGAAAATGGCTTTGGTAGATCCACGACTGTTGGATAGTCTACGCGCGCCGGTACCGACGGATACCCTAGGACGTAAAGTACAGGTGCTCGACGACGAGATGAAAGTCATACTTGACAGACAAGATCTCGCCGACGGTGACAAGGTCGTCATGTATAATCAAGTGTTGCAACGTCACAACGCGTTGGCCGATCGACGCGTGCGCGAACCAGTGCGCGTGATGACGGTCAACAAGGACACGATGGTCACAGCGGCGGCGGGGGCGGCGGCGGCGGACCCGACCCCGCCAGAGGCGGGGGCGACAGGTATGGAAGCGGCGGTGGCGGCAGGTATGGAAGCGGACGTCGTCGACAGCGTTCCCAAGGCGCTGCGGACCAAAGCTAGACTACTGATGGAACATCTGAAACGAGACGTCGTGTGGAATGCACGTGGAGAGCTCATGCACAAAGGCGTAGCGGTACCCGGAAGTAACGTGGTGGACCTCGTGAACGATCTGTTGCGTCAACGCAAGACCGTCGCCAGTCCAACGGGGTGGCAGGTGTTTACGCGTCAACTCGGCACCATGAACCTACCCATGGAGTTGGTGGGTAACGAGGTCAGGAGACTGGCCATTCAACGGGAACAAAGGAGGAGTGCCGTAGCAGGAGCGGCCACACGGTCGGTCGGTAGAGCGCGTCGATCGCTGCAGTGGACACCCCTCACGAGGAGCCGAATGAGCCCGTCCACTCTACCTACACCACCGGCCTCGACTAGTAAGGGATGGGAGGATCTCAGATAAAAGAGGCGCACCGTCTCGATTCGCCGACATAATGTGCGATTCACAGGATAGTCTACGTCGTCTGTGTACCGGTGTCGCTTACGCCGCACTTCCCATCGTGTGTGGCGTTATCGGTGATTATATCATACGATCATGGTACGACGACGGAAACAGCTGGAGGACGTCTACTTCGATCCCGCCAAGGTGGGAAGTTACGGAGGAATCGCGTCTTTGCGATACAACGTGCCACGCGTACCGAGAAAGATGGTTGAACAATGGCTATCGGAACAGAACGCCTATACTCTACACAAACCGGTCAGAGTTCGTTTCAAGCGACGACGCACGGTCGTCGGAGGACAGGATCAACAGTGGCAAGCCGATCTCGTCGACGTGACCAGTCTGAAAAAAGAAAACGACGGTACGACGTTCCTGCTCACGGTGATCGACGTCTTCTCGAAAGTCGCCCGATGCGTTCCGCTGAAGACCAAGTCGGCGACGTCTGTGTCGAAGGCGCTGAACGGACTCTTCACCGACGTACAGCCGTTGTTTTTGCAGACCGATAGAGGTCTGGAATTCTATAACCGTAGCGTTCGAGGTGTATTGGACAGGTACGGTATCCAGCACTTCTCCACCTCTAACGAGGAGATCAAGGCGAGCATCGTGGAACGTTTCAATCGCACGCTGATGACGCAGCTGTGGCGATACCTGACACACAAAGAATCGTGGCGATACATCGATATCCTTCCGGATCTGGTGCGCACGTACAACGACAAGCCCCATCGTAGTATCGGGATGCCACCGTCGCAGGTGGATGCGACTAATCAGGAAGAGGTATGGCAGCGTCTGTACGGTGGTCATCACGGCAAGGGCGTACCCAAGTACCACGTGGGGGATCGCGTGCGTATCAGCAAGGTCAAGAGACGATTCGCCAAAGGCTACACGGTGAATTGGACAGAGGAACTATTTACGATACGTGAGGTGCATCCGTCCGATCCGCCCGTCTATCGACTAACGGACGATCTCGGAGAGATACTGGACGGTACCTTCTACGAACCGGAGTTGCAGAAGGTGACGGTTCCGGTCGATAAACTGTACCGCGTGGAATCGATAGTACAGCGCCGCAAGGTAGGCAGGCGACGGGAGGTGTTGGTGAAATGGTTCGGATACCCTTCGAAATTCAACAGCTGGATCGATGCCAAGGCTCTCGTCGGCTTATAAAGACTGGTCACGCGCTCATCGTGATATCAGTCGTCCACGCATGGCAAACGAGACGACATCACGGATTACCGTTAGTGACGACGAAGAAGAAGAAGAAGAAGAAGACGACGTCGACGCTACTCCACCGATAAAGAAAGAGAGGACTCCGTGGCATATATTTGGTACCGCGTGTCCCAAAGAGGAGATAGTCTTTCTGTGTCAAGTCGTCGTCTTGTACACGGTCATCTTGGTCAGCATCTACAACCTGACGTTCGGTCACCACGTCAATCCGACTCTTTGGACGGCCCTGTTGAGTAGTTCGTTGGGTTACCTGCTACCCAGTCCGACGTTGAAACAACAACATGGCGACGAGTGATTTCTATCTCACGTTGCCCAGCAATGCTTCCGTGGATACGCACCCCGACAACACGCTGACCCACTACGTCACGACGCTACCGAAACGTATCCTACTACGGGGACAATGGGAGTGCGGACTGGTGGAGGTACAGTACCCACACAGTTGGTACAACATCGTAGGCAACGAAGCGGGGTTCGCCGTGTCACTACCGATAGATGAAGATCGAGACCCGCGATCCCTGCACACGGAGGTTATCCGAATCGGAACCGGACACTATAAAGATCCGTGGTCACTGATACTCGTCATTAACGCTGCTCTACGTCGCGTGGTGGGAGAGGGCCGAGTGAAACTGAGCTACAGCGTCATCACACGTAAGGTATCGGTGCACATGGCACCGAATACCGTCTTCCGCGCCGCTATGCTGACCACCGTTCTCGGCTTTCGTACCGCCACGCTGGAGGCTCTCCCAAAGGACCCCTCGGCACCCGAGTTCAAGGTGCGTATCGTGGAAGGTGACACCGTGGTCACCATGGAACGGAAATCGCTCTACATCTACACGGACGTCGTGGAACCACGAGTTGTCGGTGACAGTCTCGTACCGCTGCTGCGCATCGTTTCGGTGAGCGGTCGTCATGGTGACGCCGTGTCGAAGACCTTTGATAAGACTCACTACGTACCCGTGCTCTGCAAAGAGTTTGGTACGATCGAGATAGATATAAGAGACGACACGGGACACCGCGTGCCATTCGAAGTCGGCAAGGTGACAGTGACACTTCATTTCCAACGACAACTGACGCCACTGTTCTAGAGAGAGAGAGAGAGATGAATTACAACGATTACTACGCTCGTCAAGCGGGTGGTGCGCTTCCTTATTTCGCGGGTGCCCGATACCAACGAGGACACGGACTGGGAAGTCTATTCGGAGGTCTACTGCGTAGCGTCATGCCACTCGTCAAGAGAGGTGCCGTGGCGTTGGGAAAGAGAGCTCTGTCGACCGGCGCACGTATAGCCGACGACGTCCTGGCGGGACAGAACATCAGAACGGCCGCCAAACGTCGCGCCACCGCTGCAGGTAGAGCAATGATAAGCGACCTCTTGACCCCCGGTGTGCATAAGCGTATAAGACGCACACCCGCCGCGAGACGAGTCAGTACAGCCGCGAGACGTCGAAGGAAGCAGAGACCGAAGGTACGTCGTGAACCGGATATATTCGACGATGGCGTTCGTTCATAAACTATCATGCGAGGGACTCAAGAGCGAACTCGATATCTTCACCGTGCCTCCGACTCAGACCAGCATCGTCGACAGTCGCACGGTCCACTACCAACCGATGTCCTCGCTCGACTCGGGTGGTTCGATCGAATTCATCGTACCCGGCTCGGGAGACGATTACCAGGATCTCGCTAGCATGACGCTAAACATTCAGGCGAAGGTGACGCGTGCCGACGGAAGCGATCTCGACGCCGCCGATCCCGTTGCTCCCGTGAATAACTGGCTCCATTCGCTGTTCAGTCAGGTCGACCTCTACCTGAACGGAACGCTCGTGACTTCCTCGACCAACACGTACCCGTACCGCGCCTACATAGAGACGCTGCTCAGTTACGGCAACGATGCTAAGGAGACGTATCTGACGAGTCAGATGTGGTACAAGGACACGGCTAATCGTATGGACGCCGTCGTCATTGACGGTGACGATCCGACAGCCAACGCGGGGTTCGTCGCTAGACGCGCCATGATCGCCCAGAGTCGCGTGGTCGACATGACGGGACGTCTCCACCTCGATCTCTCCCATCAGGATAAACTCCTCATCAACGGTGTCGAGGCCAAGATACGTGCGGTGCGCAGTAAGGATGCGTTCGCACTCATAGCCGGCGGCGGTAACCCCGGCTACAAGATACAGATCGTCAACGCTACACTATTCGTCAGGAAGGTCACCCTGAATCCAGGCGTACAGGTGGCGCACATCAACGCCCTCGAAAAGACCACCGCCAAGTATCCGGTGCGACCCGTCGAATGCAAGGTCTACTCCATTCCCACAGGTGCCCGATCACATACGCACGAGAACCTCTTTCTCGGTGTTCTTCCGAAACGTCTCGTGCTGGCCTGCATCGATAACGACGCCTACAACGGACGCTACGACAGAAATCCCTTTCACGCTAAAAACAACAACATCAACTTCCTCGCCGTGTACATCGACGGACGACAGATACCCGCCAAACCTTTCCAGCCCGACTTCGAGAACGATCTCTTTGTCAGGTGCTACCATAACCTGTTCACCTCGACGGGTAAGGCGTGGCAGGACGAAGGCAACGGCTTGACTCGTTACGACTTCCGACACGGCTACACCTTCTTCGCCGTGGACCTCACCCCCGATGCATGCGACGACTGCTGCTTCCATCTGGTACATAAGGGCAACGTGCGCATCGAGATTCATTTCCTCAACGCGCTGACAACCACTGTGAACGTCGTCGCCTACGCCGAATTCGAGAAGGTGCTGGAGATCGATAGGAGTCGTAACGTCATCTACGACAACTGATGGAAACCCTACAGCTCGTCCGCCTACTCACCCGCGATACGCACGCCCGTGTCGTCATGCGTGGAATCGTACCCAAAGACGTACTCCTCGAACTCCGGATAGACGCTTACCCCGTCGCCTTCGTGTGCAACACACACGACGCGGACAAACCTGGTGAACATTGGATAGCGATCTACGTAGACGCCGACGGTTGCGGCGAATACTTCTGCTCGTACGGTGTGCCGCCGCAACACGTCGAGTTTTGTCGCTTCTTGAATAAACATTGTGTAACGTGGACTCATAATTCTAAGAGACTACAGAGTCCCGTGTCTAACGTTTGTGGACAATACTGTGTTGCTTATCTCATGTTTCGATGTCGTGGAGTTGTCATGAAGGATTTCGTAAAAGGTTTCGGCACTGATCTGGTAGCAAACGATTGCCGTGTATTCGATTGGCTTAAACAACTGCAATAACCGTGTTTCATTAACGAACAGGTGTTATCATCATCATCATCATCGTCATTAACGATTCGAGCCTATGCCGCGGTGGTCACACACCCGTAAGCTCACGACCTCTGACGCGGTGTTCACTCACCCGTAAGTCGTATACCATCATCCCACGAGCCGCTGGCGTGGTCGTATTGACCCCTAAGCTCACGACCTCTGTCGCGGTGTTCACTCACCCACAAGTCACTTCGTTTAATAAAACACGGTTTCATATTATACGCTTGTATCTTTCATCAATAAAACACGTGTGCACTCGTATACTCTTGTGTTTCGTTAGTTCTTTCATACACGCGCATTCATTCACACCTTCCCTCCCGTACACGTACATTCATACAATAACACCACTCCCCGTTAGGAGACGTCACCTCTGACGTACCCGCCAGGGGGCGCCTCTCGTTATACATACGGTCACGTGACTACGCACTTTGCTCAGGGGGCGGCTTTCGAAACCTCCCTATTATCAACCAAAACCTCCTCCGAACCCCCCCTGGATACCCCTTCAAAAACCCCAGTATACTACTGTTCAAGATACATTCCTTTCTCAACATGTGCTAGAACCAACCGGGGTGAGAATGTGTTAGACATAGTTTTGTCCTCACAGAATGAATTAGTTGACAATGTCAAGATATGTGAGCCACTGGGGAGTAGCGATCACAACCAGATACATTTTACCATCTAAGTAAAATCAGAAAGGAATAGTAAAAAGCAGTATAGGAGAAATTTCCACAAAGGAAGGTATAAGGAAATGAGGAAATATTTAGCAAAGATAGACTGGAATAACACACTGAAAAATAAGACGGCAACAGAATGCTGGAATATATTAAAGGGTGAAATTAAGTGCATAGTCGATAAATTTGTACCCTTCAAAAAACAAGGAAAACGGTCCAAAAAGAAACACTTATCGAAAGAAGCCATTAGAAAAATTAAGTATAAACAAATGATGTGGAAGTCATATAGATGTACTGGAAATGATAAACAGTTATAAAGAAGCACTTAACCAAGCTACAGCTGAAATTAGAAATTCAAAGAGAAGCTATGAACAACAATTAGCTAGTAATATAAAACATGACAGCAAGAGTTTTTATGCGTATGTTCGAAGCAAACAGAAAGTTCAAGATAAGGTCGGTCCTCTAGAAGATAGTGCTGGAAATATAATATCAGAGGGATTCTAAATGGCAGAAGACATGAATGAGTACTTTAGTTCAGTGTTTACCAGGGAAGATATTAGTTCATTGCCATTACCAGAGACTAAATTCAAGGAGGCAGATTCAGACTATTTAGGACAATTAATTGTAACCCCGGAAATGGTAGCTAAGAAAATAAGGGCTATGAAGAATAATAAATCACCTGGAGTGGATGGTATTCTACCTAAACTACTATTGGAAATTGTAGAACAAATTAGCATACCGCTTGCAACAGTTTTCAACTTGTCATTAGAAGAGGGAGTGGTTCCTTTAGAATGGAAAGAAGCAAACATTATACCGTTATTCAAAAAAGGTTCGAGAAACAAGTCAGAGAACTATAGACCAGTGAGTTTAACATCAGTGATTTGTAAATTATTAGAAAGACTAATTAAAGATCACATGGTGGATTTTCTTGTTAAACAAAACTTGATAAACCCATCTCAACATAGTTTTTTAAAGCGAGGTCATGCTTAACAAATATGTTATGTTTTTTGGAAGACATCACTAAGTGGGTAGATGAGGGATCACCAGTAGATATCGTCTACTTAGATTTTCAAAAAGCTTTCGACAAAGTACCACATCAAAGATTACTGCTTAAACTAAAGGCCCATGGCATAGGAAATGGTATAATAAACTGGATAGAACAATGGCTGATTGACAGAAGACAACGTGTAGTAGTTGATGGGGAGGCTTCAAACTGGAAATCGGTATTGAGTGGGGTACCACAGGGATCAGTATTACGACCTATATTATTCTTAATATATATCAACAATTTGGATGATGAAATAACAAGCAAGGTGTTGAAATTTGCGGATGATACAAAAGTGTTTAGAAGGATTAAAAGTGATGGAGATAGACAGCATTTACAAGATGATCTTGACAGGTTGATCAAAATGGTCTGAAAAGTGGCAAATGCTGTTCAATTTTGGGAAATGTAAATGCCTCCACACAGGAGATGGGAACGAAGAGGTAGAATATACAATGAGGGGTACTGTACTAAGTACTACTGTAAAAGAAAAGGACTTAGGGTTAACCATTAGTGCTGATATGAAGGTTTCAGAGCAGTGCGGAATTGCAGCTTCAAAGTGAAATCAAATCCTTGGATTAATTAGGCGAAACATAACAGTAGTAATAGAGGTTAAGTACGAGTTACGCGTGCGCTGCGCTGAGGAAGAGGAAAGTACCCGGATGGAGGTCAATGTCCCGGATGTAGGTCAAGGTCAAGTACCCCGGATGTAGGTCAAGGACCAGGATGTACGTCAAGGTCAAGGACCCGGATGTAGGTCACGTGGCGCGGGTGGCGCCACCTATCGGATAGGTCATGAACTAAAACAGCGTCACCTGGCGATTTTTTGTGTGAACTAAATTCACCTAGCGGATATGTCATGAACTAGAATAGCGCCACCTATCGGAAGTTTTCTAAACTGAAACATGCTGGCCAGAAGCGCCACCTAGCGGATTTCCCCCGAACCTGATCGGTTTGGCGGGTTGCGCCACCTAGCGGATTTTTTACGTACTAAATGTTCGAGTACTGCCCAAATTCGTGCGTCTTGGTTTTGACGTTAGCGCCACCTGGCGGATTTTTTGTGATCTAACTTCACCTAGCGGATAGGTCGTGAACTGCAAGTGGTGCCATCTGACGGATAAATTGTGAACTAAATGTAGGAGTACTGCTCAAATTCGTGTCTCTTGCACGCTTGCGTGCAATAGAGCCCCGTGACGGATACTTCATGAACCACAAACACCATCCCCTAGTGGACAAGTGAGCGAACCCCATGTTAAAGCATAGGGAATTTTCACCATGTTAAGAGATAGGGATTTTTACCATGTTAAAGCATACGGATTTCATCATCAACTGAAAGCACCCCTGTTAGATAAGTGGTGAACTATATAACTACTCTGCAGTCTGTGTGCAGTCTACGCTTGTGTACATTCTACTCAGTAGTCCGTGCTTTTGAATTTTCTACAATCCGAGATCTTTCGGTACGCCCACGTGACCTTTATGTTCTGTTGAACTGTTATAAATGCTCTGCGTCTGTTTTTTGTGGTCATTATATCTTACATTTTGGAAGATGAACAACATGACTAGTGATAACGTCCGACAAGGGATTTTGCTACCGAAGGCGCAGCCTTCTCCGGCTACGGGACCACTCGACCGCTCGACCCCGACAATCAACCCGGACCAACAGCCAACGACCAGTCCAACGATGAGTTCAACGACCAGTCCGACGACCAGTTTGACGACCAGTTCGACGATCAAACCAATTTCGTCTCTGTCACTTACACCGTCAACCGACCCAATCATCAACCTGACATCGTCACCTCCGACGAAGTGTCAGAAGCTTTTGCCTCGTTATACTTGCTCTATGTGCGGCAGTACCTTCAAGTATAAAGGGAATTGGCCCGCTCATGTGAAGCAGGGCTGCTGCCAAAGGAAGCAAGATAAACAGCGGCGACGTAAACAACAACTCGAAGAACAACTTGAAAAACAACTTGAAGAGATAACAGTAAGCTTCAATTTCTCATAGTGTTGAAATGTTATTCATGTCATTTTGTTATAAAAAAAATTAAAAAGCACATAATATAATATTTTTTCTTATACATATCAGTTGACCATTCATTACTAAGCTCATCTCGTTACTGTTTCAGCGACAAGAAAAGGAGTGCATCGCTGCTGCTGACAGTGTTTCAGCTACCTCTGTGCCACGAAAACGTCGACGGTCACCGCCATCTTCAACAGCACCATCTGTCAACCGATCATACACCCCGTGCATGGACTCAGACCAACTAGTTGGTGAAAGACTGTTTGAATGTTTTTGTTAGACGCAGGTGTGAAGCTAGCCGACCTGACGTCCGATCACTTGTGTACTCTCGGAAGTTGGTTGCAAGAAACGTTTTCAGAGGAGTGGCGAAACACTATGAAACACACGGTTCTGACAGTAATGGAGGATGATCTGTAAATCTGTCTTGTCGTTTTATGAGACCTTTGGTGACATTAATTCAACTGCAATGATTAAAAACTGGTTGACTGCACCGCAACCAAGTATCCGAACCGAATTTGTTGGACCCGCAAGGGCTCCTCGCCGTACGGCAAGCAAGACTGAAGTAGTGAGGTGCGGTGTTATCTTGTGCACGATTAAACTTTGCAAGACTCTGTATCAATGTCTAGTCTCTGGTTCTTGCAGTTATGAACCGTAACATGTAAATACGTTTGTGTTGTTCACGAATAAACTATGCAAACCTTATCTTGCGTCTTTTTTCGCGTCTTACACTTCACAAGTAAAGGTACTCGTCTAAGTCCCGATTAACAAATCACTCAAATCACTCATCCTTCGTGTCTGATCACTCACATACGGATGACACATCACACGAGAGTACGGATGTCACATCACACGAGACTACGGATACCACATCACACGAGACTATGGATGACACTTCACACGAGAGCGAGACTTCGGATGATACGAGACAAGAGACGCGACTATGACCGAGATGTGTCACGAGACTTCGGATGACACGAGACAAGAGACGAGACTATGACCAAGATATGTCACGAGACTACGGATGTCACATCACACGAGAGTACGGACGAGACAAGAGACGGGACTATGAACGAGATATGTCACGAGACTACGGATGTCACATCACACGAGAGTACGGACGAGACAAGAGACGGGACTATGAACGAGATATGTCACGAGACTACGGATGTCACATCACACGAGAGTACGGACGAGGCAAGAGACGGGACTATGAACGAGATATGTCACGAGACTACGGATGTCACATCACACGAGAGTACGGACGAGACAAGAGACGGGACTATGAACGAGATATGTCACGAGACTACGGATGTCACATCACACGAGAGTACGGACGAGACAAGAGGCGGGACTATGACCGTATGTCACAAGATTACGGATGACACATCACACGTTATCTTACGAGACTACGGATGACACATCACACGTTATGTCACGAGATTACGGATGACACATCACGCGTTATGTCACGAGACTACGGATGTCACATCACATGAGACAAGAGACGAGACTATGACCGAGATGTGTCACGAGACTTCGGATAACACCAGAATAGACGGGTTATCGCGTCAATTCCTTTCCTTTTCAGGAAAATAGACGTATTATTGCGTCAATTCCTTTCCTTTTCAGGAAAATAGACGTGTTATCGCGTCAATTCCTTTCCTTTTCAGGAAAATAGACGTGTTATCGCGGCAATTCCTTTCCTTTCCTTTTCAGGAAAATATACGTATTATCGCGTCAATTCCTTTCCTTTTCAGGAAAATAGACGTGTTATCGCGTCAATTCCTTTCCTTTTCAGGAAAATAGACCAGAGATTTCCATATATCAGTGCATAAAATTCAAATCGTGGTTCATTCCGTTCTTTACATTTGAACAGTAAACACGTACATTATGAGCTTATCGACTAGTCTACTGACTATCAACAAGCCCACACCATCACCATTCTTGGCACCTTTCCGGTGCCCAGATTGCAAGAGATATTTTACACGTCGAGATAACTGGAAACAACACATTGCTCACAATCGCTGTAGACCATCGACAAACACTACGACAACAAGCACTACATTGTTCAATTCACTTGAACCGGCGCCTACTTCGACATCTATATCTCTGGCCCCAGTAACAAACTCGACATTCTCGTCTCCATCTCAGGTGCCCACTATGACACATGTACCTACGGTTCCTTCAACAAGCTCGACATTTCCGTCTCCATCTCAAGTGCCCATGGAGTATTCAAAGAAGATGGCGCTGGTCGATCCACGTTTTTTGGAAAACATTCAACCACAACGTCCTTCTCCGACTAATCCTATCGAAAGGGTCTTGCAACGACTCGACAATGAAATGCAAGACATAATAGAACGAAACGATATATACGAGAGGGAAAAAGTTATGTTGTATAACCAGGTATTGAGTCGGTACAACGATCTTTCAGACAAACGTATGCAAGAACCCGTGCGTGTGGTCATCGAAAAAATTCCCAGTGACGTGAAAAACAAAGTTCAACCTGCTGACGAAAAGGAAGTCGTCGAAAATAAGAACATCGAAAACGAAATCATCGACAGCGTTCCAAAAACTATGAAGCAGAAAGCACGAAGACTCATCGATAAAATGAAAGGTGCCGTGAGTTGGAACGTGGCGAGATGATGTATAGAAACAAGTCTCAATGTTCAATCTTGTTAAAGATATTCCCAAAAACGGATTTCTTGGAAATATCCGCGTTAAAATCACCAACAATAGTGATTTTGGACATATAATCATTGAACTTGTCCCTGTTTTCTTCGCATTCATAAGGTAAATATACGTTTAGTAGATAGTACTCCTTGTTACCCCAACAAATTCTTATGCCGCATAGCCAGTCATAGCATTGGTCAAGAATGGTGATGTATTGATCAAGGGAATGTTTCCATAAAAAACCTACACCACCATACGGCCTACCAGTTAAAATACCACAAGATGCATCTACAGGAGAAACACCATATCCCACATAACCATCGTGACAGGTGTTTAGTATATGGCAATCTTGTTTAGTGAGCATAAGCTCTTGTCGGCACAGTATATCATATTCCATTAACACATAATTTAAGAAGGACATAAAACCTTCAAATCCATTACAATTAAAATATGTGATGTTAATTTCCATAACTTAGTTCTTGGTGTTAAAGAATTTCCTTAAGTATACACCATATGGCCAGTTGTCCGGGTCATAAAACTTAGATGCGTCATTGCATACAACATCAACCTTGAATGAGGCATAACTCATATATATATATATATATATATATATATATATATATATATATATATACATAAGACAAAGTGGGAAGTGATATGGCAGCCTTATTGAACGTTAAAATGTCTGCCATAAGGATATTTTATTTTGTCGTAATACAAATTCATGCCATTAACTGTACGGGGTCACAATTAAATCACCAGCCATCAAAAGCGGCTTTCTAAATGGCTTACGAAAGGAGATATGAAAATGAATGACCTTCATTACAAACAAATGTTATTTCCTCAGCATAAAGAACAAAACTGATTATTTCTACAGCCTTAATAACTAAACCCTAGAACGGTAAACAGCAACCCTTATCTTGGCATCTCTGTCTCTGACGACCTAAAGTGGCACTCCCACGTTGTGGTGTGGGACGTTAATGTCAGCAAGGGCCGTCATTTTTCACATCTGGACAAAAGCATGAAATTTAGCACAGATGACCATATTATTTCAGAATTTTGATGGAAGCAATCTGAGATTTTGATGCTTCTGCCATTTTGTGCAAAATCCAAAATGGCCGCCACCCTAAATCGAAAATTGTCAGATCTCTGGAACCTGTGCTCCAATTTGGATGATCTTAGTGTAGTTTCTATGGTTTTGAGGGGTGCTGAAGTGATTGGTGAAGTTTTTGAACCGTTTTAGGGTCAAGGTTACATGTTATGGGTCAATGTGAAGGTCAAATTTCCGCTAAAGCACTACTTTCTTAATATTTTCTCTTATTTATCTCTGGTATCATCCAGTACGAGTATCATTATCTTGATGTCTTTCATGGGGTCTTCATGTAACATTAGTCCGTCGATGAGATCGTTCCATCTATATTGGGGTCAAGGTACCATGTTCGGAATCAAGGTCAGTATGGTTTCATAATTTTGCTGTTTATAAAAGCTACGTTTATGTGACATTGGGTCTTTCACGGAATATGATATAAGCAGTGGATATCACAACATGATATTGGTTGTGGAAAATATAAAGTTTAAATATAAATATATTGTTGCGGAAAATAAAAGTTTATTTCAAACCAGTGAAAGGAATACCCTTAAGACCATGACAGTTACACATGTACGTACTATTTACAGGCAATCAACTTGCAGGATCGCATCAAAATCTTTCTCGCCATCAAGACGTTTTGCATACATGAGAGCTCTTATTATTTACAGTCCATCGTTGTTGATGCATCCACCTTCACAGTGACAAAGGATAGTGCATTTGATACCTGGGATGGTATCAAAGTCATCTGTGCCAAATTTCATGCTTTTGTCCAGATGTGAAAATGTATTACTTTAACGTCCCTCACTATTACTACAATAACAAAAAAAGCAAATAGTACGCTTGGCTTCCTAAGGCGAAATATACGCCACTGTCCGATAAATAGTAAACCGATGGTATGCATTGCCCTTGCGCGCGCTATTGAATGGGATCCACATCATCGGGGGGAGGGGGGGTAGACCACCGAAGTGTGACGTCACGCTGCAGCGCTGGTTCCAACAAATGTGTCCCGTCGTAGCTGTTAGCATGGTGTTATATTTTGTTCCAAACTGTAATCATTATTCTGAAAGTCATACTTGTAGTTCTTTATGGTTTCCATGAGTTGGAGGTGAGAAGCAAATGTAGATGAAACAAATTAGGTATTTTTTTGTATTCTGGAACGTAAAAACGATATTTTACCGCAAACTACCTGATCGCAGTGACAAAATCATTCGAGGTGCAACATATGTTTCGTTGTGAATCACGCTACTTTCATCGCAAAATGCGGAAGGATAACCTGTCTACATCGTACAATTATTGTACGAAATTGTTAAAATCGAAGGGTTTTATAATATCTTTAAAATATATTTCAGGCTTTTTGATTAATTGATTTATTCAAAATAAAATGTAAGCTTGTACATACGTAAAATACTTAATATTTTGTTCTCGCTGACTTCACTCAGTGACCTGTAGAAGTCTTGGATGTGTTCCTCTTCATATTTACCATTACTTGGAGGACGTTTGTCAACCAGTGTTGAGGCTACATTAGTGAAATAATAGTTAAAATGCTTAGATAGTAGTAATAGACGTGGTGTACGATTTATGTGTGCGCTGCGCTGCGCGGAGCAAGAGCAAAAGTACCCGGATGTAGGTCAAGGTAAAATACCCGGATGTAGGTCAAATACCCGGATGTATGTCACGTGGCGCCGGCGGCGCCACCTGTCGGATAGGGCATGAACTAAAATAGAACCGGAACGAAAATAATATGACCATTAGCGCCACCTAGCGGATTTTTTTAAACTAAATTTTCGGTTACTTCCAAAATTGGTGCGTCTTGGTTTCGCCGTTAGCGCCACCTGGATGATTTTGTTATACTAAATTCACCTAGCGGATAGGTCATGAACTACAAGTGGTGTCATCTGACGGATAAGTTGTGAACTAAATGTAGGAGTACTGCTCAAATTCGTGTCTCTTGCACGCTTGCGTGCAATAGAGCCCCCTGACGGATACTTCATGAACCATAAACACCATCCCCCTAGTGGACAAGTGAGCGAATCCCATCTTAAAGCATAGGGAATTTTCCCCATGTTAAGAGATAGGGATTTTCCCCATGTTAAAGCATAGGGAATTTTTACCATGTTAAAGCATAACATAGGTTAGACATTTTGTGCTCGTTCGGCACACCCACGTGACTTTTCGGCACATTCACTAACTATATAAGTGTTGTGTTTTGGCCCACTTGACCTTTATGTTCTGTTGAACTGTTATAAAAGACCTGCGTCTGTTTTTTGTGATCGTTATATCTTACATTTTGGAAGATGAACAACATGACTAGTGACAACGTCCGACAATGGATTTTGCTACCGAAGGCGCAGCCTTCGCCGGCTATGGGACCACTCGACCTCTCGACCTAGAAATCAACCCGTACCATCAGCCAACGACCAGTTCAACGACCAGTTCAACGACCAGTTCAACGACCAGTCCAACGACCAGTCTGACGACAAGTTCGACGACCAGTTTGACGATCAAAACAATTTCGTCTCTGTCATCAGCTCCGTCAACCAACCCAACCATCAACCTGATACCATCACTTCCGACGAAGCGTCAGAAGCTTCACGAGACTTCGGATGACACATCACACGAGAGTACCGACGAGACAAGAGATGCCGCGAGACTACGGATGACACATCACGCGTTATGGCACAAGATTACGGATGACACATCACACGTTATGTCACGAGACTTCGGATGTCACATCACACAAGATTACGGATGACACATCACGCGAGAGTACCGACGAGACAAGAGATGCCGCGAGACTACGGATGACACATCACGCGTTATGTCACAAGATTATGGATGACACATCACACGTTATGTCACGAGACTTCGGATGTCACATCACACGAGAGTACGGTTCGACGTGTTACCGGGTAAGAATCCGTTAAAAAGATGGAATTCCAGAAAATTCGACGTGTTACCGTGTAAGATTCCGTTAAAAAGATGGAATTCCAGAAAATTCGACGTGTTACCGTGTAAGATTCCTTTAAAAAGATGGAATTCCAGGCAATTCGACGTGTTACCGTGTAAGATTTCGTCAAAAAGATGAAATTCCGGGCAATTCGATGTGTTATCGTGTAAGAATCCGTCAAAAAGATGGAATTCCAGGCAATTCGACGTGTTACCGTGTAAGATTCCGTTAAAAAGATGGAATTCCAGGCAATTCGACGTGTTACCGTGTAAGATTCCGTCAAAAGCGTCAAGAAAACGAGTTTATTGCTGCAACCGTCGATGCTTCTCCCTCTTCGCCTGTCGTCGCGACAAATATCGTCCCGACAATCGACTGTCTCTACTGCTGAACACACCCAAGCAGTGCAAGGAGAAACGACGACAGTCTTTACGTAGTAGAGTTGAACTTACTTCAAATAGGTGCCGGTTTGTAAACTGGTTTGAACTGGTATTCGCTGTGCAAGTCTGATCTACTCTAGACGAGACTATGACCGAGATGTGTCACGAGACTTCGGATGACCCGAGACAAGAGACGAGACTATGACCGAGATGTGCCGCGAGACTACGGATGACACGAGACAAGAGAAAAGACTATGACCGAGATGTGTCACGAGACTTCGGATGACCCGAGACAAGAGACGAGACTATGACCGAGATGTGCCGCGAGACTTCGGATGACACGAGACAAGAGACGAGACTACGACCGAGAGATGTCACGAGACTTCGGATGACACGAGACAAGAGACGAGACTATGGCCGAGATGTGTCACGAGACTTCGGATGACACGAGACAAGAGACGAGACTACGACCGAGATGTGTCACGAGACTTCGGATGACACATCACACGAGAGTACTGACGAGATAAGAGATGCCGCGAGACTACGGATGACACATCACACATCACACGAGAGTACTGACGAGATAAGAGATACCGCGAGACTACGGATGACACATCACACATCACACGAGATGCCGCGAGACTACGGATGACACGAGACAAGAGACGAGACGTATCACGAGACTTCGGATGACACATCACACGAGAGTACTGACGAGATAAGAGATGCCGCGAGACTACGGATGACACATCACACATCACACGAGAGTACTGACGAGATAAGAGATGCCGCGAGACTACGGATGACACATCACACGAGAGTACTGACGAGATAAGAGATACCGCGAGACTACGGATGACACATCACACTTCCAGAAAATTCGACGTGTTACCGGGTAAGAAGACGTTCGAGTATTTAAAAAACTACATCTGCTTTGGTGGACGGTTGGATACACTAATTAAAATAGGTTTGGTCTTAGGTAAATACAGTTCAGCTCACACAGTTTCTAGATTAGCATATATATATCGCCTCTCGGTTTGAAAGAAATGTCACTTCTTATGTAGACACATACACCACCGCCCTCGCGATTCCCGTCACGCCGGAGAATAGTTTAGTCAGTGATTTCAATTTCCGAGTATGTGACCGACGCATCTAACCAAGACTCGGTGATGCCGATCATCGCCACTTCAGTGTTAGCTGCGATAACTCTTAGATCGTCAAATTTCGGCAGAAGACTTCGTGAGTTCAGATGAACAAAGTTGAGACCCTTTGAACGTAAACATTCAAAGTCATGGGGTAAGTCACTTGTTGACTGGTCAGCGGGGTCACCATCTGTGACGGACAGATGGTCGTTGCCATCAGGACAACGTCCCTCATCCCCGTAGTTAGATTGCTTGAAGATCGACGGACGGTTCCTGATGTTATCGTCGGCCTTGTTATCAGCAAACAGGAGGGCTTGAAGTGTGCATCGATCGCACAGAAACGTAAATAAATCACCGCTGTTGCAGAGCTCATCGTATGCTTCGTTTGTAAAAAAAAAACTCCAGCACATTTGTTGTGTGTCCACTGGCCGCAGGAGTCACAGGAGAATTCTTTATTGCGGGCAGTGACACATTTGCCACAACGACTAGACGGGTGTTTTGGCGTGTAGTTTCTCTTGTGCTCAGCTTGGACTGGGTTGGTGCTTACATCGCCGATTTTCATAAAAAATAGTATAGTTGAAGTTGATGGAGAGACGTTGTTCAAAGAGTTTTCTTTAGTCACCGAAAGTCTGCAGAGTTTGCAAATTGTTCGTTTAGTCTTATGGTTATGGCGGTCGAACTTGTGAATGGCGGACAAAATAATATCACTGCTTCCTTCTAGAGGGTCTGTGAAAGTGTAGCCTGTGGAATTAGGCTCACACCCTGGTGTACTGTTCTTATGTTTGTAGAAGATACATCTCTCTGGTATGCACTGTATTTGATTAAACAGTGAAGACAAAGAATAAATAGTAACATTGCTGCACTTCCTGATGCCATACCAGCTTAAAGATCACTACGAAGTCGTAATGTTAACGCTTGACCGAGCACACGTTGTGTCAATCGTCCTGGGCAGTGAAGTCACAAGTCCACATGTCAATTGCCATTGACATATCCGGTCATGCATGACGTGCAGTCAATGACCTGATTGCTGAGGTCTCGCATGCCTGAATCATAGCTTGTTAATCACTTTAATCAAATTAAAATCACACAGGTACACGCAGAGATATACAAAAAATGTTTAAAATGTTACGTTCACTTACTAAAATCACGTAGTCCGCTAGATTCTTGGTGTGTTCGTGGAGTTGTGTGCGAAAATGTTAAATGGTTCAAATTTGTATAATTCACACTATTTCACAGAGCGCATCGTAGGAGCAGCAACGGATCTGCGCCATCTTCGCTACCTCCCCCCGCCATCTTCGCCACCTCCAGACTGAGAAGTCAGGGAGCGGTAATTAAATTGGCGTTTTTGGGAGGTGCAATTGGCTGGTTTAAAGAAATAGTTTTTAGTTGTTTGTCCACGATTGTAATCTTAATTCTGTGATCCACACGAACATATTTATTTATTTTTACAAGCTGCAAGAACAATGCAACTATAGATAATAATCATATATTCTAACAAAAATATGTTGTTGAGAAAACCATTCATACCAATTTATTGTAGTTTTCATAGCATCTTTTCAAACGTAGCGCTACTACGCTTCGTTTGAAAATATGCTATGAAAACTACAAGAAATTGGTCCAAATCCAAGACAACAACCAGTTTTTGTGGTAGCAATGCTCACAGTTCATAGACATTTGTGGGGTTAATTTTTATAGGCTATACATATGATTAATGTTACTATTAATTAACTGCATAATGTGTTAATTAACTTTGTATAGTTAGTAATTTAGCCACCGGGACAGTGCTGGTCCCGACGACCCCACCGCCGTCACCGATGAACCGGGTGAAGGTGCTACCGCACTTCGCCTGTTGTATGTGCGGTAGCACCTACACAAGGAGAAGAGATTGGCACCGTCATATAAAATAGGGGCGGTGCCAAAGAAAGACGCAGAAGCAGCAGTAGCGGCAAGAACATATGGAAGAGATAATGAAGTTAGAGTTTATCATATCCTTTAAATGTTTTCAGGTGCTGGTACAAATCACATGCATCTCTTTATGTTTTGTGTAACATTAAGGTGGGTGAGTAATCTTTTTAAATGTTAGGTATTATCACGGACCACGTCTGTATTTAGTGCACATACCAACTAAAGAAATTGACTGCCGTACCATAAAGGGCAACTTTTCTCCTGTCTAGTTATAGGTGCCTATATTGCAGTGTTTTTCTATCTTGTCTGTTGAATTAGTTGAATGCTTTACTACACGTTTCACTATCCAACATATGAACTACTTTCCTATTTGTATCACTTTTGTTAACTTAATTAACTTAACCTAACAAATCATTTTCTACCCTCAACAAAAGGAAAATTATTCTATCTATTTTATTGGACAATAAACTCATATTGTATTGTATTGTAAAAAAACATACATTATTTTAGAAATCGCGAAAACGCCGCCGGTTATCATATATAATAAAATAAATAAAACTTTACTTTGACAATCCGGGACGGTTGCCCCGTTCACGGGTGTGTACAAACATTAAACTGGACAGTTACGTCAGTGACCAAGGCTGGCCTGTTTGTCAGGATACAGTCAATTTCGTTTCTCGTTTCTCCATTCGGGCTTTTCCACGTCAATCTCCTCCTTGCTTTCCCTTAACTATGGGATATATATATATATATATATATTTGAGCTTATCTATTTTGATAATAATAAAGGGAACATTTTATATATTTGGTACTAGCTTTTTATATTGACGCACAGCCGTCTGTCGTATTGGTGAAAATGACACTTCCCTCTGACGGATAGACACGACCGTATTATGTTGTTTCAGAAACTTCGATTATTCAGGCTCCGTTCTGTGGCGCCACTGTTTGTCGCCTTCCCTACACCCTGGATGAATTGTTACAGTCAAACAACGAGAACACCGACAACATGTTACCGGAAACCCAAAGGATAAATACAGTAGATTGAGGGTTTAGATATCTATTAAACCACACATTAGGAACGCTTGCAAACGTTTTGCGCATATACATAACATCATTTAAACCGGACGACAGTGACATTTACGTTTAAAAACTGTCGACCGTTGGCAGACACTTGGTTTAAGTCGGTTGGTAGTATTACAGTTGTCCTATATGGGGAACTGAAGCAATTCAGCGCAAGCAATCCCACAGTCACATAATTGAAACAATTTAGCACAAACTATCCTACAACCTCGACCTCTGGGGAATTGAAAACGTTCACACAAACTGTCCTGCAACCTCGACTGATCGGGGAACTGAAACAATTCCACCCAAGCAATTCCATAGCTTCGACCTATCCGGGGAACTTAAAGATTCAGCCCAAGCAATTCCGCAGCCTCAACTTATCGGGGAACTGAAGCAATTCAGCCTAGGCATTTCCACAGCCTCGACCTATCCGGGGAACTGAAACAATTCAGCCCACGCAACCCCACAGCTTCGATTTATCAGAGGAACTTAAACAATTCAGCCCAAACAATTCCACACCCTCAACTTATGCCGGAACTGAAACGGTTCAGTCCAAGCGACATCACAGAGTCGCCGTCCCGGAGAACTGAAACAATTTAGCTCAAGCAATTCAAAAGTATCGCCCTATCTAGGGAACTGAAACAATTCAGCCCAAACAATCTCACAGGTTTGCCTTCTCTAGGGAACTGATACAATTCATCCCAACAATCTCACAACCTGGCCTTTTCTAGGAAACTGAAACAATTCAGCCCAAACAATCCCACAGCTTCGCCCTCTACAGGGAACTGAAATAATTAAACTCAAGGAAAACCGCAGCTTCTTCCTGTCTTCGGGAAAGGCAATGGTTCGGGCCAAGCAATTCCACAGCCTCGCCCTGTCGCACGCACGCACGTACGCACACACACAAGCACGCACGTACGCACACATGCACGCACACATACACACACACACACACACACACACACACACACACACACACACACACACACACACACAGACACACACACACACACACACACACACCAAACGAACACTACGTCTCACGATGGTGGAGGTCCGTGGGAGGGTGTTTTATAGTTCTTGGTGGGTGGTGTGATTGCGCCATGCAAGAAGCAATAATGATTTCTTTTAGAGTGTCAAATCTAATGTATCTTCCACCCGTATTCCCCGAACTTGGTAAACATAAATAATATGTTCTTTTGTTAATCGTCCAATGTATTTCCCACATGAAGGTTTCTACAATGAGACGATCTAATATCATCGGGGATCAGCCATCACTCGGACAACTCTTACGTCGACCAATTTCAAATTGATCTCTATTTTTCGGGGTTATACACTTTGGCGATAATTTTTTATGTTTCAACCTACAGTTTGCTTAGAAACAACACTTAAATTATGCTGAAGGTTAAGAATTTCCTTCTCTAGGTTTAGGGATGTCATAAACCCACAGAGTGGAAACCACGCAAACTGTTGATGCAAGCAGTACAGCCTCGGAGCAGCAATGCTACAAGAAGGCGTACCAGTAGAATATGCAGCGACAGCTCTCACGACAGCACAGGTCAACTACGCGCAAATCGAAAAGGAATCGCTGACGATCGTGTTTGGTTGAGAGAGGTTTCACAGCTACATATATGGCAGAGAAGTTACAGTGGAGACAGATCACAGACAATTGATCGGAGTCTTCAACAAACAAATCGCCACGGCATCACCACGAATTCAAAGAATGATGCTGAAGTTACAGAGATGTGACTTCAAGTTAGTGTACACGCCAGGAAAAAGTGTACATTGTTGACACACTAAGTCGCACCTGCCGGAAAGTAAGACAAACAAGAAATTACGAGCAAGAAGAGGACGATGATCGAACGAAGGACATGTGTGCCGTTATAATCCATTCGGAGAAGTCCAGGACGACATACAAAGATGCAACGTGGCAAGACCCACAGATGCAAGGCATCCTAGTGCATGTGAGGAAGGGATGGCCAAGTGCGAAGAAGCACTGCACCTCTAGTAGCAAACCCTACTGGGATGGCCGCACTGAAATCAGTGAGTGTGACGGGCTACTGTTCAAAGGTGATCGCTTGATCATACCAGCATGCATGAGATTGAAGATTCTGAAAGACCTACACTGGGCACATCAAGGCATTGTCAAAACTGTAGAACGGGCGGACATCCCTTTACTGGCCGGGAATGCAGAAGCAAATAACTGACCTGATCGAGGCATGCGACATCTGTCAAGAGAACAGATCAATACATCAACATGAACCACTCATGCCACAGGAAGTGCCAGCTTATCCACAACAGAAGATGGCAGCAGACCTGTTTGCTGTGGGTTGAAAAGACTTCATGGTGAGCGTCGACTACTACAGCAAGTGGATCAACAGAACTGAGCTGAAAGCAACTAAGAGTGCAAATGTCATAGAAACACTCCAAAGACAGTTTGCTGATTTGGGGATCCCAGAGGAACTAGTGACAGATAACGGGCCATAATTTGGCAGCTGGGAGTTCACATTGTTCATGCAAAGTTGTTCATAGAACATCAAGTCCCACATACGCACGGGCCAACGGACAAGCAGAAAGAATGGTCCAAGTAGCCAAGAACTTGATCAAGAAGTCGAGCGCTGACGGAACATCGTATCAGGTAGGACTTCAGGAAATCCGAAACACACCAGTAACATACGGAGTGCTAACGGCAGCTCAACTGTTACAAAGCAGGACTCTTAGAAGCAAGATTCCTTGCCCTCAGAAAGAACTCTTTCCACGTTCTTACGATCAGCCGAAAGTGAAACAAATTTTGCAAACAAGGATCAATAATTACAAGTTCTACCACGACAAGAAAGCGGGTTCTGAAAGAGATATCCCGAAGCCGGAAAATCACGTGAAAGTATAGCTGCATGGGGAATGGAGAAAGGCAGTTGTCGGCAAGCACCTACTTGAATCCAGATCGTATCAAGTAGAGACTGAAGATGGAACGCGATTTCGTCGCAATCGGATGCATTTAAACCGCAACTACGGCGTGCCAATGGCACGACGTGACCTGTTCCACATAATGCAAGCGACATCACACTGCCAATGACGCATCCACTTCGGCAACAGATATCGCGCGATCTCCATCACAACCATCGCGACCACCTGATATGACACCATCGCGACCAACATATATTTTTTCGACAGCAACCCCCTCCCCGTTTCCCGATGTCAGAAGTGGAGCCAAGACAGCAGAGAAGCCGAAGTTACGGCGGCGCGGCGGCAAAACAATTTCAACAGCAGCACATCAACAGCATAGCATCGGAAGACGACCCCCGTCGTCCGATGCCATGATCCGACAGCGCGATAGGCGGAGTTGAGCTTCCGCTCAGCCCACCCAATACGAATTTTGATTCGGCCACTAGCGTTTTTTGCCAAGCCTCAACGGGGGTGCAATTGGAGGTTTGTGCACCCCAGACTACCATCTCTGACACCGCCCCTGGGCACGTGGACGGCAGATTCCTTTGATAAGCAGGTGAGACATGTTCTCTGCTTGCTTTTTTATCGTCGTGGCACCCATGTTTTCATACTGGAGTGTGCAGCAGATTTGCAAATTGCAGGAGTTCTTCGGTTAGTTTCCTCCAGCTAGTCGTAGTATTGGTGCGCACGAACGAGCTAGCTGTTCAGCAACTCGCCGGGGTTCTTATTCATCGAGATTTTCCAACCGCGAACATACTGCACTATGTGTGTTGGCATAGCACTGGTGAATTTCTCGATGATGACAAGTTTGCTGTTGACTTTGAAACTGTCTCAATCACTAAATGCAGTGCCGTCAGCGTAGTCACAATCATGGTCAGTTATTGTTCTCCGGTTCCTCTGAAACGAGTCGATTGTTTTCAGCACTTGTCCAAGACGCTTAATTAGGTCGAACTGCGGTTGGAGAGATGCAACGAACTCATGCAGCGAAGACATCAAAACATACCAAGTAGTAATAGATGTCCCTTACCGCGGGCAACTTGCGCGGTCCGGAGGAAACCCTATGTTAAGAGATAGGGATTCCCCCCAGACCGCGCCTAAAATTTTTCGCGCCAATTATGCAAATGAGGTCTTAGGCGCGGTCTGGGGGGAGTGCAGTTGACCAATCACGATCGAGTTGGGCATTGCAGGCGTGGTTAGTTATGCAAATGAGCTTGGAAAAGTATTTCCGATCCCACGTTAAAGGATAGGGATTTTTATATCATGTTAAAGCATAGGCCATTTTTATCGCAAAGGTATCCGACCACTTTTCGAATTTTGATCCCGTGTTAAAGCATAGGCCCTTTTTATCGCAAAGGTACGCGACCACTTTTTTTAAATAAAATAACATATACCGAACACCATTTGAATACGATACTCACGAGATTGCTTGATCCGGAGGCCGAGGCTTCGCCAAGGGACCGACCCGTTATTTGTTTGACGATGACGTGTCCAATATGTGGTGTTATAGTAAGGCGTAATTTATAACAAAAGGCTTATAAATTCAACGGAGACCGTTTTATCTGAAGTAATGTATACGAAATGTAGATTACATATAGGACTATGTTATACCAGAGCCTATAGCCTCGTTTTTTCGAACAGAGCGACCATTTTGGAATTATACCTTTGGTATCTGTTACAAAACCCGTACTCGAGACGTGTCTGGACATGTTTGTTTGTTGCAAGCACGCGCACCCTGTATGACGTCATGGTACGCGCTGTAATTTTGTACACGAGGTGAGTTGGTCAAGCAGATAGTGCTTTGGTTAGACCTTGTATTGAACTTGCGCGTATGTAATGTAATCCCATCATGTGACGTCATGATGCAGTGACGTCATGATCAGTGACATCATTAAACTGCTATGCACAGTAATTTTGTACACGAAGTGAGTTGTTCAAGCAGATAGTGCTTTGGTTAGACCTTGTATTGAACTTGCGCGTATGTAATGTAATCCCTTCATGTGACGTCAATTAAATAAGTAATTGCGCATGCGCAGTAGTGGCTATTCTTATATGTCGTGGGTTGTCGACCATTTGATTAGGTGTAGGCCTCTCCTAGTCTATACATTTACAACTTTAACATAGGTCCAAACCAGATAAAGCCTAGCCATAGGCATAGCATAGGCTAAGGGGCTAAAGACTACCTGCCCTACAGCACATAACCACGGACAAACAACTTACAAACACTGATACACAACTCAAAAACACTGACATACTATACCGAGTGAAACATTTCCCTGTTAACCGGTATAAACTGGTCTAAATCAAGCCTCAAGGTTCTGTGTTGAAAAAACATCCGTGTATTTGTCCCGTGTTTAAGGCATTGCCATAGCCTAGCCATAGCAAGGGGATTATACGAACTTATCTGCTAAAACATTCAAACTACCAGCTATCTGTGTAATATTTTGGTCAAGCTGGTTGTCATGTAACAATATTCGTCATACGAAATTTGTACTTACCGAACTTTTTGAAGTTATTACAGCAGTTGATAGCCTGTACACAAACTGGTGTCAAACTGTTTTGAAGAGGTATTCCTTGTTCGAGGCTCATCTACATGTATGTCTCATCTGTGCCTAGAGACCAACAATACCGTTTCAGCATTTTATCATGCCGGTGTTCTTAATCTATACGTGTGTACGTATGTACGTATGTACGTATATGTATAATTGCGTTCAACATTATTATTAAATAAATAAACACGCTATGTGCGATGCACAATGGCGACTCGATCGTCTTGACGCCAAAGAGCATATATCAATACAAGACGGCACAGTGCTCGCTATCTATATTTTTCGAGGAAAGTGAAGCGTTATGTTAGAACAGTACAGACACATAATAACCTCCCAGATAAGATGTACCAGTATCTATATAGTTTACCGTATTAAGGGTCAAGTGTACACATGTCCATTAGAACGTTTTTATCTTTTTTCGTACTATAGTATTTAAATTCGTGCTTCTTCGGTAAAACCTTCGAAACCGTCTTCGGTCGTAAAACAACTAACCTGGCATGGGTAACCGAAAATGAACTCATAGATTCATACATAGATACATACATGTGGTACGAAACACACAACACACACATGAACTCAGACCAACTAGATGGTGAAAGACTGTTTGAGTGTTTTGTTAGACGCAGGTGTGAAGCTATCCGACGTGACAGTCGAACAGTTGTGTAATATCAATACTTGATTGCAAGAGTCCGTTTCGAAACAGTGGCGATGGAACTTCTGGCGACAGCACAGATATGTTAACCACCACGAGACAAGAGACGAGACTATACCCGAGATATGTCACAAGACTTCGGATGACACATCACACGAGACTACGAATGTCACATCACACAAGATTACGGATGATACATCACACGTTATGTCACGAGACTACGAATGTCACATCACACAAGATTACGGATGACACATCACGCGTTATGTCACAAGATTACGGATGACACATCACACGAGAGTACCGACGAGAAAAGAGCCGAGACTATCCCCAAGATGTGTCACGAGACTTCGAATGACACATCACACGAGACTACGAATGTCACACCACACAAGATTACGGATGACACATCACGCGTTATGTCACAAGATTACGGATGACACATCACCCGTTATGTCACAAGATTACGGATGTCACATCACACGTTATGTCACGAGACTACGGATGTCACATCACACGAGAGTACGGTTCGACGTGTTATTGCGTCAAATCCCTCCGTTTTCAAGAAAATAGACGTGTTATCGCGTGGGATTTGCTTCTCACTCACTCACTCACTCACTCACTCACTCACTCACTCACTCACTCACTCACTCACTCACTCACTCACTCACTCACTCACTCACTCACTCACTCACTCACTCACTCACTCACTCACTCACTCACTCACTCACTCACTCACTCACTCACTCACTCACTCACTCACTCACTCACTCACTCACTCACTCACTCACTCACTCACTCACTCACTCACTCACTCACTCACTCACTCACTCACTCACTCACTCACTCACTCACTCACTCACTCACTCACTCACTCACTCACTCACTCACTCACTCACTCACTCACCCTTCGTATCTGTCCACTCACTCACTCACTCACTCACTCACTCACTCACTCACTCACTCACTCACTCACTCACTCACTCACTCACTCACTCAGTCACTCACTCACTCACTCACTCACTCACTCACTCAGTCACTCACTCACTCACTCACTCACTCACTCACTCACTCACTCACTCACTCACTCACTCACTCACTCACTCACTCACTCACTCACTCACTCACTCACTCACTCACTCACTCACTCACTCACTCACTCACTCACTCACCCTTCGTATCTGTCCACTCACTCACTCACTCACTCACTCACTCACTCACTCACTCACTCACTCACTCACTCACTCACTCACTCACTCACTCACTCACTCACTCACTCACTCACTCACTCACTCACTCACTCACTCACTAACTCACTCGTTGAAAAAAATTGGGGTTAACCTCGCGAAAATTTAAACAACCACCAAAGTGGTTGTATAAATTTTCGCGAGGTTAACCCCAACTTTTTTTTCTCTAGCTAACCTAATTATATATTTTTTTCCGCTAGATGGTGCCATCGTGTGACGTAGTACTCCGATTATCCACTAGGGGGCGCTGCGCCGGAAGTGACGTCGTACCGGAAGTTACTTGACTGTCATGGCGACCTCTACTAGGAACGCTACGTCGGAAGTGACGTCGCACCGGAAGTTGTTTGACTGTCATGGCGAACTCTACGCTTCCGATATTCACGGAAGAGTGTCAACGAATAGAGACCTATCATGGTCGGTAGATGGCAATACTCTGACTAATTACACTGGTGTCCGTTGAGTGGCGTCGGGAACCGTGATGGTCACCTCGTGTCTATAGTTCGATTCGTTCGGCGTGTTGGTCAAACTATAGTGTTTCGTTTACCCGACTAGTCGGTCTGAGTTCAATTCATGTCACGTGTTCGGCTAAGTTTAGTGTTTCGTTTGTACAACTCGTGTCTATAGTTCGATTCGTTCGGCGTGTTGGTCAAACTATAGTGTTTCGTTTGTCCGACTATTTGGTCTGAGTTCAATTCGTGTCACGCGTTCGGCTAAGTTTAGTGTTTCGTTTGTACAACTCGTGTCTATAGTTCGATTCGTTCGGCGTGTTGGTCAAACTATAGTGTTTCGTTTGTCCGACTAGTCGGTCTGTGTTCAATTCGTGTCACGTGTTCGGCTAAGTTTAGTGTTTCGATAACACGTCGAATTGTCAGAAAGAGGTGAGCTGTACGCGATAACCCGTCGAGTTGTCAGAAAGAGGTGAGATGTCACGCGATAACCCGTCGAATTGTCAGAAAGTTACGAAAATGTTACCACGGTAACATGTTAAAAAGAAAAAATGTTAGAAAACGACGAAGGGACGGCGTGAGTGAGTGCGTGAGTGAACAGACACGAAGGGTGAGTGAGTGAGTGAGTGAGTGAGTGAGTGAGTGAGTGAGTGAGTGAGTGAGTGAGTGAGTGAGTGAGTGAGTGAGTGAGTGAGTGAGTGAGTGAGTGAGTGAGTGAGTGAGTGAGTGAGTGAGTGAGTGAGTGAACATATACGAAGGGTGAGTGAGTGAGTGAGTGAGTGGACAGATACGAAGGGTGAGTGAGTGAGTGAGTGAGTGAGTGAGTGAGTGAGTGAGTGAGTGAGTGAGTGAGTGAGTGAGTGAGTGAGTGAGTGAGTGAGTGAGTGAGTGAGTGAGTGAGTGAGTGAGTGAGTGAGTGAGTGAGTGAGTGAGTGAGTGAGTGAGTGAGTGAGTGAGTGAGTGAGTGAGTGAGTTTTAAGCAAATCCCACGCGATAACACGTCTATTTTCTTGAAAACGGAGGGATTTGACGCGATAACACGTCGAACCGTACTCTCATGTGATGTGACATCCGTAGTCTCGTGACATAACGTGTGATGTGTCATCCGTAATCTTGTGACATAACGGGTGATGTGTCATCCGTAATCTTGTGACACAACGCGTGATGTGTCATACGTAATCTTGTGTGATGTGACATTCGTAGTCTCGTGTGATGTGTCATTCGAAGTCTCGTGACACATCTTGGGGATAGTCTCCGCTCTTTTCTCGTCGGTACTCTCGTGTGATGTGTCATCCGTAATCTCGTGACATAACGTGTGATGTGTCATCCGTAATCTTGTGTGATGTGACATCCGTAGTCTCGTGTGATGTGTCATCCGAAGTCTCGTGATATATCTCGGGAATAGTCTCGTCTCTTGTCTCGTGGTGGTAACATATCTGTGCTGTCGCCAGAAGTTCCATCGCCACTGTTTTGAAACGGAGTCTTGCAACAAAGTATTGATATTACACAACTGTTCGACTGTCACGTCGGATAGCTTCACACCCGCGTCTAACAAAACACTCAAACAGTCTTTCACCATCTAGTTGGTCTGAGTTCATGTGTGTGTTGTGTGTTTCGTACCACATGTATATATCTATGTATGAATCTATGAGTTCATTTTCGGTTACCCATGCCAGGTTAGTTGTTTTACGACCGAAGACGGTTTCGAAGGTTTTACCGAAGAAGCACGAATTTAAATACTATAGTACGAAAAAAGATAAAAACGTTCTAATGGACATGTGTACACTTGACCCTTAATACGGTAAACTATATAGATACTGGTACATCTTATCTGGGAGGTTATTATGTGTCTGTACTGTTCTAACATAACGCTTCACTTTCCTCGAACAATATAGATAGCGAGCACTGTGCCGTCTTGTATTGATATATGCTCTTTGGCGTCAAGACGATCGAGTCGCCATTGTGCATCGCACATAGCGTGTTTATTTATTTAATAATAATGTTGAACGCAATTATACATATACGTACATACGTACATACGTACACACGTATAGATTAAGAACACCGGCATGATAAAATGCTGAAACGGTATTGTTGGTCTCTAGGCACAGATGAGACATACATGTAGATGAGCCTCGAACAAGGAATACCTCTTCAAAACAGTTTGACACCAGTTTGTGTACAAGCTATCAACTGCTATAATAACTTCAAAAAGTTCGGTAAGTACAAATTTCGTATGACGAATATTGTTACATGACAACCAGTTTGACCAAAATATTACACAGATAGCTGGTAGTTTGAATGTTTTAGCAGATAAGTTCGTATAATCCCCTATGGCAATGCCTTAGGCTTAACACGGGACAAATACACGGATGTTTTTTCAACACAGAACCTTGTGGCTTGATTTATACCAGTTTATACCGGTTAACATGGAAATGTTTCACTCGGTATAGTATGTCAGTGTTTTTGAGTTGTGTATCAGTGTTTGTAAGTTGTTTGTCGGTGTTTGTAAGTTGTTTGTCCGTGGTTATGTGCTGTAGGGCAGGTAGTCTTTAGCCCCTTAGCCTATGCTATGCCTATGGCTATGCTTTATCGGGTTTGGACCTATGTTAAAGTTGTAAATGTATAGACTAGGAGAGGCCTACACCTAATCAAATGGTCGACAACCCACGACATATAAGAATAGCCACTACTGCGCATGCGCAATTACTTATTTAATTGACGTCACATGAAGGGATTACATTACATAAGCGCAAGTTCAATACAAGGTCTAACCAAAGCACTATCTGCTTGAACAACTCACTTCGTGTACAAAATTACTGTGCATAGCAGTTTAATGATGTCACTGATCATGACGTCACTGCATCATGACGTCACATGATGGGATTACATTACATACGCGCAAGTTCAATACAAGGTCTAACCAAAGCACTATCTGCTTGACCAACTCACCTCGTGTACAAAATTACAGCGCATACCATGACGTCATACAGGGTGCGCGTGCTTGCAACAAACAAACATGTCCAGATACGTCTCGAGTACGGGTTTTGTAACAGACACCAAAGGTCTAATTCCACAATGGTCGCTACGTTCGAAAAAACGAGGCGATAGGCTCTGGTATAACATAGTCCTATATGTAATCTACATTTCGTATACATTACTTCAGATAAAACGGTCTCCGTTGAATTTGTAAGCCTTTTGTTATAAATTAAGCCTTACTATAACACCACATATTGGACACGTCATCGTCAAACAAATAACGGGTCGGTCCCATGGCGAAGCCTCGGCCTCCGGATCAAGCAATCTCGTGAGTATCGTATTCAAATGGTGTTCGGTATGTTATTTTATTTTTAAAAAAAGTGGTCGCGTACCTTTGCGATAAAAAGGGCCTATGCTTTAACATGGGATAACAATTCGAAAAGTGGTCGGATACCTTTGCGATAAAAATGGCCTATGCTTTAACATGAGATAAAAATCCCTATCCTTTAACATGTGATCGGAAATACTTTTCCAAGCTCATTTGTATAATTAACCACGCCCACAATGCCCAGCTCGCTCGTGATTGGTCAACTGCACTCCCGGCGCGAAAAGTGTTAGGCGCGGTCTGGGGGGAATCCCTATCTCTTAACGTGGGGTTTCCTCCGGACCGCGCAAGTTGCCCGCGGTAAGGGACATCTATTACTACTATACCATACTGATCCAACTTTGGATTCTGGAGCATTTTCTTGACATATTCATGCGTTCAAAAATCCTATGCCACAGCCTAGTCATCACACCGGCTTCGAGGTTCTTCATATCCTTAGCGAGCCGCTGGGCATTCGTTTGAGTCTATGCGTTGTCGAAGTCGTCGTCACAAATTTGATCGCGCGATCATAGAGGAGATGGTGGGCCTCTTACAAAAGCTGAGACGGCATCCGAATGCACTGATCTGTTTTACCTAGGCTCTTGACGACGAACAAGTCGTGCGGTTTCAGTTCGCTTTCGAAAAGAACCGTTTGGATGCTGAAACGTTTTTGTACCGTAATTGTAACGTTGATTTGTATTCATAACCATAATCGAACCACTTGGTAATGTCAGAAAAACGTTATGTGCTAAAGAGGAAGCCCGGAAAATGTGCAGAAAGTTTGTTTATACATTTACAGTTTATTGTCATTTAAAATATCCGTCAGTGGCGTGGAGTCTGACAATCTCAACCTGCCCAGGGCAATTATTATTGATCTATTTGCGTGTTTGCGATATCGGTAGCGTTCTGGTAAAACCTCGTAACTTTTTTGAGCAAATTTACTATTTTTGATACAAAACTGTAGACTAAAAGTACAACAGTGCGTTTGCTCTCGTATAACCACTTATATATATATAAGTTATATTACAAGTATAAGTTACACAAAACGACCCGTAAAGAGTGGTATAAAACACAAAAAAGAAACATGTGCTTTGGTCGCCTGTAAGCATCTACGTGTCGGTGAAACATCGAAACAGTAGGCGAATTGAGTAGCCAGATGGCGTCACTGTGGCTTTTCGTTCACTTTACTGTCGCCGTAATTAGCGGCGGCAGATATTAATGATAAACGGGAACGAGTAACTGTTCAAAACAGTGGAATGGCGAGAACTGCTGCCCGTGGATTGTTCCTTCCTTGGTATAAGCTAGTCGAATAGTGTCCATCATATTTCTCATGAAAGAGGTTTCTCTTCAGATTAATTGAAGCTTAATGTTTGAGAATCCATCCATTACATTCATGGTGACAGTGTTCCCACAACCACAAATTACATTAACACTCGTGAAGATCGACGTGTGTCACTCATACTTTATTGATATTTCAAAAATGCTGCACTCTCTTTCCGCAACTAAAAACTGCATTCGTTGTAAAACATTTAGGTACATTGAATAAAAACCGGCAACGGTTTATAAAAACCTTAGTATATTAGTAATCTATACGGTCTACTCTATGTCGTAACTAAAACGACTGCACAGTGATCGACGCACATATTATATACTAAAATCGGCAGTATCAAATGTCCAGTAAAACTAACGTCAGCTATGCACAATAAAACACCTAGCATGCGCCACCACCACCCTTTAGCGTACAAACGATAAGTTGACAACACTAATAATTTTTACACAATTCCCACCGTTTCCGAAGCAGTTGGCGGGAACAATACACGCACAGCGACCTTTGCAGCAAACCATACGTTCGCCAGACGCATGATTATCATACGAAGCATCTAGCGGCAACTGGACTGTCCGCAATCTTTGCAACGTCTGTCCCTCTCGTTCACGGGATGCTAGCCAACTGATGACGAATGCATAGGTCCACATATTTATCATCGCCGAAGTTGTCGAGGATTTTCGTAATTCTCACAAACTCAATGGAGTCATCGTGACAGAAGCGACTTCCGCGTGATGTAGCGGCTGCGTTCTCGTAGTATTGGTTCCAGAAATGGGACGCTGGTTTTCGCCGGGGCGCTCCAAGATGGCGTCGCTATAACGTCGTCTGCTTGCTCGATCCACCGGCGGAGGCAGCGGCCTCTACAGGCTTGGTGGCGCCACCTGACGACATAGACTCTTCTTCGTCGGATTCGTCATCGATGTCGGGGATGTCCTCCATGACGGCGGTAGGCACGGGACCAGGCGCCGTCATCGTCACGGTGGTCGTACGCACGGTCTGTGTCGTTACCATCGTCCCGGGCGACACCTTGACGACGGGAATGCGGGAGGCGGGCTTGTCATCCTGCGGTGGCCCGTTGGCAGGCAAGGGTGGCGGCGGAGACTGCAGGGTGGGCTCCGCAAACGTGACGAACTGCTGTTTAGCCGTCGATGTCGTCTGCACGACGTCTTGTTGGATCCTCACGGGGCCTTCGCTGACGTCGGCGTTTGGCTCGTCGTCGTCCTCCTCTTCATCGTCGTCGTCTTCCGACGATCCTTCTTCTGACGATTCTTCCTCGTCGTCGTCGTCATCGTCGTCCTGTCCACCTTCCACTTGTTCCGCGAACTGTTTCTGTGGTTGTACTTGAGCTGGCGGCGCAGCGAACGTCGACAACCTCGGCTGTTCAGGCTGCTGGATTTCTCCCGCCGGTGGCTGTCGAGTTTGCTGAACCTCCCCAGCAGCTGGCTGTCTAATCTCCTGCACTTCTCCCGCCGGCGGGTGTCGAATTTCTTGGACTTCCCCAGCAGCCGGCTGTCTAATAAACTGAACCTCTCCCGCTGGCGGCTGTTGAATCCGGACGGGCTCCGCCGGAGGTTGTTGCATATATTCTACCCCGGCAGCGGGTATTATCTGGACTGGCAACATTTCTGGTCGGCCATCATATTGTTGGTTCTCCTGAGGCTGTTCCGCTGGCTGTTCGCGTGTGTATGTAGGCCCTGTCACGACCTCTCCCGGCTGCTGTAGTTGGGCCGGATGTAGTTGCTCCACGTACTGCTGACGTTCCGGTTCAGTCGGTTCCGCTGCATAGACATTCTGCTTGAAGAGCTGTGCAACAGAAAACGTAGTTTCGGAATTGGAGATGTTTTACGACAGGGGGAGGGGGAGAGAGAGGGAGGGAGGGAGGGAGGGAGGGAGGGAGGGAGGGAGGGAGGGAGGGAGGGAGGGAGGGAGGGAGGGAGGGAGGGAGGGAGGGAGGGAGGGAGGGAGGGAGGGAGGGAGGGAGGGAGGGAGGGAGGGAGGGAGGGAGGGAGGGAGGGAGGGAGGGAGGGAGGGAGGGAGGGAGGGAGGGAGGGAGGGAGGGAGGGAGGGAGGGAGGGAGGGAGGGAGGGAGGGAGGGAGGGAGGGAGGGAGGGAGGGAGGGAGGGAGGGAGGGAGGGAGGGAGGGAGGGAGGGAGGGAGGGAGGGAGGGAGGGAGGGAGGGAGGGAGGGAGGGAGGGAGGGAGGGAGGGAGGGAGGGAGGGAGGGAGGGAGGGAGGGAGGGAGGGAGGGAGGGAGGGAGGGAGGGAGGGAGGGAGGGAGGGAGGGAGGGAGGGAGGGAGGGAGGGAGGGAGGGAGGGAGGGAGGGAGGGAGGGAGGGAGGGAGGGAGGGAGGGAGGGAGGGAGGGAGGGAGGGAGGGAGGGAGGGAGGGAGGGAGGGAGGGAGGGAGGGAGGGAGGGAGGGAGGGAGGGAGGGAGGGAGGGAGGGAGGGAGGGAGGGAGGGAGGGAGGGAGGGAGGGAGGGAGGGAGGGAGGGAGGGAGGGAGGGAGGGAGGGAGGGAGGGAGGGAGGGAGGGAGGGAGGGAGGGAGGGAGGGAGGGAGGGAGGGAGGGAGGGAGGGAGGGAGGGAGGGAGGGAGGGAGGGAGGGAGGGAGGGAGGGAGGGAGGGAGGGAGGGAGGGAGGGAGGGAGGGAGGGAGGGAGGGAGGGAGGGAGGGAGGGAGGGAGGGAGGGAGGGAGGGAGGGAGGGAGGGAGGGAGGGAGGGAGGGAGGGAGGGAGGGAGGGAGGGAGGGAGGGAGGGAGGGAGGGAGAGGGAGGGGGAGGGAGGGAGGGAGGGGAGGGAGGGAGGGAGGGAGGGACGGGAGGGCGAGGGGAGGGAGGGAGGGAGGATAGGGAGGGAGGGAGGGGAGGGAGGGAGGGGAGGGAGGGAGGGGGGAGGGAGGGAGGGAGGGAGGGAGGGAGGGAGGGAGGGGAGGGAGGGAGGGAGGGAGGGAGGGAAGGGAGGGAGGGAGAGGAGGGAGGGGAGGGAGGGAGGGAGGGAGGGAGGGAGGGAGGGAGGGAGGGAGGGAGGGAGGGAGGGAGGGAGGGAGGGAGGGAGGGAGGGAGGGAGGGAGGGAGGGAGGGAGGGAGGGAGGGAGGGAGGGAGGGAGGGAGGGAGGGAGGGAGGGAGGGAGGGAGGGAGGGAGGGAGGGAGGGAGGGAGGGAGGGAGGGAGAGAGAGAGAGAGAGAGAGAGAGAGAGAGAGAGCACGCGCGGAGGGAATGTTTAAAGTCATACCTCTCGCTGGCCGGGCGGGGCAGGTGCTGGTCTGGTCGGGGTGTTATCGTTCGAATCGAGGTCGATCGGTTTTGGTGAGAAGGCAGTGGTTGACTCGTCAGCTGGTTGAATTTCTTTCGCCCACTTCGACACGTCCTCCAGGATTGTCTCGACGTCTGCAAGACGAGGAATATGCCATATCATGATACAAATCAATATCGTTCATGTTATTTTGTCATGTAATAAAAGTAGGTACATTCATCAGGGTTTCAAAGCTTTGCTTGTGTCTTTGATACAAAGTTAATTTTCATGAGAATATTTCACATGATTAATTTTGGTCTAACAGTAACACACCTCTAAAAACAAAGGTAGTTCTAATAGAGCTCAATGTTTTAGCGTATTGGATGCAATTTCGATTCTTACGCAATGGTTTGTCGATAGTAAACATACATCGCTTTCAAACCCCAGACCAAAGTAATTTATTATTGATGAAAAAGATGCACATCCATTGATATGCATATCCGACCCAGATGCAAACACATACCTCGCTCTTTGTCTTGGTAGGCGACCGCCAGTTGGCGCATCTTTCCCTCGGGGTCCTCGAAGTTGTTGTAGAGATCAGCTCGCAGTAGTCTGTGGACCATCTCCATGTCGCGGTCTCCGAATGCCTTCACCAGCGACGTCGAGCCGTCCTGCATCGGCTTGTCCACCTTTGCGTTCCTCTGTCAACGACAATCACAAGTCAGGCATGCCACATTATCCTTTTGAAATCCGTAATTTTCTACTTAAAATTCTGTACAAAACCGTATTAGGTAACCTGCTTGTAAAATTCATATTCCGACCGAATACCGTCTTCTAGCAGGCTACGAAATAGTCTTACATGCTGCATTTTGACGGAAGTCTGCCAGCCATCTGTGTTTGACGGAAGTCTGCCAGCCATCTGTGTTTGGCCACTGTAAGTTCGTCAATCGAGTTCACATTTGTGTGACGAATACAAGAAAATATGTAGTTTATCAAGATTGTTGACATATAAAACAACTCAAAAATGTGATACGACCGCTCTGTTGCAACAACCCGTGATGCATACTGGACAAACATTATATATAGCAGCACATTATTGTAAACACCCATATTTGTGCATATTACAATATTTGCAGGACCGGCTGTATGCGTGATTCTCAAATATTAAAGATATGCTGACGTGATGATTTCGCACGTACCCTGATTAGAAGATCAACTACGGCGTGACTTCCATTAACAGCAGCGACAACAACTGGCGTGGCGTTGTTAAAGGCAGGAATTGGATCTTCGATGTTAGCACCATTTTGTACTAGTATCTCCGCCACCTTGCGGTAGTTCTTCACAGCAGCTTCCCCTAGCGGCGATCGTTCTCCGGGGCCCATCTCATTCACGTTGGCGCCTGCGCACACACGAATATGCGATCTCCATTATGTGCAGAATAAAGTTGTTGCTTGAAGTGTCTCAATACAACATAGATAACAAGCGTTTAAGCCAATTTTTTATTACATAAATATTAATATAAATAATAAGTTATTTTGTTCTACAGATACAACCATGTCGGACTTTTGATAAACCAAGAGATTCATTTTCCTTGTTTGTATTGCTCCTGATGGAATTTTTTCTCAGAAATACAAAAACAGTTATTTCTTTCTCAGAAATGTAGGCTAGGACACCTGGTGAAATTTTTTTCTTAGTAATATAAAGATTATAAAATTATTTCCTTTTGAGAAATGTATACCGGTTGAACACCACCTAAATGCGAAAGTGAGTTCTCATTATTTTCATATCCTTCGTTTCTATGCAATGTTACCACGGAACAATCATTGAGTTGCAGTTCTAAGCACAGCATCTAATTATACTCAAGTGTAACTAATTCACGGCACTACAGTACCGGAATTGGGCATACACACTGCACAAAGGAGTAATGAAGAGAGTGTGACTGGCCTACCGTGACTGGTCAACATCTTGACAGCGTTCATGTCATTGCTTCTGACAGCGACCGTGACTGGCGTTAGGCCTTCATCTGACGTTTCGACGGCAGCGCCCTCTGGCAAATGGCGTCGTGTTATGTTGTAGCGGGAGAAGGGATGGTTGACGTCGACGTCTTCGTCGTAGAGCAGCAGGTCCTAGTGACAGCAATAGTTACGGCTGACTTACAGTGACACTCGTTAAGGGTGTGAGCTGTTGCAACGACGAAAGCAGAAACACGAGGACACTCAATTTGCGTTAAACACGTGGAGGTAAAGGTCACGCTGTTTAAAAGGAAAGTACAGGAAGAAGACGTACTGAATAATATATAAATAAAAAAAGAAGGGATAAAGAAAACAAAACAGGGGAATAGAGAGGAGGAAAACGTTCAGTGTTCAGAAAATAAAAAATATGGAAAACAAAGGAAACTGAGAAAACGTGTAGGATCTAATGAAGGGTTACCAGTGTTGAAAAAAAGAGCGATTGTAACGACGGAATGGGGCGGTGTAAGTATGAAAAAGGAGAGGGAAACCTGAAAGACGAATCACACTTACGTTTTAAAGATAAAAAATTTCTTCTCACGATAAACGAAACAAATTCTCCCCTCGTTTCAACAATACATTAAACACAAGTTTAACCGTCTACCTTGATGCACTGCCTTTGACGTACCTTGAGTCCCTTGCGCTGGGCAAGAACAAGGACCTCGTAGAGGTCTGAGAGCGCAAACATCTTCATGAGATGATCGGGGTCCCCGCCTGCCGACACAAGCACCGCCGACGACTCGACGTCGCCGTTGAGAATGGCCATATCGAGAGCCGTCATGCCGAATGTTCGCTCCGTCTCGTCGATCTCGCACTTGGCGTCGACGAGCATCCGGAGAATGCGCGCGAACCTCTCAGACAGTTGACTCACCTACAACAGGCGCGGAATGAAATTTATCAAACACGTCATAGGTTTTTGGTTGGAATCCCTATTTTTTACTTGGAAATAAACGCAAAGCCAAAGGTAAGTATTTAAATAGCGCCGTATCCCAGTACCCAGTCCATAGGACTGCTCATAGGGCTTTCCATTTCACTCCTTGGCAGACATGTTCAATCGAATACCATCTTGCCCTCTCTGGGAAGCATTCAGCTTCGCTGCAATTAATGTTCGAATACTTCTTGTACACAAATAGCCACCACTGTCTATAGCCATAGCCAGGAATGGAATTTTATAGATATATGCGTGCTATGGCTTTAATTGATTAACTGACTAGGCCGATAGTATTCATATTCAGGTTTCGATATTCTACCATGCTACGAAATATATATACATACATATATATCAACGGAATCTGCTGTATTTTATTGGGAATTTGTTCAGTGTCATAGCTATTTACTTTTCTACTGCTACAAACTCAACATTCGGATTTATAAGTGTGTGTGACGAATATAATACTATAAAATATAACAGAATATATTTTATGTTTGAAACAAATTAATCCGAATTACATTGCAATAAAACGGGATACGACATTACGTCCTTTATTCCTCCAAAAATCGTATTGTATAGAGAAAAATCCGTAAGATTTGCGGTAATGTGAGAAAAAGTAATGCACGACATGCTTGAAAATGGTAGTCTTTGTTGTAAAACAGACGCATATATTAAACAGACACCGTATCGCACCTCGTTATTGGGGTCCGGCTGTGTGGCGTTATCGTCGTTCTCGGCTGGTGCAGCGTACGGTCGCGAGGAGGCGTCAGTGTCGGCCGCCTGACGACTCTTGCCGCCACCACACGCCAGCAGCGTCGCGAGCAACGCCGGTCGTCGCTTCTCCTTGGCGCGTCGGATCTTCTCCTGGCGGTGTTTCCAGACGGCCGCCACGCGTCGTTTCATCGCCTCCTGGTCGTCGTCGTCGTCGGTCGCCTTGTCGTCGTCGTCGTCCTCCAGGTTCTGGCCAATACTCATCATGAACTGGCCCACCTGTGTAAACAATGGCACATTATAAACGTGTAGATTATTGTTCATAACTCACTTTAGTAAAGATCGGAACGAGTCATCTTGCAGGAAACCTTACTTAGGATGAAGCAGTAGCGTGTCTATGATCTTGGAGAGAGTTCCAAGCTTAGTCAGCCATTAGTTTTCGACGCTAAGATATAGGAGCTGAACAGGTGATATATGAAAATGTAATGGCCCAAAGACACTCTCCCGAAACATGCCACTGAAAAGAATACTTAAACAACACCCTCTACTCACCTTAGTGATGTCGACACAATTTGACAAGTTCCGATGAATGGACATAAAATACTAAGAAAATTCACACAAAGTTGTGCAAGTGCATGTAAATACGTGTCTGAGTGAATGTGTGTGTGCCTGTGTGTAAACATACAAACGCAGCACACATGCAAGCAATAAGAAGCCGCCAATAAGCAAGCAACTACACTGAACTCTCGCTACAAGGACTCCTGATATAACGACCATCCGTTTACGAGGAACAACTTTGAAATCCCCTTCCTGGCCTGCACCTGTTATATAACCATTGATTTCAAGAACATCGGATATAATAATAAGATAACTTCTGTTGCGCCTAAATCCTTGGAAACAAGGTCAGTGGCGCATCAAAACAAAAGGATTGGTCAATTGCAAAATCTATAAGCAGTATTCCAGTTGTCAACAGATGGGTCAAGGCGCTAGGGAGCTACGGTGGATAAGCAAGGTTGTAAAGAGAAAGTTTTTAAATGACGAAGGAATTTTGTAATATTTTTAACTGATCTAACACTAAGAGGGAGCATATTCTAAAGAGTTGGTGCAGCAACAGAAAATGCCCTAGTTCCAATGTTAGTGTTGACTCTAGGAACAAAAAGTAAGCCAGAACTAGATGATCGAAGCTGGATAGGTTTTCTTACAGGAATAAGCAATGAATGCAAACAAGATGGTGCTTACTGGACAGTACCTGGTATGTAATGGTACAGATCTTAAATATTATACGATATCGAACAGGAAGCAAATGCAAAGACTTCAAAAATGGTACAGAGCGAGAAAAACGAGGAGATCTTGTAACTACTCTTGCTAGACAATTTTGAACATGCTGAAGTTTTGTGATATCCTTGCTAGCGATATTATAAAGGAGGGAATTGCAATAGTCAAGTCTGCTGCTAACAAGCGTTGTTGCAATACTTTTAGCAATAGAAAATGACATATACCGGCGAATACAGCGAAGATCACGAGTATGATAAAACAGCAACGACATGTTTGAGATATGTGTTGTCGGAAATCGAAATTACTATCAAAGATCACTCCTAGATTCCGCACCGAGGTTGCTGGCGTTATATACTGATTCAATATACGCGTAGGGAAAAACATCCAGTTTACTACGCTGCATTGGAGCACCAATAATGATCAATTCGGTTTTATTTGAATTTAATTTCAACTTGCTGTCAGTCATCCATCCAGTGGAAGATATCTTGAAAGCAATCACTAAGTTGATTAAGGGAGCGATTTGTATGCGGGGTAGCCAACGAAATGTAGATCTGAGTATCATCAGCATAAAGATGATGATCCAAGTTATGTCTTTGTATAACAGAGCTTAGTGGCGTGGTGTAAAGAGTAAAAAGCAAAGGCCCAAGAACAGAACGCTGGGGAACACAAACTAAAGTCGGCAGTGCAGCCGAAAAGCAGTTCCCAGTCTTTATAGTTTGGTATATATCAGTTAGATATGAAGAAAACCAGCTTAGAGCTGTGCCAGATATGCCGTACTAATTTAATAAGCGTTCAATGAGAATGCTGCGATCAACTGTGTCAAAAGCTGCAGAGAGATCTGGTAAGGTAAGTGCAGTCATTTTACCATTATTAATGTTCAAGTTAATGTCATTATGAACCTTTAAGAGGGCAGTCTCTGTTGAATGAACCTGTCTATATGCTGATTGTGACACATTAGTTAAGGCATTGTGCTAATGTGAGACCTTAGACGACTTGCTACAACCTTTTCTAGTATTTTGGTAATAAAGCTGAGGTTAGAAATATGTACATAACTGTTTGTCTTGTTTATGCAGAGATGACTTCTTAAGAAGTGGAGTGACGTGGGCATATTTTGAATCATCAGGAAAACAACCCGAGCAAAGTGATGCATTTATAATATTTTTTATAGGTCCAATTAGTGTATCGAAACATGCTTTTAGTAGTATTTTTGGAAATGGATCAAGTGCACAAGATTTAGTTGGGAGGACATAATTAGTTTCTTAACTTCAACAACTGTTGCAGGTTCAAATGATACAAGTAGAGAATTTACTTGTGGAAAGTCCACACTGACATTACTTAAATTATGACGTGGGAAAACAGAACGAATAATACTGATTTTATTCTTAAAATGACCAGAGAACGAGTCACATAGAGACTTAACTGACACATAATTATAATCTGTGATAAGATCGGATTTAAGGATATTAAAGTTGTAATGTCAATCCTGTGAATGGCTCTATAAGACACATTGTGTTTCGACTCTAATATGGTTATAGAAACATTAACATTAGCAAAGACTGTATGGTGGTCTGATAACCCATCTGAAACAGTAGGTGCTTGGATATGATTACAAGTTGAACGGGTAATCAAGAGGTCAAGCCGATGGCCATGTATATGTGTCGAAAGGGTAACATGTTTCAAATCAAAGGATGCCACAATATCATTAAACGTAGTTGTAGAAGGTATATCCAGTTGTAGATTAAAATCACAAAGAATGTAAAATTCTGAATGAATAATTGCCAGATTTTCAGATCCTGAAAGTCTTCAAAGAAATTTGCCGGATGTCCTGGAGGGCAATAGATACAAACAAAGTATACGGAGAGAAGAATTTGAAATTTCAGCACAGATGGGTTAACAACTGGAGTGTTCAGGGTTGGAATGTAATTTAAGTTTTAACTGCTGTGATATTAGAAAGCCAACACCACCTCCATGGCCGACTAAACGTGGTCGGTGGTGAAAGGTGTAATACAGAACAGTCTCGCCAGATCCCAATGTCTTCTTCAAAGCGAGAGTACCATTTAGGTAACAACACTACAGCAAAACAAGGCTAACTTGGACAAGACTGAAATGGGAAAAGAGGTAAACATTACAGCGAAGTACGATGAATAAAAATTAGAGACTACTGGTTTGACATGGGCACAGCAGCAAGGTGAGCCCAAGGCAGAGGTGTCTGGCGAGATCTTATGCGATCCTCGTGTGCCACACGGCACGACGAGGATAAGTAAGTATCCTAACTCGACAATATATAGTGTCTGCAAGCACCCCGATCTCGACTCCACATCCCTATCTCGATCGCACCACGCGCTCAATTAGATTGTGGGCCAATCGAACTGAGCGTCTGGCGCGATCATGGTAGGGATTTGAGGTCTGGGCGCTCGCAGACACCCTCTACTCACCTTAGCCAGCGACTCCTGGTTGCCCGTCTCTCCCACGGCGTCTCGATGGAGCCGCGCCCACTCCTGCATGGCGTGGTCGAGGTTGCGCCGGTTGAGTGAGCGGTCTGCGGCGGCCGCCTCGATAGAGCCGAGCCTCTTCATCTTCTTCAGCTGGTCCTTCTTGCCGGAGACGGCGAGGTGCAGCGCCGTGTGGCCGAAGTCGTTGCGGGCGTGCGGGTCTCCGCCGGCGTCGAGCACCATGGCGACGAGCTCGTCGTTGCCGTAGCCGGCGACCAGCAGCATGGCGCTCATGCCGAGCACGTTCTTCTGGTTCACGTCGACGCCGGCGTTCAGAAGCTGTTGGATGACGTCAAGGTTGCGCGTGCCTGAAATGGGGGTGCACGGTGTAGGTTCGCGTTCACCTAGAGTTTAAATGTTGCGCGGCCATGTCGCCCTTGCATGAGGTGTTGCAATACTCTATTATCGCCCTTGCACAGGGTGTTGCACAATTCTTAGGCCTATCACGCAACGTGTTACCACAGTCGTATGGTATGTAGGCATAGAGCGCACTGCACAGTTCGGAATAATCTACGTTTGAAAAATGTTGAACTGTGCTCATGGCAGGAAGATTAAAGTAATGCAACACTTGAAACAGGAATAACTTACCTGATCAAACAAAATTATATGTAAAGGTAAGGTAAGTTCTTATATAGCGCAGTATCCAGTCCTCAGGACTGCTGAAAGCAAAGACTATTCGTACACAAATAGCCACCACTGTCTATAGCCAGGTCCTCATTCATATAGCTGAGTGAACTGGAGCAACGTAGAATGAACGAACTTGCCCAAGGTTCGACACCGCAGCACAGAAGACGGACTCGGGACCTCTCGGTCGAGAGTTCGAGACTCTGATCACTGCACCACTGCGCCCCTTGTTGCAGTACTCTATTATTACCCAAAGTATTATCACAGTCGTATGGTGTGTAGGCATAGGGTCAGCAGGCACTATATTGTTCTGAATAGTCTGCGTTTGGAAAATGTTGAACAGTGCACATGACAGGAAGATTAAGTAATACAATACGTGAAAGAGACAGATATGAGAGCGGGACTCTACATACGTAGAAGTATGTCGTTATATCATCACTAAAATGTTCCCTGGCTGTGAAACACGTTCTTTATAGCACAGTTCATTAATCAATATACGACTGCGAGTAATACCATAAAACTTAAACTTCCTGTCTGCATATGACAGAGTTCTGTTTTTAGAGGAATTGTTTTTGGTATCTTGAATTTTTTACACAACAATGACTACAGGCTCGACCTTTTGTGCAAGTTCTCACCCCCAAAAGCGTAGCCCAGGGCCGTGCTCTTCTGCATGTCGAGCGCGCGCACGTTGGCGCCGTTCTTCAGCAGCAGCGTCACAGCCTCGATGTTGCCGTGGAATGCTGACGTCATCAGCGCCGTCGTGTTCAGCGACGCAAAAGGGAAGTCCACCAGGGCGGCATGTTCCAACAGCACCTAACAAGTGTTCACATGATAATGCAATATGGCTTCAGTGAATGGCCGTGTAGAATAAAACGAACCCGTTGAGTAAGCGATAAAACAGTTGGCTGTAATATTCACCCATCACTTAGCACAACGGCACGATCAAATTAACTGGCTTGTGGTGACTTGACGAATACAAGGACATTATCTGGAACTTTGTAGACTCGGCAAGGGTTACTGTCCCATTACGTGTGATATGAAACGCTGAATGTAGGGATTTTCGGACAAACGAAGATGATATCAACACTCAACATGTGAGCGACATTAAGATAGTCGGTTGACGTAGTCACGTTTCAGTTACCTCGGCCAGGACCGTCTTATTGAGAGCGCAGGCGAGCGCCATTGGCGTCATACTGACGTGTTGTTGGTTGATCTCAGCCGTGAACATCTGGTTGAGTTCCACTCCTGACGAGCAAACCTCGGCCAGCTACAAACACATACATCACTCAGTCGACGTCTGGTTGACTAGGTATATACTACTTGTATCATTGTGTATGTTCTGCCCGTCTGTCTGTCTGTCTGCCTGTGTATATGTGTATGCATCTCGGCCTGTGCGTGTATGTCTCTTTCTGTGTCCTTGTCTCCCTCTCGCTCTCACTTACCTTCCGCCTCTCTTCTCATTTACAATCAGTCAATTTCAATTATCCCTGTGTCTCTGTGTCTCCCGCCTTCCTCCCCTCCCTTCCTCTCTCTCGCTCTCTCATTATAAATAATATATCGATACATTCCACTTACCTCCCTACACGCTGCATAAATGTAAGTTTGATATATAGCCAGAAGTAGTTGATGCCAACCGTTCAGTGGCGCTGACGATCAGTTTTCTAAATGGCGTGGACGCAGCTTGGTAATTAATAGCTTTGGTAGTGGGCCTACACAATTCCTACACGTTACAAGTTTGGAGTGCCGAACATCCATGTTAGTGCTGGGCAACTTAGAACACGTCGATACAGGGAAACTGAATGAGACGGAGAAAATAATCACGGCAATGCATGTGTGATAAATTTATTTTATAATATTTGACTCGCGTTTTCACGAATCACTGCTGTTTTAACAAGTGGATAACGGCGCGTTATTACCCCAATGTTAATAACAGTTGTCCGTTTACTGCGAACAAGGCAGGACTATATCGCAATCATACCAGATAAAACGGACAATTTACTCTGCATTGCAGAATGGCGCTAGTTCCAGGTGAGTCCGCCATGCGACGCTCTTACCTGTTGGGAGTCATCATTCAAGATGGCGGCGTGAACTGCGGCCAGCCGCTGGTCGACTGGTGCCCTTTCACCGCCTGTCAACAGAGTAGTAAACAGGTCACTTATAAGTCCTTATATTTTAAATATATATTACCAGGTCTTACTTTTATACATTTCAAAATATGAATTTACATTCAGGAGTAAAGACATTAACCCACTGTTAAACACAATTGCTTTAATATGACAATTGTGGACATTAGCTTACGCTCTTTTGTAGAACAACTAACCAAGCGCAGTAGTTATATATATTACATACTTTTGATATTAAAATCACATCAGTTGACCATTTTAATGTCTGCTGTCACTAGCGAAAGAGCTCTTTCCCGCGGTAAGACAAACGTAACGACACAGTAGCGCCATCTGCAGACTGGCTGACCACTTGATTCGTCCGCCTTTTCTATTTCTCTCTGATAACTCTAATTAACGCTTAATTTGTTTAATGCATCGCCATGTGGTTAGATCAGAGGCCAACGGTGCAAGGAAGAGTACGGACATAGAAAGAGACGGATGGACATAGGCACAGGGATGAGATGCTGCCAGACTGACCCAACGTTAGCGTACGGATACATAGACGTGTGCACACCATAAGCCAGGCGTCGCTCACACACTATTCAATATTTATAATACGGGGAACGATCGGTGTATAATCCAATATAGACTCTTGATCTTTCACTTATCCAGTAGTCGTGAACGACACCCAACGGACACGTTTTCGATTTAATCGCGTGCACGATCCCGCTTTTCTCAACACAACGACAGACGTGGCCTACTAAATTTACACGAGTGCATATTGTGTTGGCGGTTGTACGTTGTTTATTGGTGTTCTTGAAAACCTGGATACGTTTCCATTGATTAACGGAAATATTATTATATGAAACACTGCAACGCTTAATGTATTAGTATTTAAAACACCTCGATTAGTTAAAACTATATCCATGCACACAAAGTGCATCACAAAAGTGATCTTTTTCATTTTAATGTTTTAATATATTACGTCATTAACATATCGATCAATGTATGTTTATGTACACCGAATGTAAAATGCCGAAAGATACAAAGCGTAAATACAGTACAACGATACAAACTAAATATGAAGTATAATATGTCGCTAATTAGATAGCCAAGGAAATGCTAAGTACTCCCCGTTTAAATTAACTGAACATCGCCAAACAGACATATGCTGCAACGTGACGTAAACACCTGGCCTTGAAAATGTATTAATTCTTATGTAAAAAAATAAATTGTGGCGGAATATTATTGCTTTAGACCATTAGTGTGTGCAACGTCGTCGGGTTACATAACGTGTGCGGCCGTCCCTAAACCAATTAGCACACAATCGCTGCTCGTCGGTACAGCTACAACTGTGTGGATGACTAATGTTCGCAGCCACCTCGTTGTCTAGGCAGGAGACCACTGAGATAGGTGGCTGAATAAACCACGCGCAAGTAATATACCACGATCACGCAGTGGACGCACGTTTGTTAGTTGACTAAGAAAGTGTACCACAAATGTTTCGTCTAGTCTTTTCATTCGCCAATCCCCACCATGGCCTCCTGAAAGTCGTGTAGGCCTACATTTCACATGTCCGAAGAACACTAGCTAATGTTGATTTTCTCCTTGTTTCTGGAGTCCCGATGAGGTCCTAGGGTTGCGTCTCGCTCCCGTCCACCACCTGTCTATTATGCTCCCACCTATCACTCCATATCGTTCTCCTGCCTCCTTCCAGCCACGCAATATATCTCTTCACATAGTCATTCCATCTTGATCTTCATCTTCTTGCCTCCTCTCTGGACGAACCCGTTCTCTTCTGGTGATTGCTCGCAAACTAATCTCGCTATATGCATCCATGTTGTCTTTGTTACGTTTCATCGTTTGCCAAGTTATTCGTTCTTGGTGAGCTGTATGGCGACAAAACAAATGTGACCGGTCGTAGCGGACATATCGGACGTCGAAGTTATCCCACTTTGCCAATGCATATTCTGGCCTAAAAGTAAACGAAAGTTCTTATATGGCGCGGTGTCCAATCCTTACGACTGCTCAGAGCGCTTTCTCTTTGGCAGACATGTTCAACACCATCTCAACTTCTCTGGGAAGCATGTAATCACGCTAAAATTACAGCGTAAATACCATTCGTACACAACTATCCACCATTGCACATACACTCGTTTATTTAACTGGGTGAACTAGAGCAACGTGGAATGAACGAATTTGCCCAACATTCGAAATGACCCGACGAGGATTCGAAACCGGAATCTCCTGAATGAGAGTCCTATGTTCTATCAACTAGTGACGTCACGGCGCCTCCCTCGCGTTAGAAACAGTTTCCAAATAGCGCTCCATTCAGTCCACTGTCAACTATTTTACCGTGTGTTGTTTGTGTTTCCTTATTCTCTCCATACACACCGGAATTGGTCGCCGTCATAAATAAACCATCTGCATAGTGCGCAGTCACACACACGCACAAACAGCTACACGTTTTTCTGACAGGGTCTGGTGTCGTTTGCACATACGCTGGGTTGTGTTGTGTCACTGCCAAGGCCGAGACTTGCATCAAACTCAGTATTTACGACCGTCGGTCGACGTCGTCGTTGATGCCGTGCAACAGTTGTGTTATTGCGCAGGCACGTTGTTGTTCTTCGCTTTGTTCCCGCAGTCCGTAGTTAAGCTTGCATTGGTTCTCGAGGTTTGTTTTTCCCTACTCGTGTTACCTCTCGCATACAGGGCAGGTCTGAGATGCCGTGGAAATAAGTCAAAACCCTAACAAAGTTTACGAAATAACGACGTAATATGGCATGGACTGGGTACGACCGTGTTGTGAAGAGCACATGTTATATAGCCAGCAAAAGTGAGTAAACTCTACGTTAAGTAGGTAAGCAAACGAAATACGTGAGTAATCAAGCACGGCGATACACACTGAGCTCGTATAAACGAAACGTGATCTAGGACATGTTCCCTATCCGAAACAGCGATCTCAATGCCCTCTCGGCAATATCTGAAATATATACACCTCACCTCCAATCAGGTGCTGCCTCCCGCAAACAAAACGAACCGGTCGCCCAATCACCTGTACATACATAACGATTCGTGTCCCGTAACTGCAGATAACATATCAGGCCCGCAATGAAGACCGACATGTATCACAATCAAGTGTAATCTCAAACTTGAGATCATCTTGACAACAATGCCATTAACACAGCGATATCAAGTTTCAGGACAGAGAGGGCGAAGTTTACACGAACTAGCATGTATTCATAGCGCTTCGTCGCAACGCCATAATCGCTTAGTTGTAAAATATGCGTTGTACGTAGATTATGTTGACATTTATATTGCCTCAAATGATGCCGGTGTAACATCATCTATTCAATTACATGTTTCAACTGCCTGTGTTATCTGAATAAACACAAAACATTAAGTTGTCTGACTACCGCCACCTCTTAGCACAGACTGGAGCTTTATTGGTGAAATAAGACTTCCCCAGACATCACCATATTTTGTTTGGGGTGTTCGGTAGAGGAAAGATCTCTCTTAGCCGACATTTATAATGCTAGTCTAGACCCGTTTCACTATTCGACGAAGGAGGTACCTGGATTCACCATAGATCTATTATTGATAATAACCATATATTCAAGTAGCCTATTGCTCTTAGTGAACAGTACCCCCAGGCATACAAACCAACATAGTATATTGCAAAAACAATTCTTATCGACTGAAATCTGCTGGTAGTCTTTAATCGTGCAGGTATTGCTCTGAGCGTTCATTCAGTAGTTTGCTTGTGTTCAAGAGACTTGTTTTTATGCTGGTCAATCCTTAAATTGTTATATTGCCAACAGGATAAATAATCATGTTGGCAATATAACATGTGCTCTTCACACGTAACGATGTTACAATATAATATGCATATAACATGATTTTACAATAAAACTGACGGAGATGATGCAAAGCTTATGGTAAGATGATTGATTTGTTTATCACACTTGTGGATGTGTTCACTTGTGCCCACACGTGTGGATGTGTTCACTTGTGCCCACACTTGTGGATGTGTTCACGTGTGCACACACTTGTGGATGTGTTCACGTGTGGATGTGTTCATGTGTGCCCACACTTGTGGATGTGTTTACTTGTGCCCACACTTGTGGATGTGTTTACTTGTGCCCACACTTGTGGATGTGTTCACGTGTGCCCACACTTGTGGATGTGTTCACGTGTGGATGTGTTCATGTGTGCCCACACTTGTGGATGTGTTTACTTGTGCCCACACTTGTGGATGTGTTTATTTGTGCCCACACTTGTGGATGTGTTCACTTGTGCCCACACGTGTTGATGTGTTCACTTGTGCCCACACTTGTTAAGTTAAGTGTCTTTCTCCGTTCTGCGTGACCTACATCTCACACTACTGTTTGTTGTTTATTCACTATGTCATTGGGATTTGTTCTGCTGTACATTTATCTTCAAGACTGCTGTCCTGTTCAATCGGTCGGTCATTTCGTGTATGTGTACGTACGTGTGAATGCGATAACAACGAAGAATACTACAGCGTTATTAATAGCTCATCTATATCTCTAGTAGACGTCCAATCGTGTGCCGATCCGGCTCCGTTTCAGGGCAACGGGTATATCAACATGATACACATCAAGGGTAACACAATGTGGACTGTTTTCTTAGGAAAGTTGGCAGGTGGTTGTCTGATGTTTTCTCGGGGACTAGCGGTTGTGGACACGGGACTGTGTTGCGACTGAGGCCAATATTAGTTTCAAACCCAATATTTCTGAGCGCCTGGCGAAGTCGTCACAACTGTGTCACCCAGTTAATGACGTCATGCAGAGTCGGGTTATTCGGTTATAGCAGGGGCGTAGTCGTAGAGGTTTGCTCTTCACACAAGTTGACCTGTTTGTTAGTCATTGTCCTCAATTGTTCTATCAGTATCCGTACTTCCTTACACCCCTCCAGTACTGTGATGAGCGATACAATTACCTTCGCTGGCATATCGATATTATTAGAGGTGCGTATGATTGAAGTTATCGTTAAGTATGCATGAAATATATGACCACGAATCATCGCCAATTCGTTTGGAAATGGAATAGCCAAGGACATGGAATCAAGGACATGCCCTGAAATTATTTACACACCGAGGATATATTATACTATGATAAAGATTCCTGATACAGTTGCTGAACCACCTCGATTCACTGGTACAAATTAAGTCAATTAAAACTTTTTGTAATGCTCCCAGAACAACGTCGGTCGAGTGATATATGGGATATATAAATTGTATAATCATGAAGCATCACCGAAACAGAAAGGTCAGCTATTATATATATATTGCTATTATGACAAATATAAACCGGATCCTACGATCAGAATCATATTTCTTGTATATAAGAGAAATGTCTGCACAAATATAATATGGTTGTTAATGATGTTTTCCGTGTTGTCGATCATTCAATTCACACGTCTGCGCAGTTATAAACAGTTATAAACAGTTGTCTGAAAATGCTACGTACTAGTAGCAAAGATCTTGTTGTCGTCCTAAATTCGCGTGACAAAGTCAAAGGCATCATCAATGTTTACAGAAAACTTGGAATCATGTGAAATCGTGAGATTTATGTGCACACTCGGTATAACATGAATCTGTATTTGTTAACACCGATTTTTATTAACTTCATCCATGCAGTAATATTGGTTTCTATAACAACACAAATATGTCTTATTTAATTTAAATACTAATCTTAGTGCGATCACTGAGCGTCGTAGTGGTGGTCATTGAAGACATTAACAACCACGTGACATATGTAGGTAGGAGGCGTGTTTGGAATACGATTGAAGTGTGTAGGGTAAGTTTGTACAGAATACAGTAACAATGTTTGTACAGAATACAGTAACAATGTTTGTACAGAATACAGTAACAATGTTCTAAGGAAATCTACAGGATATGTCCCGGTTGACCTATAATCCTAAACTGTACTTCTAACATAGACTAACAATAACGCCTCACATTCTTCAGAGGTACTGTTCTAGTTCTAGTTGTTTCCAGCACTCGGCAACGTTCTATTAACTGACTAGTCTGTATATATTGTGGTTACAGTGATCTTATGAGGTCTCATTCAACTAGTCAGCCTTTTTCAGAACATTATCGCCAAGCCGACCTTTCTATGCTGGCACTGAGGGTGGTCACTGCCAGGGTGCTTGTCGTCCTCAGTGGTTCTTTTACGTCCCCTGTTTTCGCCTTAGACATACATCCGCATTTTGTAGCAACACCTTAAACAACCGCACCCGGACCAAACACAAGCGTTGATTTGTTGGGCTAGCAGGCTTACACGTGAAAACAACCAATTACATGATTCCACGTTTACCCATTCCTGAACTAGATAGTCTACGTCACATGTCATTGACACGGGCGGAAGGGATATGCACGTGACGAAGTGTCTCGTGTAAAACATATTTAATTTTCACTTTTCTTCACGTGCCTAGTGCTAGACGCTCCGGCAATAATTATTTGTGGATCCCATTTGCAATGGTTTCCTGAAGGCTTTTTCCACAATGAAATTCTACAGAATATATAATATTATGTAACCTATTATTATTAGTTGTATTGATGTCTACTGAGCTTGGACTTTTTGCTAAGGGAAACGACCGGCAGTTATCGTGATTATCGCCCGTACATAGTTGTAAAGCCATTTGACCACGTAACCTAGTCCTACCGCTGTCCTAGTGTCCTACTTCCTAGTTTTGGCGTCTCGTTGTGCGCTGTCAAAGCCCGGGATTGTCGTGTTAGGTGTAGTTCACATTCACTCGAAGTTTGTGTGTGTGTGTGTACTCTTCGGATATTAGCACACGAAGAGTCGTGTTTACATTCAAAGTACCTGGCTTGATTTATTGTGTGTGTTGCTGTCACGAACGCAACATGCCAACAGCCATTCGAACCATCGTCTCACAAACACGGCTGGTGGGTGTGTACGCGTCACGCCTAACCTCATTAAATATACCATGAGCTTGTGATACAAAACATCGATTTTCCTTGCCAGACAACACGTCGCGTTGTTGTTCAGTGTGTGCTGGAGTGTCTCTCACAAATTGCACTATAATCTCTCCCGGGCAACAATATTCCCACAGCAATTACACCCAACGTTGATGGCATAATCATTTAGAGAGCCTATTCGCGTTGAACAGGTACGGCCCGTAGGTGTGCTCATCTGAGCTAAGCGCACCTGGCGCTGTTGTTACGTCCTACTCGAGGGCGTGAATGAACTTACCTGGAGCAGCCATGATTTCTCGTTCGATCACGATTACAAGGCAGATCTGTCGGCAGCAACTCTGGTCATATCCTCCGTAAAACCCGCGTCGGCATGCGTATGTAACGTGGCGTTGTTCGGTGGTCCGCTAGCGACCGGCTAACCTCACAAACATATGAGCACACAGTTAATTTGTCCGTTGGCCCACCTGTACTGTGCTCGGTATACCTGACCGCACAACTGGGTCAGCTGCGCGGTGCCGGCTGAGGCGTGGGAACAACGGAAACGGTGCCGGCGGCTACGCTTCACTGGTGACGCCCTCTCGCGACCAATGGCGGCCGAGGCACTGCGAACAGACATCGCCGCCAGGCGATGTAGGACACACGTGACTTCGGGAATTCGAATGTGTTATTGAAATTGGGTACGTTTTCCTTGTAATCAATTACTATACATGTGTTCATCTCATGTACAATGACACAAACAGGTAGATAGGTAGGTGGGTAGGATAGACCGGTAGATGGGTAGGTGGGTGAGCTCGGATGAGGAACCAGAAGAGAGGGAGAGGGAGAGGGAGAGAGAGAGAGAGAGGGAGAGGGTGAGGGAGAGAGAAAGAGGGGGGGGGGGGGGGGGAGAGAGAGAGAGAGGGGGGATGATATACTGCGTTTATAACAACTTAGCACTGAAAATGATTCAGAGTAATCGGACGAATTCTTCCACTACCTAGGTTCAATGTCGTTTCACAACAAAGTGATCTTGTAACAAAACAAATGAGTCCTTATGCAACTCACGAAGCGCCCTCTAACGGCCACAGCAGTACGGATTTCGCTGTTTTATTATGATCACGCTAATCATTCTCAACACGTTTCAAAATTCGATGTAGCACATACATCTTGAAAGAACGCTCCTGTCCACCATGTAGGTAATACTATGACATACGGACCTGTCAAGAAGCGCCATCTTGCGACCGTATGAGTCTTCATTTACACGAGTAGATGTATAGACGGATAGGCGAATATACGTGTAGACGAGTACACAAGGTGCACAAGTACATAAGTACATGGATGGATATACGAGTACTCGAGTAGAGGTATAGACGAGTTCATGAATGCACGTTTATATGAGTACATGAGTATTTGTGTAGACGTGTACACGAATACACGAGTAATGGAGTATATGAATACACGAGTACACGAATAGGTGTGTAGACGAATACATTAGAAGACAGGTACACGAGTAGATGAGTAGGTGTGTAGACGAATACATTAGAAGACAGGTACACGAGTAGATGAGTAGGTGTGTAGACGAATACATTAGAAGACAGGTACACGAGTACACGAGTAGGTGTGTAGACGAATACATTAGAAGACAGGTACACGAATAGGTGTGTAGACGAATACATTAGAAGACAGGTACACGAGTACACGAATAGGTGTGTAGACGAATACATTAGAAGACAGGTACACGAATAGGTGTGTAGACGAATACATTAGAAGACAGGTACACGAGTACACGAATAGGTGTGTAGACGAATACATTAGAAGACAGGTACACGAGTAGATGAGTAGGTGTGTAGACGAATACATTAGAAGACAGGTACACGAGTAGATGAGTAGGTGTGTAGACGAATACATTAGAAGACAGGTACACGAGTAGATGAGTAGGTGTGTAGACGAATACATTAGAAGACAGGTACACGAGTAGATGAGTAGGTGTGTAGACGAATACATTAGAAGACAGGTACACGAGTAGATGAGTAGGTGTGCAGACGAATACATTAGAAGACAGGTACACGAGTAGATGAGTAGGTGTGTAGACGAATACATTAGAAGACAGGTACACGAGTAGATGAGTAGGTGTGTAGACGAATACATTAGAAGACAGGTACACGAGTAGATGAGTAGGTGTGTAGACGAATACATTAGAAGACAGGTACACTAGTACACGAGTAGGTGTGTAGACGAATACACTAGTAGACAGGTACACGAGTAGATGAGTAGGTGTGTAGACGAATACATTAGAAGACAGGTACACGAGTAGATGAGTAGGTGTGTAGACGAATACATTAGTAGACAGGTACACTAGTACACCAGTAGGTGTGTAAACGAATACACTAGTAGACAGGTACACGAGTAGGTGTGTAGACGGGTACACGATTAAAATGCATTACGTTTGAATGGTGCATGCCACCCTATTAGACAAGCTATCAAATTACACAAGATAATGTACTCCATTCTGTGATTTACACTACCATGCTGATAATACGACCTGGATAAAAAAAATACCTTAACAAGAACATCCCATCTGAACAGGCTTTATATCGGGATATACCCGGCGCTATTGACGGCTCGAACCTCGAGCGCCAAACTTTCATTGATCCGAGGGGTTTATCGTAACTTCACCTAAGGCTTATATCTTTGTCAACGTACCCCATCTATGTCAAGATTATCACCTTTTATGGGTTGATCAGTTGTTCGGAACATAAAACGTAATACGCGCGTAAACGTAACTTAACAATCACAGGAAACACGTGCGCGTGGCAAACACTTCGGGTTGGACTTAGCAACATGAAGTAATGAAGTAGACGCTGACACAACATGCTTATGTCGATCATCATGCCAACAGCATAGCAATACTATTGGACAATTCTACACTATCACGACTACGGCCTATCGATGGACGTCAACTTCACGTTCTCCCCGCGTTCGTTATTTTGAACTTGCAACAAGTGTCTGCGAATACGTTTTGGTGTTTATGTAATGCTGCTGTGTTTTCTAACATTTGGTAAATGTTGCTATCACGACTGTCAACTACCAACTCATCCCGTCAGGGGACGGGCATTTGTGCTAGTACCAGTAAAACATGTTACGGCGGCATGGTCACGGTATGACACTATATATTATATCAGTTGATACAAGTGAATATCAGCTTCTGATTCGACGGAAATTCGAGAAACCAATATATCAACTGGTATATTCTTATACATGTCGAGGAAAACGAGCATTCGACGAGTCACAGCATGGTCAAGGTCAACACAACTCTAGGCGTATTTTGGTGAAGCATTGGGGCCGTGTCTCAATATGTCAGCCGTCGGGAAATGTGAGATGTCACTAACTTAGTCTTTGAAAAACCAATTCCGTGTAAACTACTAGCGTGATCAGGGGTAGAAATAACTCCAAAAATTATGGTAGTCAGCAGGACTACCTGGTTGGAAAATCTGGCAGTCCACAGAAATATCTGGTAGTCCACAAATAGCCTAAATGTTTAGCAAAGTAATGCGCCGAACAAAAAATGTGAAAATCGAACATATTTAATGCACCAAACAACAAATATACACGAATAATATAACATAACATCTTCTCAGCTGGTGTCGACCCAACCTTTGCCATCTGCGCCCATTTCTGTTCAGAAAAGTAATATTTTATTTCAAAGTTAACTTTGAGAAATAATATATTCTGTCAAATATTTAAAATATCACAATGTTATGATCTATGCATCTATATAATATTGTTTTATTGCATGGTTAACTTTTGTAACAACATTTATTTGTGCAATATTTGCAACACACTAATAACCGTAATAATAAAATAATTCCTCTCACAAAATAACGTAAATGACTGGTTGTTTTTAATGCAGCAACTTAATATATAAGTTAACAAATGTAAATTACGCAAGCAGTCATATTATCAGTTATGAATGTTTAAATCACTGATGCTGTTTCACTGACAATTTTGTTCAACTATTATGACGCCATCCAACGGAATTTTTGAGAACTACAAAACGCGGACTATATCACTTTGAGTCAGAGTAATCTAGGCTGTTGTTATTCCTTCGAGTTTTGTATTCGAAACCGGAATATGTACACTTATGTGTGTTCTAACGATGTGACAACTACACTTAATTAGCAACATGTCTTCAATGCGCTTATCGGACAGCCAGACAACGATCGCGAAACGGTTTACGTTAGCGCCTTCCACTCGCGTATCCGTTAACGTAGTCGTAGGTTGACTTGAGGTACCACGCCGGCGCCATGACAATTCGTAGCTTGCGCCTTTCAAAAATCCTGTCATAAATCCACCAAAATAAATGGATACCGTTGCAGAGAAATCATGTTTGTTTCAAAATATCGCCTATAAAGTCAGTATCATTTACGGTGTTTCCGAGAAATGACAACACGTGTTTATGAAACGGCAAATGACAACGCATGATCTGTTATTACAGACGTGTCGCGGTCGCCAGCGGGGACCGTACATATGATATGATAATGTGTCAGTCGCTAAACAGAAAAACCAGTCGCATATTAGACCAATTCAGTCGCAACTTAGAGGGCTGCAGTATAACATAGATGTATATATATCTCTCCCGCCGACGCCAACTTCGGTAGTCCGATCGAATTTCTGGTAGGCCTCGGACTACCGGACTGCCGCTATTTCGAACCCTGGTGATATTTTTGATTATAGTTGCAAATGGTTAATTTGTATTAACTCTTTTAGGTGTAGAGGCCCAAACAACTGCTTTATATCACCCTTTGAGGTTGTCATACAAAGCGGCTATCTCAGATGGCAAGTCTGTTTGCCGAGTGATGTGTGCGTACGTGCGTATGTGCGTGCACGCGTGAATTCACATATCTGGAAAACACGTTGTCCTCTAATTGCGACTTTCTGAATAGTTTTGTGTTACTAAATATCCACGATGTTAATATAACGTGCATGATCAGTAGACAGTGGCGATACAGTGTCGCCTGCGATATTGTATCGCGGTGGTGTACAATTTTTCGCAGCAGGTAAACACAACTGTACTTACAAGTGGTAGGGCCCGTAGGATTACATATCGGTAGGTGGTGGTTTGGTCGTCACACCGGAAAATAAAAATAAACAAACGTGTATCAAGTCATGCTTAGATTGATCGAGAAAACGAAGACACCCACTCTGCTTGGTTAAACCGTGTCTTTTTCCGGTTGTAAATAGCCTAGTGTTTTGTTAGTGTACGGTGCTTCTATACAAATGTTGCTAATGGAATTCACAGGTCAATTGATCAAACCTATGTGTTTGCGATCTCCGAAGCTTTTTCATATATTCTAGACCATTCAAATATTTCTGTGTCCCTGCAATTTGTAATGTTGAAATAATATTATGCTCGTCCTCGCGGCTCCTTCTATACGAATGATGAGTAGGTCTTGCATTGTTACTCTGCTCTTTAAGTTGTTATCCTCAAATGGTCGCTATTAGCAGCTAGACTGGCAAATAATCTGAACAAAATCGTGCCAAGATTTATTTGTGACCTACCGGTCAGAAAAAACCTGGATGTCACTTTCTATTGTGATTTTTTACGGCGTAATGATATATTTTATGAAAATGGAGGCAGGGCTTTCTTTTTAAAGGTGCTTCAACATGTACATAATTGGCTATGTATTTACTAATTATAGGCTTACACGATACAATGTGTCAGCCTGTGTGGAAAACCGAGCTCTCTCGGTTGAGAGTCCGGAGCTCTAGCCATTGCACCACAGCGCTACATAAAGGTGACAAGTTCAGCTAATTGTAATTGATCTCATCAAAAATGTGCAATATAGCCCAGCTTTATAATACATGAATGACCTATTTGTCTGATCTAGTCACCTGGAATTTTTTCATTCAGTGGTTCTCCCCTTTTAAGGAACATGATGATTTTTTCTCTTAATTCGAACACAATGAAATGCTGTGAAATCGGATCCACCCTCGTCACATTCACTGACAATTCTGGGGTACGTGACAGTGCACGGTAAACGGTTTAGACAACAGACAGTCCTATTTCTCAGAGTCAGTTTTCAGGTATAAACAATTGTGCACAACAGACAGCATAATATTTTGATTCATACAATTGAAGCGCGAAGCTTCGAGGGTTTGCTAAAATTTCTGCCACTAAGCGGCCTGCCAGGACCCGAGGTTATAAAGCGTACTCGGTGCTCATGCTCAACTCCATGCTCAGACTCGAGATTTCATGCTCACCGGAGAATCCGCGCTCACGGTGGTTATAAAACTTCTTGAGTACGTGCTCAACTGAGTACGCCGCCTTGAGTATATGCTCAACTGCGTGCTACTGCGACGCCGTTTTTTCAAATACGTAAGCGGCCGAAATGGAACTCTTTCATCGATGAAGGTAAGAATCAGTGTAAACAATAATAGTGTCGTGTCTGCTAGATTACACAATGGTGGAGGAAGATTGCAAATGCGAGTGTTCCCGTTGTTGCCAAGAAAAAAGCTAAGCCATGGGGGAAGTTGATGAACAGCAGTTGATAAAGGAAGTTCTGCAGCGTGAGGACACGCTGTTTGGAGTAATAAGGGGCTGTGGGGCAAAGACTGTACACCAGCAGCGCCAAGAAGCGTGACAGCAAATTGTTGAGCCTCACTTGAGTTGAGGTTCTGAAAGCGTACGTGTTGTGTGAAATTGTAAGGTTTAACTAAGCCAAGCCTAAAGCCTCGGTGACTAAATTGTTATCATAATAACCTCATAATATTAAACTATATGTAGTGTAATCGGCACTTATGTAGAATCCGGACCTACCACGATTTCACCGTTATAACTTGAGTTTTGCCTAACTTTGATACCTCGGCTCGGGCTCAGTCAGACCATTACTACTGGCGTTAGTTCCATCCACGAGCGCTTGAGTCGTTTGTGCAAGTAAGTAATATAATATTATATTACTTACTGTATAATAGACACATTGCATAAACGACGCTCGTGGTTCCATCAATCATTCAACATCATGCAAGGCATATTTATATTACGAAAATATTGTGCCTTTGTGCATTTTGGAAGCACAGATAGCGATCCGGTTTGCGCTCGTCTGCACCGCTGCGGTCGTGTGTTACCGCATCGCGCCCATAAAATGGGCAATATAGCGGCGTATGTTGATGCAAACTGGGTACGCTATGTACGCCTCAGAAGTGCGGTAAGCCTAAGGTGCTATATACTTAAACGTGCAAGTTGCAGTAATATTATAATTATAAATACTCTGACAGTGTCAGTGTAACTGACACTGTCATATGTCAAAGTGTTAATAATCAGTTATCATTACCATATCCATGACATTATTATAATGTCATGAGACATGACTTCCGTTACATATATATATATGATAATAAATGTTGACATTATGATAAAAACCAACGTTAGGCCTTAGTGATGCAACTGCTGTTATATCACTCTATCTCATGCTTCCCAGTTGTGATGTACATAATAAAACAACAGTTTAAAGAAGAAACCTTTTCAAATATTCATTTTCTAAATGTGTAACACATGTAATATATTTTGTACAAATTATAACTGATTAAACTACCTGTATACATTGAATATTTACAATATGTTGTGTCTTCATAGGGTATCGACAAATGTTCGTGATACAGAAGAAATAAAAAAAAGTATCACAACATGAAGCAATGAGGTATGCACATGCACACCCATACGCGCGTGTGCGCACACACACACATACAAACACACACACATACAACATCAGTTGAGGAAACAACTCATTTGCAGATATTGAAATATAATGTTGGTGCATATAATTATTAATGTTTCCATATGAGAAGCATGTTGTATTAATGGAAGATGAGACAGAACTTTCATATGAAACTTTTTATTCATGATAATTTGTTACATATTCTTTGCTTGAAAAGTGGTAATTGATGATGACATTTTATGTTATTACAGCAAAAGCTAAGATAGATGCAATGCGTCGCAGTCGCTACAAGACTGGGGGTGGGCCGGCACCTCCTTCCCTGACACCAGCAGAAGAGACTATGGCCCAGTCACTGGAGGGGAGGCCAGGCATCCATGGCATCGACGGAGGGATTGATACTGATGGTAAGCAGTGTTCCAAACAGTATCATTGCATTTAGGCAAACAAACTTGTTTATAGAAAATTATTATCTGAATATAAGTGAATAGAAAATGTTGTACGGGTTAGCGTCGCATTATGGTCACCTCATTAAATTTGTCTCAAATTATTTCTATGACCTATCAATTAAGATTACCATGTCCCAGTCCCAAGGGTTACCATAATACAGTGCACTCTGGATAAGTTGAACCTCCGAGTACCCATGGAAACATATCGACTAGTTATCAGAAGTTCCATTAGTCAAACCTATGATTTAACATCTTGTAGACCCAGGACACAGGAAAAATATTGACTTCACCCAAAAAATATATGACTACGCATGATCTGGAGTGCATATTCATTCCACACAATTGTCATAACTTTTCTGTCCGATCATATTAAGGGGATAAGTGTATTGAGAAACTTTTATTGCACTATTTACAGTAACACATAGAGATGACCAATGATTTCATTTATTTAAATAAAAAAAAACGTGCATTGCGACAAGGTGAACACTCTGTATATAAATGACAAATTGTCATAGGTAATGTTCAATGTGCACTTAACATATGAAAGTAAGAATACATAAAATGTACTACACCATGAACATATTTGCTTATTTGCTTCTAAATTATGCAAATATCTGGGCATAAGTCAGTGTAAATTGTCGAACCTGCCAACTACATTTTGCAGCAGTCATATGCAGCATTGAAGCAATATACACCTGTGATAAAACATTTGTTTGCAATTTCTTTTAGAGCAATACAACAACAGCAGTTGTTCCAGTTTGACCCAAAAGGAAAACGTTGAAGCCAGTTGCTCGACATGTAACCATGTCACCTGCGGTAAGTAATTCACCTGTTTCACCATATTTATGATTATTCATGTTGTACACAATGCATAGAAAAGCTAACAGTTCTGGAGTAATATTGGAGAAAATGCTATGTTTATGCATGTAATAATAAATAACTTAAGGGTAGCCACAAGTTGTAAACCAGCATTTTAGCTATTTTCGTATTTAATAATTTTCAAAAAAAAATTGAAATTTTTTGAAAAGTACTGAAGTTAGATAATTGAAATGTTCAACCAATTATTGACCAAATTTGTGAAATTGTCAAATGTGACCCACAACATCGAACTGGGCATTAAGTCGCACTGGCCCAATCTGCACGTGATACAAACACAGCTGTCTAGGTTATGTCCCATCAATTTTGTAATTTTGGCAGAAATGAGGAATGCATACATCATAATCTTGTCTTTCAAAGTCCTTTTTCTCAACAAATAATCCAAAATTAATAAGAAATACTTAATGTATGGTTGTTATGGGCAATTTTTACACGTAGCCCAATTTTGCAGCATATTTCTCTCAAAACGTCGCTTTTTAAATATATGCTCACTGTCAGCAATAAATATTCAAAAACTTGTGAAGATATTTAAACATGTGAGTATTTTGTAGCTTACAATCTGTGGAGTCCAAAAAGGTATAAAACTTTATTTCACAATTTTGGGGATTAATAACCACTTTGCCATAACAGTTCAAATGTAAAGATTTCACGTGCAATGACTCTCATAATATAAACACTGGTGAAATGTTGTTAAATAGTTTTTTACAGACAAGAAGAAAACCACAAAAAGGAAACTGCAGCAAGATGAAGCAACTATGCGGAACACTGTGGAAGACACAAAAAGAATATTGCTTGAGCAGGAGAAACTAAAGTTGGAAATTGTAATGCTAAAGAAACAAAATTGAAATCTAGATTTGGAGTTTGAATTGGTGACGTTGAAGAAATTGCATTGCAGTTTGAAAGTAACGAATGAATTTGGCGTTAACTTAGAATAAATGATGACAAATTCAGTTGTTAGTTTCAAACTGCAATGTAGGCTTGCTTACGTTAGAATACTGGTTCATTTTGCACAAATGAGGGTTGTTAACTTCTGATGCTTCCTATAAGTTATGTGTACGTGTCATATATGCAAACCTAAGCATTTTTAGAAAGCTTGTAAACTGCAATGAAACTTATATGTGGTGAGATTTAACAAAAAGACATGATTCAAATGTTAGTGTATTTGGTAATAAATGTATAAAATAGATATTGACTGATAAAGATGGCCAAGAAGACCCATTTGCATTACACAGTGTTATGTACTCATAATTGCAATAAATACATAAGCAAAGTTATGACACATGTTAAGATGTTTAGTATATATAAAACTATACTATTATTCAATAAAACAAATCGGCAAAAGTCATCAACCAGTATTCTAACCTAAACCAATGCAACTGCATTTTAGTAATGCCATATCAAAAACATGAAATAAATGTATTTGCATTTATAATATTTATATTTGAATGTAATCCCATTAACATTTAATTTCAGTGTTGTTTTGAATAATTTATATGGTGGATAATTATTCAAAAAACACTTAAATTAAAATGTTATTGACATTACATTCCAATAGTACTATTACTAAATGCAAACACATTTATGTCATGTTTTTTGATATTACATTACTAAATGTACATTGTTGTAGATTTCTTTTAATTCTGCTGAAATGGAAGATTGCAGATTTGTTGTAACATGTCTTCTTTGTTAGGTAATTTGAATGTAGTATTTTTCAATATTAACTCACACATTACACAGTAAAGATGGCTTCTCACAACAACTCCGCAGTACTCAACCTGAGCAGATTTAAAAGAAATATGCAACAATGTGACCTCTCATTACTGCCCTATCAGTTTGTCCTGGAACAGGAATGAAAGCTATATCATCGGGTGGGGGCTGGTCAACATCATCAGTAGCAATGTCAGTTATGTCACCATGATCTATCCCAATGTTGTGTAACACAGCACATGCTACAACATAAGTGACAGCATTATGTGGTGTGGTTCTGAGTTCGGTGTGTAAACACTGGAAACGTCTCTTTAGGATACCAAATGTCTGTTCAATTAGAACACGGGTACGGCACAATGAATTATTAAACCGTGCTTTGCCAGGTGATGCAGGATGAAGTATAGGAGTCATGAGAAAATGTAGGCATGGATACCCTGAGTCTCCCAGCAGGAATCCGTGATGTAGTCCTGGAAATATAATGTAACGTTTCATATTTAACCACAATTAAATTTAATATTTCTTTGCAATTATCATGATATGTTGCATTTGTATGCATCGTGAAATATTTAATGTTTATTATGTTGTAGGAACAAATATTAAATATACATTTATTTATTTATTATATTATATATTAAATATGACTTAATATAAATGTTGACAATTAATGTGTACAATATTATATATGAACTATTAAATAATTATTGTTTAATAACATTACACAAATATGTGTTATAAAAAGTAAACACACTTCAATTATGTAATGTCCAAATGTAAGAATTTAACAGGATATCCTTACAGTAATGTATATTTACCATTTTCAAATTGTATGCATAGATCGGAGCCTCGGAAGATCCGGCTGTCATGCACAGCACCTGGCCATCTCGCAGTGCAGCTGGTTATTCTGTACGTGGCATCACAGCACATCTACATGCAAACACAATTACATTGTTTACATACTTGTGTTACTTGTGGACATGGTATTTCATGTGATGCACTATTTGTATATTTCACATAGCCTATAAGTTACTATTTGGTTATGTTTACTGCATTTGGATCACATTATGATGCAATACAATTTTTATTAAGTTTTACTAAATGCTATTTATGTGAAGATGAACTTTGTGATTGGCATTGGGTAAACCATCTATTTAATGCTTTCCTTTGCACATATTCATTTATTCTTTGTACAAAGTATGTTGTGATTACTAGTGTTTCAATAAAAACTGTATTGCAGTGCAGCTTCTTTTTTACAGTTTCTTCTTTACCTGCACATTCAGGGAATGGTAACCTTTTCTGTTAACGTAGTCGGCCTCGTTGTTGTGTGGTCGTTGGAGGCGGATGTGCGTGCCATCGATGCAGCTAAGGACATTCGGGAATCCTACAATGACATGACATGGTTTTTTAACAATATTGAAATTTTCTTTAACCTTTAGAAACCGGTCGCGCGATATATCGCGCGACGGCATAGGGGTGGTCATATGTGGTCTGTTGCGGTAATTTCATTGCTCTTGTAGAGGGGTGTAGGGGATTGATCAATAGAGCAATAGCCTAGGCATTCCATGTAGTAATAGCGTCGCAAATTTTTTGATATTAGTGTTGTTATAGCGTTTTGAAGATTGTTGGGTAATCTTTTACTTAACTGGCCTATATTATTAGGACCTTATGAAAACGGTTTTACCTCCTTTTTTGAAATGTATGTGTCCGTAATTTAATTCTTAATCACTTCCTGTACAAAGAGGTCAGATATTAAATTTTTTATTGTCTTTTAGAGCAATTTAATCCCGTCGATTCGATGTAAACCCGGTGCCATACCGGGGCACATAATTGCGAATTGAGAGCATCCTGGGGGCATCAAAACCGCAAAGGCGACTTTCTTGCGATTTTACGGACATGTCCCCGACCTCAAATCATATTAGATAAACAGTTTTAATTATGATTTTTGTTTTTATAAATGGTTAAATAAACAAAATATTCATTTTCTTGACTTTTTCGCAAGACGTGCGATGAAGTAAATTCCCATAAGAAACATTACAAATAAGATTTAACCATTTATAAAAACAAAAATCAATTAAAAACGAATGTTTATCTGATATGATTTGAGTTCGGGGATATGTCCGCAAAATCGCAAGAAAGTCGCCTTTGCGGTTTTGATGCCCCCGGGATGCTCTCAATTCGCATGTATGTGCCCCGGTATGGTACCGAGTTTACATCGACTCGACGGGATTAAATTGCTCTAAAAGACAATTAAAAATTTAATATCTGACCTCTTTGTACCGGAAGTGATTAAGAATTAAATTACGAACACATACATTTCAAAAAAGGAGGTAAAACTGTTTTCATAAGGTCCTAATAATATAGGCCAGTTAAGTAAAAGATTACCGATTGTTGTTCATAATTTGTGTTCCGCCATAAAAGTAAGTAATGGCGCTGCGATCGCGCTTGATCGCAGATCCACACGAGGTGCTTCGAATTATTGATGATATGGAAGATAGTGAATTATCGAATGAAGATGACAGCGAGACTGACGAAGAAGCCGAAATATCGCTCGCTGTGACGCCTGTTCATTCGGACAGTGAGACTGAAACGATTGATTCGATCGATCCAATCCCGAGTGGAAGTGGACTGGTTTCGACAGTTGTAGCAAGGACTGTGCATTGTATACGAGAAAGGCCAAAGCATTGCAACCTGGTGGCGTGATTCCACGAGGTGTGAGTCGACACACTTTGGGCATCCGTCGATCGAGTATCAGATGTGTGCAGTGCGGTGTGCATTTGTGTGTAAAAAATGACACTAATTGTTGGATTGATTGGCACACAAAAGTATAGGCAATGTGTCAATCCAAATGTGCTTTGCTAAAAAATGGCATGTGCATAAAACTAGAAATAATGACGCTACACAGTACTTCAAAATGACTTGTATAGAACAGGAAACAATGAAGATATTTTCTTCAAACTTTGCATCTGTGTAGTTTTTAGTGCAGTTTCTGAATATGTAAACAGTTTTAATATGTGAGTAGTACTTTTTTGTTATTGTCTAATAAATGTGATGATGTGTCGCCAGCGATAATGATTGTCAGCCATTTTGAATAAAGTGTGATGTCTGACAACTTATAAACACAAATATTTCACTGTGACTGAATTCTTGAGAATATTACCTTTCCAAAAATGTATACATGTGTATTGAAATTCTTTATAGTAATGAAATGACATGCGTTTAAAGAATAGCATAGCAATTTCTTGAAAAAAATCCGGGTCTCTAAAGGTTTTAAAACAAAAATTCCATACATACAATAGGCCATATATAGATCAATTGTTTTGCAGGGCTGTAAGCTGAGCCGCAAAAAAAATGTGCATTTGCACTTTCCCTGTTTCTGCCAATTTCACACTTGATTCAACGATAATTTTTAAGATAAAAACACTATTTAAATAAAAACAAATAATTAAAAACATTAATTATAAAAAAAACTGACAGCTCGGGTATTGATCCAATAACCTTCAGAATGCCGATCAAACGTTCTATCACAGAGCTAATTATGTTTCACCATCATATGTGGCTTAAATCAAGTTAATGCAACTCATACTCTTCTGATGCAGCGACCCGCGGTTGATCGGGGAATTTCCGTCGCGTTGCCGATGATTGTGTGAATGGCCCCTGTGGCCAAAAAACGCCGGCATACCAACAACTGTAACAACGCTGGCAGAGGGTTGTTGCGCTGTGTCTCGGAAAATGCCGTGGTGTCTCCCGCCGCTATATTTCACAAATGTTCAGCAAATAGTGCAGTTTGAGGTATAACACGGAATCTTTCGCTCATTTCGTGTTGCACCACTTCTTGAAATGGATTGATTACATCTCTGAAACGACTCGGACGCTGGTATCGAGCTGCGTTTCTTCTCGAAAACATCGAACTTGGACAACGAATTTGACTAATTTCTACGTTAGCTGCCATCTTTGTTTGTTTGAGTACGGCGTTGAGCAAGGTCCATAGCAAACTCAGAATTTAGACTTTTCATGCTCAAGTCTGAGTACGATTACGTGCTCAGAAAGTGTTATAACCTCCGTGAGTATGAGCATGATGTGAAAGCGAGGCTTGAGTATGAAATTCTGAGCACCGAGTACGGCTTTATAACCTCGGGCCCTGATCCAAAAATGACCTCGCTCAGGTATTCCATTTTGACAATTGTATCCTGAAGTGATATCCAGTTGATCTGTTCCTCTTTTTCCTCGCCAATGACGAGTGTCGATGCTTCAACTAGACATGGCTTGATGAGATCCTCTGCAATTGTAAAGGACTTCCTACTTTCACTATGATACATTAACTAAAAGCTTCTTTTATCCCCCGAAAATGCCCGAATTAGCCCAAAGGGGATATTACCCAAGGTTTAATACCGCTGTGCTAAATAGTTACGTAGAACGGTCACTGTGTATATGAAAATATGTATGCATACGTAATAATGACCCGCGTAAACGATACTTTCCGTCAGAACTAGAGATATGTAGTCTTCAAAGGTATGTTGGTTTTCAAGTTTATATCACATGATGTATTCTGTAGAGGTAGGGCTTTTTCAAATTACGTTATCATGAAACAGTCTGTATTAATTATTAACCGTCATGTCCACAGCTAATTAATAAACATGTTTTGGTTATTTGTAGGTACTTAAAGAACACAAATTTGAGGGTTTTTACTCGTAACCACAGACAGGGTTCAAGCAATTAACAATGTCCGTTAGTGATAACGAATGTTTGTCATATAGTTCCAGTCGCTAATATACCAGTATGTACAAGTGCATGTATATATGTATATTTTATTATTATGCAAGTACGCTTTCCTTTTCTACAGATGATGTCGGTATTACCCCTGAGTAGTAAAGGAGGTCCCTTAGTGCGGGCAACATCCGTTTTTCCGTTGAGCAAAAGCACCCGGGTGTAGGTCAAGTACCCGGATGTAGGTCAAGTGGCGCCACGGGGCGGATATGTTTTGAACTAAAATAGCGCCATGTGGCGAAATTTTTACGGACTAAAACAGCGCCACCTAGTGGATTTTTTTGGGAACTAAATATATGGACCAAAGTTCGCTGATGTCAAAATTCGTGCGTCTTAGTTTGACCAGCAGCGCCACCTGGCGGACTTTTCATGAACTAAATTGCCCCTAGCGGATATGCCATGAACCGCAAGTGGTGCCGCCTTGTGGGTAAGTTGTGAACTAAATGTTCGAGTACTGCAAATATTCGTGTCTCTTGTTTTTTTTCGAGTGCTTACTCCTGGTGGATATATCAACTGAAAGCACCCCTGTGAACTAAATAACTACTCTGCAGTCCGCGCTTGTGTACATTCTACTCTGTAGTCCATGCTTTTGAATTTTCTACAATCCGTGATCTTTCGGCACGCCCACGTGACTTCGGCACATTTACTAACTATATAAGCGCGGTGTTTTACCAATCGGACAGTCATTCGTATCACGACGACAGCACGGTTAACATCATCATCATGTTGAAGACACCCTACTACCGACCTCGCAATACGGCAGACTCGCGCGACGAGGACGAGCCGACCCATCATGCCGGTGATCAACCGTCCTTCCGATACTGCAAGAAGCGTATGATTGTCGACGATAGGGGACATTTGCAATGCGAACGACACGGTTACGTTGCCTCTGACATGCATTTCGTGGTACGCATCTGCTTTGTCGAGACAGCGACGGGTCGACCTATATGGCTGACTTTATTCGACCAGTGTATGGCTCTTCTCCTAGACGTGAATGCCGAGACGTTTGCTGTTATGGACGAAACGATGCAGACTTACAAACTGAACTCACTGACGGGAACTCGTGTGTCTCTCACCATAAAGAAAACTCGACGAGATACTTACACAAACTTCAATGTCACTCACGTGGAGGTGATACACTAGGCTCCGTACCCTGTTTCAGCCTCTCTGCTGCCATCCCTGCCGATGTGACAACTTCCGCCGACACGGTCGATGTGACAACTTCCGCCGACACGACCGATGTGACAACTTCCGCTCCTGACGATGTGACAATTTCTACTCACGCAATCAATGTGACTTCTGTCGCCACTGGTCCGAACTTTACGCTTGAATTTCCGGCGACCGAAATGAAGAAGGCGATTGCACGTCACATAGCATGTGCCGTCGTTGAACTCTCAAGACGACAGTGTCTTTAGATGACATTCTAATTCATATGCACTTTGACGAGGCTGTGGAGGCCATTAATTCAACTGCAGTGATGAAAGACTGGTTGGGTGTTTTGTTAGACGCAGGTTTGAAGCTATCCGACCTGACGTCCGATCACTTGTGTATTATCGGGAGTTGGTTGCATGAACCGTTTTCAGAGGAGTGACGAAACAAATTAAAGCAAATTGTTTTGGCAGTAATGGAGGATGATCTGTAAATCTGTCTTGTGGTTTTATGAGACCTTTGGTGACATTAATTCAACTGCAGAGAAATGAGCGCGACCTGTAAATACGATTGTGTTGTACACGAATAAAATATTCAAACCTGATATTGTGTCATTTTTTCGTAGTATAAGTAGAATAAGTAACTCACGAACATAGAATTTGTCGAAGGTCTTCCAAACACATCGTTTTTCGATCCTAAAACGAGATACTTGGTAGTTATCGATGATCTCGTGTCGGAAACATTCGTCAGTGCTATAGTTTTTAATCAGTGCTATAGTTTTTACATAGGACATTTGGACTTACCTCAGTTGATTACCCTGATGCAAAAAGAGTATTAGCTATTCTCATAGGTTAGAAATTTCGTGTTCGTTCGGCACGCCCACATGAACTTTCGGCACATTCACTAACTACGTACTCTACAATCCATAATCGTTCGACACGCCCACGTGACCTTTATGTTCAGTCGAACTGTTATAAAAGGCCTGCATCTGTTTGTTGTGGTCATTATGTCTTACAATTTGGAAGATGAACGACGTCCGACAAGAGAGTTTGCTACCGAAGGGGCAGCCTGCTCCGGCCATGGGCCCACTCGACCTCTCGACCCCGACAATCAACCCGGACCATCAGCCAATGACCAGTTCAACGACCAGTTCGACGACCAAACCAATTTCGCCTCTGTCACTAGCGTCGTCAATCAACCCAACCATCAACCTGACGTCATCACCTCCGACGAAGTGTCGGAAGCTTTTGCCTCGTTATACTTGCTGTATGTGTGGAAATACCTTCAAGTATAAAGGGAATTGGCCCGCTCATGTGAAGCAGGGCTGCTGCCAAAGGAAGCAAGATAAACAGCGGCGATGTAAAGAACAACTTGAAGAGATAACAGTAAGCTTTAATTTCTCATAGTGTTCAAATGCTATTCATGTCATTTTGTTAGAAAATTTAAAAAAGAACATAATAATATATTTTTTCTTATACATACCAGTTGACCATTTATTATTAAGCTCATCTCGTCACTGTTTCAGCGACAAGAAAAGGAGCGCATTGCTGCAACCGTTGCTACTTCTGCCTCTTCTCCTGCCGTCGCGACAAATATCGTCCCGCCAAGCGACTGTCTCCGCTGCTGAACACACCCAAGCAGTGCAAGGAGAAACGACGACAGCCTTTACATAGTAGAGTTGAACTTACTTCAGATGGTTGCCTGTTTGCAAACTGGTTTGAACTGGTATTTGCTGTCCAGGTCTGAGCTACTCTACAGTCCATGGACGTGTACTTTCTACTCTGCAGTCCGTGCTCGTTCGGCACGCCCACGTGACTTTTCGGCACATTCACTAACTATATAGGCGCGGAGCTCTACCAGTCGAACCGTCATTCGTATCACGACGACACCATGGCTAACATCATGTTGAAAACACCGAACTACCACACTCCTGCGGCCTTCAGCGACAGCGACGTAGACGAACCGTGTTGCCGACCGTTCGTGGTATCTGGCAGCCGACCGCAGTCACTGAATGTCAACCGACCACCATCACCGTTGTACCACGATAGCGCCAACCTCAAAACACCCAACTACCATGCGCCTGCAGCCTTCAGCGACAGCGACGTAGCCGAACCAACTAGCCGACCGTTCGAAGCATCTACCAGCCGTCCACATTAATCGTCTATCAACCAACCAATCATACCGTCAAGCCTGTACGCACCGGAACCTCGACCCGAACCGGAGGTCGCTATGAAACCGAAACGAGTTGAATTTTCAGGGGCCGACTCGCCCTTATCAAACCTTTACCCATGCAGGGTCGAAGCCTTCGGTCGGGTCTTTAATTCGGTCGAGCATGCTTATCAATACAGGCATTGTATCATGGCGACGTCGAATGCGCAGAGCGCATCAAAGCTGCGAAGCATGCACACTTGGCAAAACGAAAAAGCAAACAGATTGGAGAGACGAGATCTGGTTGGAACGATGTCCGTGTTCACTGGATGCGACATTTGCTCCTCGCAAAGTTCAAGGCGTCAAAGGATTTGCGAGCCGTATTGTTGGCAACCGGAAATGCTGAACTGGTGGAGCGTGTACCATCGAAAGAGGACTTTTGGGGACTTGGTCGTGGCTACAAATGGTCGAAACACTCTCGGAAAACTATTGTGCAGTGTCCGCGACAATTACTTGTAGACACTGCGTTGTGTAATGTCGACAGTTCATTGCAAGACTCTGTGTCATAGCAGTGACGAAACAATGTTCATTCTCTGGTTCTTGCAGTTATGGAGCGTGACATGTAAATACGTTTGTGTTGTTATAAAATGTGCAAACCTTATCTTGCGTCTTTTTTCGTGTCTTACACTTCACAAGTAAAGATACTCGTCTAAGTCCCGATTAACAAATCACTCAAATCACTTACTCATTCACTCATCCTTCATGTCTGTTCACTCACTCACTCACTCACTCACTCACTCACTCACTCACTCACTCACTCACTCACTCACTCATCCTTCGTGTTTGTTCACTCACTCACTCATCCTTCGTGTCTGTTCACTCACTCATCCTTCGTGTCTTCACTCATCTTTCGTGTCTGTTCACTCACTCACCCTTCGTGTCTGTTCTCTCACTCACTCACTCACTCACCCTTCGTGTCTGTTCACTCACTCACTCACTCACCCTTCGTGTCTGTTCACTCACTCACCCTTCGTGTCTGTTCACTCACTCACCCTTCGTGTCTGTTCACTCACTCACCCTTCGTGTCTGTTCACTCACTCACTCACTCACTCACTCACTCGCCCTTCGTGTCTTTTCTAACATTTTACCTTTTCAACATGTTACCGTGGTAACATTTTCGTATTTTATTGCGTACAATTCATCTCGCCATTCATTCCATTGCTTACATTTGAACCATAAACACCTACATCAAGAGCTCATCGACTATTCTACTGGCTGCCAACAAGCCCATACCATCACCGTTCCAGTGCCCAAATTGCAAGACATTTCTCTCGTCGGGACAACTTGAAACGGGACATTGCCAGCATTCACGGTGGACGATCGACAAACACGACGTCACTGGATTCACTTGTCTTTGGTCCCGCTATGACCAATGTCTCTGGCCCCAGCGACAAGCTCAACATTCGTGTTTCCATCTCAAGTGACCATGGAGCATACAAAGAAGATGGCGCTGGTCGATCCCCGTATTTTAGAAAACATGCAACCACAGCGTCCTTCTCCTGCTAACCCTATCGAAAATGTCTTGCGACGACTCGACAATGAAATGCCAGACATATTGGAACGAAGCGATATACACGAGAGGGAAAAGGTTGGGTTGTATAACCAGGTGTTGAATCGGTACAACGATCTTTCCGACAAGCGTATGCAGGAACCCGTGCGTGTGGTCATCGAAAAAATTCCCAGTGAAGGGAAAAACAAAGTACAACCTGCTAACCAAAATGAAGTCGAAAAGGAGAGCATCGAAAATTAAATCATCGACAGTGTTCCAAAAACTATGAAGCAAAAAGCACGGCGACTCATCAATAAAATGAAAGGTGCCGTAAGTTGGAACGATCGTGGCGAGATGATGTACAGAAACAAGGCAATTCCCGGAAGTAACATCGTGGATCTTGTGAATGACGTGTTGAGAAAGCGGAAGTAATTTGAACCAGTGGGATGGGAAACCTTTGCTCGTGATCTCAAGGATGGCAACACACCAATGGATTTAGTTGGGAACTCAGATCGTTGGCTTTACATGCAGACAGCGTCAGTCAACGGCGACATGTCAAAGGAAACCAGCATTCCATTCGACAGCGATCGACACCGGAATCGTAGACGACCTTCATCATCGCGGCACGCAGCTCATTCGGCGACACTTTTTCAAATCACACGTTGGGAACCTTATTAGCATTACCGATTTGGAATCTACAGGAACAGTGCGCAAGAGTCATCATGTCGGGAATATTATGTCCATCATTTATCAGAAATATATGAAATGAAAAATAAAATCGTGTTGATGCTATGGATGAGTGTGTTTGTTTTTAATTTTCATAGTCATCAAGATACACCTCGCTTTTCCCCGTTTCAGAGAAAACAATTCTTTTGTGAACGTATCAATGTGGGTGTTGTTCAATATACCTAAGTGAATTTTGACTTTATTAAGAGTGGTATGTAATGCTTGCATGTAATGTTGGCATGCACGTTCTTGTATTACCTTAATTAAGCAATAAAAAAGTCGACACCATATATGCGTTCATGAAATGTTTTATTCAGACACCCAAGAGAAAGTGTCAATCTTATAAAATCTTGTAAACCTTGATTAAATACAAATTGATTCCATATGATACACAAATTGTATTCAGACACCCAAGAGAAAGTATCCCTGTGAATGATATCACATATATTCTTGTTATGAGACACCCAAGAGTAAGTGTCACTTATAAAATCTTGTAAACCTTAATAACTATATACAAATCGACTCCATATGATACACAGTCACTGATAGACAATATGCTACACTCTGTGTTTATTGACATGACTTCTGCAGCGATTGAAGTATACAATATACTTCGTTTATTTTCACCAGTGTCCTACTTAAAAATAGAAAGCACATGATGATGATGATGATGCAACAATGACGTGTGTGTATGTGTGTCGATACACTCTTTAACAATTGACAAATAGGAGTCGATAAACACAATAGTTCATCACGGCTATATTAAGACCATATATTACATGGCTATCTCACGAGTGTACCGAACAGTAAATGTGAAATGTGAAAAGTACATTCTTTAATAATTGACAAGTAGGAGTCAGTGGTCGATAAACATCATACCTGATCACGGTTACACCAAGACTGGATGTTACACCAAGACTAAATGTTACACCAATACCGACTGCTACACGCGGAGGGTAGCTCACGAGAGGATTTACTGGCGTGTCTATATTACCAGACACAGAGAGGTAGATACTCCATCAGCTTGTACCGGTCGTTTGGAATAAAAATATGTTAGTGCAGAACGTTCTTGAATATATGTAAAAACTGAAGCATTCTTCACCCGAAACCTTCGATTTCTTCCAACACCACTCTCCTTGGTTTTCAGTACTTTCAAAAATGTGTCTGTCAATTTCGTTGTGTCTCTTATTTAGACCTTTCGTGCTGAATTTATCCGTATCACCAAAACAATAATATGTTTTGCTGCACAATCCGATATAACCTCTACCTTCGTATTCGATCTTGAATAGGCCAGGTGTCCTTTTGTCGTGACGCACACGCGCAATACAACACGATTCCGAAGGGACCCATTCTTTCCCTTCCATCCGACAAGTAACATAATCGGACGCGTGCGCGTCACAACAAACAGCAGGAAACCACCGGGACAATTTTGTAAAGTATTCTTGTCGTTTACCAGTGGTTACACAATCATCTAAACAAGAAAAAGCTAGACTTAAATATGCGGAATCCGTATCCGCTCTACGTAATAATCTATGAAATCGTAATAAAATTCCAGCATTCTCAACTTTGCATACTGGTAAACCATGAAACCGATTTGAAGAGGGAGATCGTATTTAATGGATTTCTTGTTCATTGTTAGTTGGTACACGGATTCCGTAATTTGGTCTAGCTGGCGAAAACGATGATTGTTAATTCCTTGGCTCGCCGTTTTACTATTACAAAAGATAATATTTCTGAAGAGATCTTTATTAGTAATACATTTCCCATAGGCACTATTCCCAAGATGTTTAATCTTTTCACCGATAATGGCCTTGTCCGGGTGCCCGTCACCTTCCCGGCGTGCATTCGAGACGGCATTGGCGAAATGCTTGAAACACGGACTGGGTTCGTATTCTAAAACTTTATAAACGTGAGATACGATCAGTCCGTGTTTCAAATACCATTTTAACAAAGGTGTACCTAAAAGAATTTGTTTACCAAAATACGAAGCCACCAGTGTACGCCGAGGAGTAGATAATATATTGTGCTCTTCAGCGTAAGCTCGCATATACGGGCCGATGTCGTCACGGGTAATGTCAATGTTTTTGAAAATGGGTTGCATTTCACCAAAATAATCTTTAAGATGATCCGGAACAAAAATGTCGCACTCTACCATGCCAAATAGGCGACCTTCAACTACATTTTGCAAAACTTTATCTTGGGTCATTTCCCACTTCAGGTTACGGTGAGGAAATTTTGAATTTAGAAAATGTCTTACTTTTTCCGAATTTCTTTCCATTGACATTCCCACATTTCGACGACCTCGCCATTTTCCCGTAAACACAATGTTTTAGGTCTAAAATTATTTTCTCGGCTACGACGCGTATAACATCCGGTGGGCATATCTTGTGAAAGAGCCCAAAGATATAATCCATTCGCGTCGTAGCCAGCAATGGAACGACAGGGGCGAGTTGAGTCGCCCCTTTCCGATTCACGAAGCCGTGTAACGTCGACTTCGTGATGGCGGTGATATATTACGGGCCCCCTATGATGGCTTTTTTAACATATCGTGTAAATCCGAATCTTTTTGATTTGATTAAACAGACTGAAATAAATATCACGTGGTAATGTGTCAAACATAAATAAGAGGAAGGGATTCATAGTCGAGTTTACTTAACAAAATCATCCACTCGTAGGGAAAGTATCCTTTAGTTTGTACACATCCGTAAGCTTTCAGAAATTTATCGTAACTAAAACCGGGGACCAAATAATTTATGATGTCCAAAAATGTCAAAGTCGCTGTTTTTAAACACATCAAATTAGTATGACGCATTACCACGAACATGGAGTTTTTAGTTTTTTCTCTGTTGTACCGTCATCTACGTCACCAACGTCGGTGGTCAGAAAGTGTGGTGTGATATATATTTTAATGACGTTCAAATCGCATTTTCCGGAATTAAAGCCAATGACTGGTAGTTCTTCAAGATTTTCAATTAATTTTGAAATTTGTAAAAATAGGTAAAGGTGACCCGTCATCTAGAATTTCGTCTAAGTCGGGTTCGAGCATTCTAGCCTCTGGTGATTGAATATCTTTTAGTTGTTGGTTTAATTCATAAAAACAAACTGATCACGTGTTTTAAGAATTTCGGAAGCAGTGTTGCTAATTTCATAAAGATAATTTATATAACGGTCGACTAGTTGGCTCGGCTCACCCTCGCTAATAAAACTGCGTGGTTCCTTATACCCGGGAACATTGGATGACACACTAACGCTAAATATTTCGTGTCGAGCCAACCATTCGACCTTTGGAGTATTTACCGGTAAGTTGGTAGTGTCAAAATAAGATTCAAAATCAAAGGTGGCCCGAAACGGATAATACCGGTATTTTTCTTCGACGTGTATACCCAACTCATCAAGTTTCTTAAAAATGGTTTCCTGAACATGAAATATACCACCAGGGAAAATTCTCTTGACCTCGACTTCGCAACCTTGTTGATGCCTTTTTAAGTACTTTAGGGTATGCCAAAGTTTGTCACATTTGATACATTTGAAAGACCGTGTGTATGTTTTAGTATCGTGGATATAAGAAAAATGTGTTTCGAAAAGATTCAAATTTAAAGTATCGGGGAATTTACAAGTTGAACGCCTCAGTAAATGACACGCTACCAAGTTCTCGTCGTCGTCGTGATGATCGAGTAATTCATAAACAAATATATTGATATGGAAAAGCTTCTAAATGTCATAAAGATCACTTAACTTAAAGCCTGGGAAATGCTTCATAGATGGGGCATTGTTTATAGACTCTTGGTACACGTTGTATAAAGCGGCAACATCAGGCTCAAGATGATAAACATCAGCTCCCAGACTTAGTGCGAGAGCACGGAAGAAACAAAGATGATCTTTATAAGGAGGACTGCCGTGTCGTGGCAAGTCACAGGACAACGAATTTAAACCTTTATTTGCGAGGACGTAATCGGGAAGGTCTATGTGCTCACATGTACCTATAGGGTGATCAGGTATGATGTTTATGTAAAATGTAACATTTGTTACCATTTCACAGATCCACTGAGAATCGGGCCTTTGCATAATAGCCCAACTTAAAATATCTTTTTCTTCAAACGAATTTAAAAACGACTGAAACTCATCGGCATTAGTAATTAAAGGGGCCTGTCCAGAAACCTACCGGAAACATTTTTTGAAGAATGAAAATAACGATGTTCTTTCGTTTTCTGGTTATATAAAATAAATCGGAAGCTTAAATTAATTTTGAAGGCGGTAGTTTGTTCATCAAAAATGTTCCACATTGTTGGATGTAATGAGGTTATGTCAGTATCTGTTAATCGAATGTTGTAGGTTCTCTGGACGGGCCCCCTACGATAATGTGTGCGAATTGTCGACCACCGACTCCTATACAAATTATCGGGTACAAAATCTACCATCTCCGGTGGTACAAGTGAGTCTTGTGAAAGACTAACGGAGAAGCTGCAGGTGTCGACGGAGAGGGTAGGGATGAATGACATGGAGACGGCCTTTTTGGTGATGGGGATGCTGAAGCAGTCGGTGATGACGTGGACCGTCGGCGTTTTCGCAATTTCTACAACAACATGTTTTTTACAATACAATAGGAGTTTATTGCCCAATAGTAATCCATAGGATAATTTTGAGGGTAGAAAATTAGAATAGAAAATGTTTTGTTAGATTACGTTAATTAAGTTAATAAAAGTAGGAAAGTTGTTCATAACTTGGATAGCGAAACTTGTAATAAAGTATTCAACTAATTAAACACACAATATTGAAAAACACTGCAATAAAGGCACGTATCACTAGACGGGAGAATAGTTATCTTTTATGATACGGTAGTCAATTTCTTCATTTGATATGTACACTAAATACAGACGTAGTCGGTGATAATCCCGACATCTTCAAAGATTACTCACCATAGTGCCTTTGGTCACAGGCGCAGGCGGCGCAGAGGTAGTTGGAACATCAGCAGCAGCGATGCGCTCCTTTTCTTGGAGCTGAAATAAACACACAAGTTGACTGTTAATCATGATATACAAAGGATAAAAAGACGGGATTTGTAGCAGCACCTGAAATAAACACAAGTTGACTTTTAATCATGGTATACAAAACATAACGAGACGGGATTTGTAGCAGCATCTGAAAACATTTAAACAACATGATAGATTTACCATTATTTCGTCAACGTGTTCTTCTCGCCGCTGCTGCTTCTTAATCTTTCTCTGGCAATAGCCCTTCTTGACGTGTACTTTTAAATCATAGCGCCTTGTGAAGGTACTGCCGCACATACAGCATGCGAAGTGCGGTATCAGTTGTGTGTCGGTCGTTGTAGGTGCCGGGCCTGTCGCAGTGGCTGTCGGTACCGGGGCTGTACCGGTGGCTGTCTGGACCGCAGGCGCTGTCGCCGTGGCTATCGGGACTGGTTGCCTCTTTGGAGGCATGGGGCCTTTGATGAATTTCTACAAGAATAATTAAATATTACAGACGAAATTATAGGGAAAATGTTATGAAAAGGCACGTGACTTTTGGTCACGTCACCAGAAGCCTATAGGAAGACGATAACTATACGGAGGCAATGTCTCGGTAGGAATAGGATGAGAGCAGGTAAGTTGACAGGAAATATGTGAGACCCGCCATTTTAGCGGAAGTAAACAATATACAGGGACGCCATTTTGACGGAAGTAAACAAAATACAGGAACGCCATTTTGACGGAAGTAAACATACACAGTGGCGCCATTTTAACGGAAGTAAACAATATACAGGGACGCCATTTTGACGGAAGTAAACAATATATAGGGACGCCATTTTGACGGAAGTAAAAAAAAAACAGGAACGCCATTTTGACGGAAGTAAACAAAATACATGTAAACAATATATAGGGACACCATTTTAGCGGAAGTAAACAAAATACATGTAAACAATATACAGGGACGCCTTTTTAACGGAATTTTTTAAGGAGACAAATTTTAGGGGAACTGATTGGGAAAGCATGGTTTTAGAGGGAAGTAAATATAGACGTGGACGCCATTTTAGTGTAAAAAATACACAGGGAGCCACCTTTTTGATGGGAAGAAGGTAGGAGCCGCCATTTTAGGCGAAAGTGTATAGTAACGCAATATAAAGTTTAACTCACCACCAACGCGTCCAACTTGGCCTCCTCGGCCGTCCTTTTTGGCCTGCCGCAACTACCGCGGGCGACGTGTCTCTTCCAATTGTTGCGCCGTGTGAACAACGTCTTACAATCCGGGCAGGTGAAGGCCGCAAGGGAGGGGGGTGGTCCCGTAGGGATCTCACAGACGACGTTCTAAATGTACGAAGGATTGTTATTAGACGTTTTCATCAGTGTCTTAATGCTAGATGATTATACACACGAACAAATAGTGAAATGGAAATATAATATTAATAAACATTTACCACCCGGGATGGTGGTTGCGCTGGTGCCGGGGTTGGTTCCGACGAGACCGTCGTTGGTAGCGGGGGAAAGGCATCCCCGTAGGTTATGGGACTCAATCCCGCCAAGGTATGAACGATGACCTGCGGCCCTCTGGTCGCCTCTGCATACGAAAATCCAAGACGCTTGAAGTTTGCCATGTCGAATGACGAATGACAAGCAAATCGTCTCCACGGCCTTATATAGGAGCACTTTGAACATAAAGGTCACGTGGGCGTGCCGAAAGATCACGGATTGTAGAAAATTCAAGAGCACGGACTGCAGAGTAGAATGTACACAAGCACGGACTGCAGAGTAGTTATTTAGTTCACAACTTATCTAACAGGGGTACTTTCAGTTTATGATGATATATCCACCAGGAGTATGCACTCGACAAAAACAAGAGACACGAATATTTGCAATACTTATACATTTAGTTCATAACTTATCCGCCAGGTGGCACCACTGGTAGTTCATTAGCTACCAGCTAGGGAAAATTTAGTTCACTAAAAGTCCGCCAGGTGGCGCTACTGGTCAACTAATAAGCACGAATTTTGGCAGTACTGAACTTTGGTCCAGAAATTTAGTTCCAAAAATTCCACTGGGTGGCGCTGTTTTAGTTCGCGACCTATCCGACAGGTGGCGCCAATTGACCCTTGACCTGCATCCGGGTACTTGACCTTGACCTACATCCGAGTACTTTTGCACTTGCACAACGGAAAACGGATACATCCCCGCTGATTAACCTACTATACTACTCCCCTGGCACATCATCCACATTTTACATTGATTTCAACTTGTGTAATTTTTCGCATCAACAACGTCACAGCAAAATCGCTCAATTTTTGAAATATTATGTCTCGTTTCGATCTCTGGAAACAATTTATACACACGGAAGAGCAGTATGTGTTGTGACGCTGATTATGTAAGTAAGTAAGTAAATAATTTATTTCTAACATTTAATATTACACGTCACAGTTAAACAAATACAATGTTGAGTGTGGACAGGGGGTGAACAAAAGTACAATACTTATCAGTGGTTCACCGCCAACCATTTTAGGTGCTGGCGATGTAAATATAATACGTTTTTTATAGAGTAAAGATTTACCAATCAAAAATTATCGTACACGGTGCCTACAACATAATAAGTTTATATTAATTTTGGTTTTTGACATTTTTGATATTCTTATGGGTCTTCATTTCTCCACATAGTACCACGATTACAATAGTGCTGTATAGCTGTCAATAATAGATGATTTGTACTTTTTTAAACATACAAATATGCTGACACTTTCTTAAATCTTCAGGATAACCATTCCACAGTTTGACACCAATATTAGACACACACAGCCTTCAAAGTTGTACGAATGTACAATTGTTTAAATATATCTCTCTGTCTTGTTACATACCAACATTCGTTATTCAAGTGAAAACAGCTTAGAATGTTTTTCGGAAGTAAATGATATTTCACCTTGTACATTGTGATAGCCGTTTTATACTCAATATAATCAAAAATCTTCATAACGTTAAGATCGACAAACAGGTTGTTTGTATGGTCTTGAGCTTTTGCTCCATATAGAATATGTACCACTCTTTTTTGGCAAAACTAATATCGGCCATAAGTTAGAACGATACGTGTTGCCCCAAATCTCAGAGCAGTAGTCAATATACGGCATAAAAAGTGAAAAGTGTATGTGAGTGCGTTCGTGCGTATATGGCGTGTGTGCGTGCGCGCGTGTGTGTTCGTGGGTGTTAAATGACGTAAACAAATCTGTTTTTACTATATATGCAAACAACACACATACAAACTGCTCTTAAGATAAAGGCAAGAGTTCAAGAGTGTAACACATTTTAGGGAAAATAGATTAGACAGATCATGTGACATTTGTCAACAAGGAAGATAACGTCCATGTAACATGAAATAAACGTCACATTTCTATGATAATAATTTGTATAATTAGTCGGAATATTGTTTATGTTAAATCCACCGTCCAAATTTTTTATTAATTCCAGCAATACTTGCACATCTGCACGTTTGTAAATATGTAAAATGCTGAACAAAAGTGACGGAACCACTTTCTAATACATATTTTACATACACAGTGCATTACATAACAATATGACAAAGCTATTTTCTTAGACACTATTACAATCAGTATTGCTAATCAATTTTCGAAGCCAACATACTTAGATAATGAATTCATGTAAGCGTCATAAATATTCTTGTATGAAGCTGTCTCTTCAATGTACATGCATGCAATGTTACAATAACAATTGACCATTGTATATTCCAGTGAGATCGACGAAGAATAATGTAACCTCGAAACCATTAAAGTATGGGGTGTTTGTTGCCAGGTTGGTATTATGTGAATGCTATTTCGAAATCACGTTCACTGTGGATGATTCGAAGCAGCCTGTTTTTGACATCCCCCATCGCTGCAGACGATAACTTGGCGAGGACGTTGATCTCAGGGACGAAGTAGTCCGGCTGATCCCCGTCATCCAATGCTGCACATAGTCGACTGAGGACACCGATCAACCTCGGGACGAGCTGGCTCTGCTTCCAACTGGAGACAACCTTCGGAACCAGAACAAGAACCACAATCAGAATATATGTATTCGCCCCATATACATTCCAGCATATAGTAGAGGCGGTGGTGATAGTAGTGGTGGAGGTGGTGGTGGTGATGGTGGTGGTGGTGGTGGTGGTGGTGGTGGTGGTATTAGTGGCGGTGGTGGTAATAGTGGCGGTGGTGGTGGTATTAGTGGCGGTATTAGTGGCGGTGGTGGTAGTAGTGGCGGTGGTGGTAGTATTGGCGGTAGTGGTAGTATTGGCGGTGGTGGTAGTAGTGGCGGTGGTGGTAATAGTAGTGGTGGTGTGGAGGTGGTGGTGGTGGTGGTGGTAGTGGTAATAGTAGTAGTAGTAGTACTACTATAACTATTACTACTACTACACTACTACTGGTAGTGGTAGTGGTAGTGGTAGTGGTAGTAGTAGTAGTAGTATTAAAACACATACACTCCTACATACATATATAGTCGATTCTCATGAAAGACTTTCATATATCGTTTTCATTGTTTAATATGACACAGTAGACAGATTAAAAATTTGAAAACAAAACATGGGACACCTTAATATGGTTATTCCTGCCAAAGAGAGGGGTTTGAAGTTACATGTCCAATTCGTGTGGTACCACATACATCGTGTCTCTATAATATTAGCCATTATGCATTTTTGATGATTTTCAGGTACATAGGATAGATAAACAGAAATGTGTATTCATCAGCTGTTAACGCACGGTTTAATAGTTTTCTGGATGTTTTAATTGATCTATCTGAACTTCTTCCACGTCATACATCACACCGTGCCAAATATTATAACTTTAGATATAGTGCTTCACGAAAATAATGTCGTTATTTCTGACTAAAGAAAAAAGATGGCTTTGCAAAGGTATCGAATTTGTTTTGTGGTATCCTTAATTATATTGTAAATGCATACTTAAAAATTTATTTCGCGGGTATTGTTTATAACTGGGTATATGTAATGTTCAAACATATTTAACAACATATTTTGATTTACAATGTTGTTTCTGATTTAATCGTAACACGATTAACATAACATGTTCTTGGCAGTCCCATCACCATACCTAGAATAGCTGGTTAAACAAATAGTTTACTTTAACGTTAAGTGATGGGTGTACTAGCAATAATGCCAAAAAAATTACATTTAAAAATAAGTCTTGGCACAATAGTTACATAAACGTATGCGTTTCGCCTGGTATCACCTTTCGTGCTGATCACTTTCTTGCAAACGTGTTGGTGCACATGCATGAAGTAATCGTGTAACTAACTCATGCATATTTAATGACATCAATATGCTATCCATATCATTTTGTCACAAACGTTATAAATTTAACACAACTGGCGCTTCTAGAACACCAACATTTATTGTTCAAATATATCATCCTCCTCATCATCATGATCCAGAATTAATTTTTGTTGTTGGCTAGACTGTCTGTGTATACGGTTAAACTGTCGTTTACACTTCCGAAACATGTTGGGGTTGTTGGTGGTACTTGGCGTAACACTTCCCATTCTGTATATCCCGCTTTCCCTATTTGAACCTGCCACGCGCTGGCGTCTTTAACATGGCAAGATCTTCTCCCATATGTGTCCTTCACCTTTTCTAAATACCAGTTGGGATCATGCTTGACAGCAATGGAGTCGTCGTCTATATACATCATTTTTCTGTATATGTGATGATCTTTTATATTTCATGTGGGGTGAACAGTGGCAGGATCATCATTGATATCGCTTTATGTGACGTTTATTCAATAAAATTATATAAATGCATTACATAATTAGAAGAAAAATGACATATACAAAATAATAATAATACCGAGGATAGCACATAAAAGCACACATCGTATAGTTATTTCTAATGTGGTCCTCAAAAAATATTCAATAAGTAAGTATAATATAAAAATTAATAGTACGATTAAAAACATTATACATGTATATATATATATATAAATTACAAAATTTTAAATCCAATAAATAAATATTATGCATTAATAATATTAAGACGCAACGCAAAGATTGTGTTCATGAGCCACCAATCTACTATATAAAAGGGTCGTCACCTATTTTTCTAAAACTAATTTTAGATCGACATTGTTTTGTTTCGATTGACAAGTTGTTCCAGTGGCATATGCCTGTATAAAGGAAATAAGTTTGTCCAGAACCTTTTACTCTGGGAATAACACAAGCCAATTCACTGGCTCTTGTGGGGTATCTATGATGAACCATTTCAACATTTGCTCTTAAATATGCTGGTGCATTACCACTGATAATATTGAACATGTGGCCCAATGTATGTGACTGGGTTATTTGCAATTAAAAGGCTTTCTCGTGGTATCGCATTTTCTGACCGTTTTCATATTTTTTCTGAGAAAGATGATCTCGACAAAATTTGACTATGATTACACATTATTAATTAACCATGCACATACAGCCTGTATATGCAAACTATATTAAGACTTGAATATATAGTATCTAACATTGGAATAAAGCATGTTACATTCTCTGTTTAATACACACGGAAAGTTGAGTTTTGGTATCGGTTAAATAATATTTATAAGACAATAATAAAAAAAAATCAGTCATTCATGCTAGTGAAAAAAAATGTGCATATTGTTTGCTCACAATTATTATATACCATATTACTTGTGCGTATCATTTGAAGTATGTTTGAAATGCTGGCCATTTAATGAAATAAGACAAATGTGTTCAGGTTTCGTGAGAATTTACCATATATACTGTTGTATATCTTATATAGCTGTAGATAATGAATAATGCACAATTACTCACAACAATATATTGTATTAAGCAATCTAATGATACATTATATTAAATACAAAATTTACAACAAACTAAAGGCAAACTCAGTCAGTTAAACGAGTTGTTTACAATATATTGTAGAGTACAAGATATGTTATGATTGGGGCTGAATTCTCCTACTGCCTAATAAGTCCACACGTTGTCGCTGTCATAGGGGCTGCCCGAGATAAATTTTTATGTGATTAAAATAGTAGTACTTTAAATTACCTTCACTTCACGCAACAGCGCTGTCTTCATGTTGTATGACGTCAGAGCTTCCAGTTCGGTGTGATTCTTGATCATGGCTTTGAGGATACGCAGCACCATCTTACGACAGCCATTGTCTCTGTCCATGCCGTGGAACAGTGCCTTCTCGTCTAAGGAGAACGACTTACGCCACTCAGTCCCCAGCGGCTTACTCCCCTTGTGTCCCGTCTGCGAACTCACGGTCTTGGGCGGTTTTGCGACATATACCATTTTCCGACCTTCTTGCTCTATCTCGTACGCCAGAACGACATCGACTGAATACATTAATTTACTACTGCGATCCATTCTGAGCGTGTCCAGCTGCACCGACGGTCCGCTATGAACCAATGTCACCACCCCCGACATCTCCCCGTGCTTATTGATGATTTTCTGCAAGATACCGTAGAATTTGTTTACTGACTCGACGGGTAGAAGGTAGTCTTCATCGTCCAGTAGATCCCTATATTGGTCTGCTTTTTCTTTGTCCATCTTTAGAGAGCAATACCCGGGGGAGCGTTTTACGGGCGTCAGATGTCGGCTGATGTCAGGGGGTTGAATCACGACGATGTCGAAATCCATATTGTAGTACGGCACTGCGACGCCTTGGTAAACACTGCCAGTGTATCCAATGCGGGAACACATACCTTCTTCCCGAAGGTTTGTTGCCAGGTAGTTGGTGTATACGTTGAAACGTCTTTTAGCCTTTTTGATGCGATTTGTTGGATACCGGGCGTACTTGCGATGGAACTCTCGCAGCAACGTCTCTATTTCCGGTTTGTTGTGCCAATTTTCGGCCATTATGGGTTGAAGCCTACAAAAAAGCATTCATTCATGGAAATATATCAACACCAAAGTGTGTGTGCGTGTGCGTGCGTGCGTGCGTGCGTGCGTGCGTTCGTGTGTGTGTGTGTGTGTGAAATATATATATATTATGTTTTCCGATTGATCATAAATATCTGCACTAAGGCCTAAAAAGGAGACCTGCACTAAGGCCTAAAAAGGAGACCTACAATAAGGCTTAAAAAGGAGACCTGCACTAAGGCCTAAAAAGGACCCCTCCACTAAGGCCTAAAAAGGAGACCTGCATTAAGGCCTAAAAAGGAGACCTGCACAAAGGCCTAAAAGAGACCTGCACTAAGGCCTAAAAAAGGAGACCTGCATTAAGGCCTAAAAAGGAGACCTGCACTAAGGCCTAAAAAGGAGACCTGCACTAAGGCCTAAAAAGAGACCTGCACTAAGGCCTAAAAAGGAGATTAATCAAAGGATCGTATTGTGATTAATTAAAACCCAACAGCATATGAAAGGGACGCCATTCTCATTACATTCCCATAGAAAAGTTTAGTCCGCCATTCTCTCTCATCCTCCTCTTCTATTTCCTCTGTACTGTCACCTTCTTCCTCATTATCACATCTAGCGTCACTCTCATGTTCATCGTGTTTGGTGACCGGGTTGAGGCACATGGTTTCACCAACACAGAAGCAGTACGGTGTGCAGGACAATCCTGCAGAATGACAACTACATGCATGACTGCTGCAAGTTTTCCCTACAACTTTATAGTCCATGAGCCAAGCCTGCAAATATTGAAGTTGATTCTCAAATTGAGGGACTAATTCCCACTACCATTTTCAGCTACACAGATATCTGAGGTGTCCGAAAATGGGCGATGGACATTTCAGAAGCGTAGCTTAGTACCTTTTTTGACGCCATCTTTAAACATGGCTGCCATTTCTTTCCCTCTGGTCCTTTTGGAGTAGAGCGCATACATGGCAGAAGCCATGCTTGTGCCTTCTGCAACACCATAGAGGGAGCAGATGAATTTCCGTCCATTCTCAATCAACTGTTCGAGAGTAGCACCCTCTTCACCGAAGACAGTGTAGAGGCCAGAGTGGTCAGCATACTTCAATACCTTTAGCGCCACCGCTTTGCCTGACAGTGCATGCATACCAAGCAGTTGGGGGGATTTCGGACCAAGGAGGAAAGAACTTTCATTGATGTTGAGGATAGCCCCACTCCATCGATCTGCACATGGGCTGCTAGCTCCGTACTACACACCCAGAAGATAAGCAGAACAAAGACGTCAGTGTCATCGCTGATCACTCGTACAGTTATCTTACCATTCTTCACAACCTCCAGAAGATAACTAATGATAATAATATCTGCTTCATCATGGGTGTACACGCCCTCCTCTCTACCAACCATCGTCACATTGTTGCCCAAATTGAATGTGAAGAGAACCCTGATGAGAGCCTTCTTAATTGCCTTGCTCTTCATGATGGCATCGCGACATGGGAGATTGCTGGATATTGTGATGTTGTAGTCAACAGCCCATTCACCTGCACGCCGGATTCGTCCATGGTCCTTTGCTGACAGGTCAACATAGCGATCGAAGATGACCAGCACTTCTGTTAATTGGTACTGGCTGATTTTGTCCTTCATACTGTTGGCGAGATGGGTTCTCGTTGCCGTAAATGAGTTTGCGTTACATCCTGGTATCCATGATGTAGAATTTTATTTTATGGGAACAAATTCATTAGAGGTACGTAACTCATAAATGGACACGATAAAAGTAAATTTGCGTTAGATCTGCGTCAAAACCTTGTCATTTATACTTCTTAAAAAATAACTTCCCAAATTAATTAGTGCCGATGCCAAGTCAAATAAACCATATTCTTTATTATACAATATTCAAATTTTAATTAAGGCAGTACAAGTGTGTACCAGTACTGTTTTTTTCCCAAATGCTAAAACAGGTACAGACACAAAAATCGTGTCTCTGGCATATTTTCGGTGAAAATGGCGACCATTTTGGTCAGGTGTTCATAGTCGGGCATTATTGGAAATGTTTCCATTGAATTCCTGATATGACAAAACACATGGATGGACACCAAAATCGTTTCTCTAACATAAACCAATCAAAAGTTATGCTCGATTTTGGCTATTTTCGGTAAAAATGGCGGCCATTTTGATTTGTTGTCATGTGAACATAGTCAGACATCATTGGAAATGGTTCCATTGAATTCCTCATATGCCAAAACATGTGTATATACTTGTACACCAAAATCATGTTCCTAGCATGCTCCAGTGCAAAGATGTAACACATTTTCTAATATGACCTAGGTTCACGGTAGCCATTTTGGATTTGCCTGGCTCCCACAAATTGCCCAAGGATGGCGCGTTGCCATCCCGCTGATTTGAGTTGAGGGACCCATAACCTACATGATTCAACAAAAAAACCTTGCACTACCAATCATTTCCGGGTACCATAGTGAACATAGTAGGGCGGCAACTCGACCAATGCCAAGTACCGAGTTTCTAAGTTGATGTATTCTGTGTAAATACACCTAGCTGTTAACGTCTGCGCTGAAATATGTAACTCTTACTTGTTTCGATGTTTGAATTAGAAGTCTATCGCGTAAACGTCGCCGACCCTGACTGGTGCACACGTAGGTGTCTTCTGTAGCAGTGCAGACGTGTCAGGCGATCTCGTGAGTCACGAGGGACACGGTAACCGTTGAACTATAATGGAGATGCCGGACAACTGTTGGTTTTGTTTATCTAAAAACAGCGGAACATTCGCGAACATCAAAATTTACCGACATGTGTTTTAGGGTTCATCTAAAAACGTCGATGTATTGCACTACGTGACATTTTGTTTTTCGTTGGGGAAGGGACTAATACAGCAGGTGGAACGGTTATGTCGTACATAGAAACTTGTGTCCGCTAAAAATGTATGTTTTTCCGATCATAGTTATTAGGCGTGCTGAGTGTCGAGTGTATGTAGACATGTTTGTATCGTGACCGCTGAATACGAATGACGTGAACGATACACACGAAAGACACGGCTATTTTTACGGGTATCCACTGGTCGGCGTAAATCAAAGCTCGCGATTGGTGGATTGTTTGGGGTTAAGTGACTCCGATGTCACGTAGTGGTGTACATGGTGTTTTGAAATTTGATATTTTCCCTTTAGTTTATCGCTCGACGACTGTCAATTTTTTGAGAGACTGGCGATGTTGTTGTCAAGTCATGCATGACGGCGTTGACAACCAATGAATGGCAGTGCTGTTCAACATTTATTTTTTTACATCGCGCCGCTGCTGTCAATTTACCTTCTCCAGCTTCTCTCCGCTGTCTCGGCTGAAATGATGACATCTGAAGTCGGAGGGAGAGGGGGGTGCTTTGGAAAAAAATGTCGCCGCCGCGGCGCCTATTACTGGGGAGGGGCAGAAAACCATATGTGTGCCCTCCAAATGTACACCCCTTTTTACATTCGACAAAATAC
>OZ023212.1:54432243-54472835 GCA_963995525.1 Escarpia spicata
AATTAAGGCAGTACAAGTGTGTACCAGTACTGTTTTTTTGCCCAAATGCTAAAACTGGTACAGACACAAAAATCGTGTCTCTGGCATATTTTCGGTGAAAATGGCGACCATTTTGGTCAGGTGTTCATAGTCGGGCATTATTGGAAATGTTTCCATTGAATTCCTGATATGACAAAACAGATGGATGGACACCAAAATCGTTTCTCTAACATAAACCAATCAAAAGTTATGCTCGATTTTTGCTATTTTCGGTAAAAATGGCGGCCATTTTGATTTGTTTTCATGTGAACATAGTCAGACATCATTGGAAATGGTTCCATTGAATTCCTCATATGCCAAAACATGTGTATATACTTGTACACCAAAATCATGTTCCTAGCATGCTCCAGTGCAAAGATGTAACACATTTTCTAATATGACCTAGGTTCACGGTAGCCATTTTGGATTTGCCTGGCTCCCACAAATTGCCCAAGGATGGCGCGTTGCCATCCCGCTGATTTGAGTTGAGGGACCCATAACCTACATGATTCAACAAAAAAACCTTGCACTACCAATCATTTCCGGGTTCCATAGTGAACATAGTAGGGCGGCAACTCGACCAATGCCAAGTACCGAGTTTCTAAGTTGATGTATTCTGTGTAAATACACCTAGCTGTTAACGTCTGCGCTGAAATATGTAACTCTTACTTGTTTCGATGTTTGAATTAGAAGTCTATCGCGTAAACGTCGCCGACCCTGACTGGTGCACACGTGTCTTCTGTAGCAGTGCAGACGTGTCAGGCGATCTCGTGAGTCACGAGGGACACGGTAACCATTGAACTATAATGGAGATGCCGGACAACTGTTGGTTTTGTTTATCTAAAAACAGCGGAACATTCGCGAACATCAAAATTTACCGACATGTGTTTTAGGGTTCATCTAAAAACGTCGATGTATTGCACTACGTGACATTTTGTTTTTCGTTGGGAAGGGACTAATACAGCAGGTGGAACGGTTATGTCGTACATAGATACTTGTGTCCGCTAAAAATGTATGTTTTTCCGATCATAGTTATTAGGCGTGCTGAGTGTCGAGTGTATGTAGACAGGTTTGTATCGTGACCGCTGAATACCGAATGACGTGAACGATACACACGAAAGACACGGCTATTTTTACGGGTATCCACTAGTCGGCGTAAATCAAAGCTCGCTATAGCGATTGGTGGATTGTTTGGGGTTAAGTGACTCCGATGTCACGTAGTGGTGTACATGGTGTTTTGAAATTTGATATTTTCCCTTTAGTTTATCGCTCGACGACTGTCAATTTTTTGAGAGACTGGCGATGTTGTTGTCAAGTCATGCAAGACGGCGTTGACAACCAATGAATGGCAGTGCTGTTCAACATTTATTTTTTTACATCGCGCCGCTGCTGTCAATTTACCTTCTCCAGCTTCTCTCCGCTGTCTCGGCTGAAATGATGACATCTGAAGTCGGAGGGAGAGGGGGGTGCTTTGGAAAAAAATGTCGCCGCCGCGGCGCCTATTACTGGGGAGGGGCAGAAAACCATATGTGTGCCCTCCAAATGTACACCCCTTTTACATTCGACAAAATACACATTAATTGTCTCAAAACATTTAGATTTCCACAGGCCATTGAAGCGCCAAAAAAACAAACATTTACGCTAACATTTAATATGGCGGCAGAACCATATGTCTGCTACCCGGGAGAAATTCCAGGGGGGAAGCTGCCAAGAGTTAGTATATCGATGTCTTGCTTTCTTATAACAAAAGGTCTCGTAAACGTAGAATTTGAGTGAGATGCGTGTGGTCTCCCTCTCTCTGCTCCCTCTCCTCCTCCCCTTCTCTCTCTCTCTCTCTCTCTCTCTCTCTCTCTCTCACTCTCTCTCTCTCTCTCTCTCTCTCTCTCTCTCTCTCTCTCTCTCTCTCTCTCTCTCTCTCTCTCTCTCTCTCTCTCTCTCTCTCTCTCTCTCTCTTCTCTCTCTCTCTCTCTCTCTCTCTCTCTCTCTCTCTCTCTCTCTCTCTCTCTCTCTCTCTCTCTCTCTCTCTCTCTCTCTCTCTCTCTCTCTCTCTCTCTCTCTCTCTCTCTCTCTCTCTCTCTCTCTCTCTCTCTCTCTCTCTCTCTCTCTCTCTCTCTCTCTCTCTCTCTCTCTCTCTCTCTCTCTCTCTCTCTCTTTCTCTCTCACACACTCTCGCTATCTCTCTCTTTCTGTCTGTCTCTCTCCTTTTCTCTCTCTCTCTCTCCTCTCTCTCTCTCTCTCTCTCTCTCTCTCTCTCTCTCTCTCTCTCTCTCTCTCTCTCTCTCTCTCATTCACTCATTCACTCCCTTTCCCCCGTCTCTCTCCCTTTCTTTCCTCCTCTCTCCCCCCTCTCTCCTCTCTCCCATCTCTCTCCCGTTACTCCCTCTCTCCCTTCTCTCTCTCCTCCTCTCTCCCCTATCCCTCTCCTCCCACTCTCCCTCTCGCTCCCCTCTCTCTCTCCTGTCTCTCTATCTCTCTCCCCCTTCTCTCTCTCCCCTCTCGCTCCCTCTCTCTCCCCTCTCTCTCCCCTCTCTCTCCCCTCTCTCTCCCCCTCTCTCTCCCCTTCTCTCTCTCTCCCTCTGTCTCCTATCTCTCTCCTCCCACTCTCCCCTCTCGCTCCCTCTCTCTCCCCTCTCTCTCCCCTCTCTCTCTCTCTCTCTTTCCCCTCTCTCTCTCATCCTCTATCCCCCCTCTCTCCCCTCTCTCTCCCCTCTCTCCCCCCTCTCTCCCCTCTCTCTCTCTCTCTCTCTCTCTCTCTCTCTACCTTCTCTCCCCTCTCTGTCTCTCCTCTCTCTCCCCTCTCTATCTCCCTTCTCTTTCTCTCCCCTCTCTCCCCTCTCTCCCCTCTCACCCCTCTTTCTCTCCCCTCTCTCTCTCTCCCCCTCTCTCTCCCCTCTCTCCCTGTCTCTTCTCTTACTCTCCCCTCTCGCTCCCCTCTCGCTCCTCTCTCTCCCTGAGTAAGTCACCGCGAACCACTTCGAATGATTTAACCGACAACACGTACGCAACTCTGATAAACTGCAATGCAAACAAGCCCGAGATGTTCAATTGTGATATCATGGTAGTCACGGGGACACGACCCAAGCGTTACAAGGACGGTCTAACGGATTGCTGGCTTATACAGTCGTACAATAACAATCGTGATGTGTACAACTCAATACGTTGTTGAACCGCGTAACGCCTGTAATACATGGGTAAAAGAGGATAGTAAATGGGCGACCTAATCTCATACATTAATAAATGTATAACCAAGATACGCAGAACAATGAAACACACAACTGATACCGCAAAAGTACGCAACAAGAATGTCCGCCAAACTCAAAGCAATATGGTACCTAGTTTGAACGAGAAATGCTCACCCAAACTAATGATACAAAAATTAGATTCTTACCCGAAATAATCAAACGCCACAGTTTCGAGGGAAAGGCACCCAACCGGCTAGTGATTCACCGTTGACTGTTGAACGCTACACGCTTTAGGCAACTACCTTATTTTCAGAAACATTGGTGACCCAATTTCCAAAAAACTGCTCACCCCAATTTCCTGGAACTTGCGTTGTTTTCAGGCGGCCAAGCCAGGCGTGTCGAGTGATTAGCACGGAAGCCCATTGGTTGTATTTTATTGTTCAATTAATTATGCACGAAGAAACGTAGGCTAATCAAGATTTACCAAAATTCGCATGCAAATTTGCGACTACAGGCATACTGATTCATTAGTTTATCATCAAAGTAAACAACGGACGAAAAGTGGACAAGGAAGCCAAAAGGATATCGAGCGTTCAACAAGTGTTCCTCTGTATATAAATTGTTGTTCTGATATATTTGTAAATTTCTCTTTTAAGCATACTCACCCTGCTAGTAGATGTTACGATCAAAATTCACCACAAAAACCATGGCCGGATCCAGAAAGCGAGTGTAGAGGGGGCACAAAAACCTCCAAATGGTGTAGAAGATCTTTCGCTGCCCCGCCGCCATAACTTCGTCTTCTCCGCTGGCTCCACTGTGGTCGAAAGACGGGGGTGAGGTGGTGTCAAAAAAATTTCGCCGCCTTGTCGGTGTAATTTCACCTTATTATAACCTGAACGGGGGCACATTTCAAACGGTCGACGGGGGCATGGTCACGTGGGCCCATTCAAAAAGGTCTACGGGCATGCAAGATTACAAAGGTCTATAGGGGGCGCGTGCACCAGGCCCCCTTTTGGGTCCGCCTACGCAAATTGTACTAAAATTTAACATCTCCGCGGTGATTTAATGAAAGGTGGGGTTTGAGTCATCAGTGGTATTTGTGCAGTTGCATGCAGCAATAGGCCTACATCTGAAGTGGGCGCTGTGCCACAGTAGCTAGAGCATAGAATTGTCGATCGAGAGAACCCGGGTTTGAAGCCTGTGGTGCCGTATCAAACCTTGGCCAAGTTCGTTCACCCTACATTGCACCAGTACACTCGGTTGTAAGAGTATCTGGCTACCGGCAGTGAGGGATATTTGCTTACGGTTAGTATTTCCGCATTAACTGCAGCATGGCTGAATGCTTCCCAGAGAAGTCGAGATGGTGTTCGATTGAACAGGTCTGCTGGGAGTAGAAGATAACGCGCTTTGAACAGTCCTACAGACTGGATACAGCGCTATATAAGACATTACCTTTCTTTTATATGTTTGTAGCGTTCTTTGCCTCACGCGCACCGGACCGGGCGCCGTGTTGTCGGTTTGTATTTTGATTGTAAGATAAAGTTATACGGTGACCTTTTTACTAGCTTTATAAATTCTAACCATACCACACAATCTGTGAATATGTTAAGTATCAAAAATTAAGTTATTACCAGCTGACTATAAGCAGATGAATCAAAACATGACATGGTCACACGTGACTGGTTACAAGGGATAAACACCAGTTAATTCATGCCTAAAACATACCCTTTTATTGCTGACATAGAAATATGCATAAACATTCGAAACGTTGTCATATATTTCAGCGACTGTCCCCTGTACTACTTACTGGAGGACAACCTATCCACAGTTTAGCCACGGTGTAACTCAAACATCTACACACACACGCACGCCCACACGCCCGCACGCCCGCACGCCCGCACGCCCGCACGCCCGCACGCCCGCACGCCCGCACGCCCGCACGCACGCCCGGCTACCCGCACGCACACACACGCACACACACACATACACACGACCGTGGTTGGTATCCCGAGTGTAATGCAATTATATTAGGTGTATTGGCATAAGCAACAAGAACAAGGTGTCATATTACTCTATTGTTATAAATACATTTACGTGTAGAAATCACACAGTGGGTGTGTGTGCGAGAGTGCGCGTGTGTGTGATGTGAATCAGTGTGTGTTTCTGTGTGTGCCTGTGTGTGTGGTGTTCATGTGTTTGTGTGTGTGAGTGCGTGCGTGCGTGTGCGTATGTGTGTTGTGCGTGCGTGCGTGCGTGCGTGCGTGTGTGTGTGTGTGTGTGTGTGTGTGTGTGATTTGTGGGTGTGTGTGCGAGAGAGGGCGTGTGTGATGTGAATCAGTGTGTGTGGTGTGCAGGTGTTTCTGTGTGTGTGTGCGCTTGCGTGTGTGTGTGTGTTTGGTTTGTAGGTGTGTGTGCGAGAGAGAGCGTGTGTGTGCTGTGAATGTGTGTGCGTGTGTGTGTGTGTGCGTGTGTGCGTGGTGCGTGTGTGCGTGTGTGCGTGTGTGCGTGGTGCGTGTGTGTGTGTTTGCGGGTGTGGAAGCTTCTGCATGGGAGTTTATTAACCTCTGACTCATGCATGCTTACTCTAGGCTCGCTGGCTCAATCATATTCACCCTCGCCCGCGTGCACTCATGCGCAACATACACACACATACGCGCTCGCACTCACACATGAGAAGAAACAATGACATTGGCTGCTCTGGCTTATCTGTGATGACGTTCGCACTGTACACACGAACAAGTAGACACCAGCCACGCTGATCTGTAGACAGTAGCGCCTTCTCCCTTCTCGTTGTGTACGCGTGTCGTGCGATTGCGAGAGCCTTCCGGTTGAACAAAAACAAACGGCCGTTGCTGCGAAATTGGGTCAGGTTAGCTTTTCAGAAAACTGCATGTAGCAGTAGTGGGTGACCACATGTTCGTCCCGCTCTAGCGAAAATTCTCTGCTGACTCGTTGAGTTTAATATCGACCGCAGAAGTGCGTTGTGTGCATGTCCTGTCCATGTGTGCCGCGCTACATCTGAGAGACTACAGTGGAACTGGCATATAATTTATAGTGTGCGTTTGTGTGTGTGTGTGTGTGTGTGTGTGTGTGTGTGTGTGTGTGTGTGTGTGTGTGTGTGTGTGTGTGTGTGTGTGTGTGTGTGTGTGTGTGTGTGTGTGTGTGTGTGTGTGTGTGTGTGTGTGTGTGTGTGTGTGTGTGTGTGTGTGTGAAAGAGAGAGAGAGAGAGAAAGAGAGAGAGAGAAAGAGAGAGAGAGAAAGTGAGTGTGTGCATGTGTGCGTGCGTGCGTGCGTGCGTCAGGCTTCGGTTCAAATGCGAGTGTGAACTTTTAACGTTAGCGGCATGATGTCAGCGGAGTCATGCGAGCTTGTTGATTGCGCCAAACCTTCAGTATGCGCAGAATCTTCTTGCAACAACAATGGTCGCGGTCCATGCCGTCGAATAGTGCCTTCTCTTGGAATAGGACGTGAGCCTCGCACCTCTCACTTGAAGTTCGCCTTCAGTTGACTTCACCGGTTTCGCCACTTATCGTTTCCGTTGTTCTGGATTACGATAGGATGACGTCGACTGAGTAATAATATACATTTTACTAATAGCTGTGCAAGTCGTGTTGCTACAATGGTGTTCCATTTCCTTATGCCTAGATATTTTAAACTACATAAGTTGACAATAAAAATTAAATTGACAGTTTTTGCTTTTCATGATCATACGTATTCCTTAGCATTCGTGTTTACGGTGATAGTGAGGTTGTCTACGTTGTGGCCATTTATCATTAGTTTGGTTTTGTTGTATTGACTTTTGGCCTGATGTCGGGATCTGGGCCCAGGTGCTGTTTTTAGTTTCTCCATCTCTTCTTGTAAATGTATTGTAATACGTATGTAATGCGTACTGCATATGGCCGATGTGACATTCTCGCACTTCCTTGTCCATCTGTGAATTTTCTCCAAAGAGTCTTGCCGACTTCATTACAACATTTCATGAAAACGTCACGAGACGTATACTTGGTCGCGAAACGAATTAAGACCATTAGCGATTACGTGACGTCTCGTATTCTAACAACGGCCTTTGGCGGACTATACACAACAACTACAAGAAAGCGCTTTAGCGTGTATTGCAATCAAACGAGGGAAACAGTCCAGTATTTTTTTATCAGCACATCGTTGGCCAGTTACCTTAAGGACTTCTATGTTACTGTCAGGCTTTAGAGATGTCATTGTCTATCAAAATACTGCTGCATCGTTTCGGTTCCATGGTAAACAATACACAGCATTCGATTGTGTATAACCAAGATGACGCATCACCTTGACGACCGGACACCAAATAAGGGCAATGACGCATGACTACTTGACTCAATGGTCCTGTAAACAGAATGTTCTAATACATAAAACGACTCGGTATAGGGGTCGCTCTGTAGAGTGTCACGCTCAGCGCGTACTACCAGAGCAACTTTATGGGATTATCGTTACACCATTAACACGTACAAGTGATGCTTGCATATTATTTAAATGCTTACTTCTAATACCCCGAATATGAAGCCAAAGCATCCACCGACAATACCTTAGAAGCAGTCGTACACCTATTCAAAACGGGACCCTTTCAAATGTTGAGTCTACTGTTGAACAGTATAGATGAAAGTCATGTAATTATGGAAATATTTAGACGGGCAATGACGTGATATAGCCACTACTACACACCATACATGTAGATGAGAGTGGACTCATTTATGTAAAACAATCAGACCTACCGCAAGTCTATGGTGTTGAAAGGACGACAATCTGAAGTACTAAAAAGCACGAGGTAAGTTATTGGTAATTGTCAGTGGTGTATCGTAGTTTGGATATGTAACCTACTTCTGTGATATAATTTTACGTATTTTGAACTCGCACGAATTTATAAGCAAATGTACTTTGTCCCAATTACATCCGATTTGTACAACTAGCTCCTGACTAGGAATATATATGTATATATATATATATATATACATATATTCCTGACTAGGAATATATATATATATATATATACATATATTCCTAGTCAGGAGCTAGTTGTACAAATCGGATGTAATTGGGACAAAGTACATTTGCTACTTATATATATATATATATATATACATACATATACAGAGCTCGTACATCAGTGCAAGGCGCATATTAAAATGACGCATAGCAAAAGTTTGAGTTAGCACGACTGGTTTAATGGTCTTTCAAATTCAAATTGTCAGTCAGCGCGACACCAACATCTTTGACAGCCGTCACCCTGGGTTGAGACGGCTTGAGGTCGTATTGTCAAATGATAGGCCTACATTTTATTTGGTTGCTGAAAAAATATGCGGCATTTGTCTATATGAACTTGTGAATTACCAGCACGCGTCACACGGAGTCAAGTTCTCAACTGAACGGAGTCTACCGTAGTCATGTTTCCTGTTTTCAACAAAGTCAGCAATGGAGTCCACATAACATACCAGGTTATATTTTGCGCAAATAAATGTTGGCTGTCCGAAATGAAGTTGTTTACCTGATAGTCGAGTTAAACAACGATGCCTATACAGCGCACTTGCATGAGCGCGCGCGTATATGTGTCTGCTCGTCCATGTGTACGTCCGTGGGCGTTCGTGTGTACGTGCCCGCTTGTGTGCATGTTGTAGAAACCTGCTGAGATTAGCGATGTCTCACATTTGAATACAACTAACAAATATTTAATTCCGTAAAGACGTATTTCATCACAAGCATGCTTCTATTTAATTTCGACATTCTTCTAAGTTAACCACGTATGTCAGAGAAGACTATTTCAGTTCAAATAGTCCTCTAAATACAGGCTCGAGTCTCAAGATGCGTTCTAGTCTGCATTTCATGTTTTCGATCGTCTTCGACTCAATTCCATCGAGAAGATTGATCTGGGGAATGAAGTAATGTGGCTGACGACTCTGCTCCATGGCTCGGAAAAGACGACGGAGGACGCCGATCAACCTCGGACCGAGCTCCGACTGGCTCCAGTTGCGACCTTCCTTCATCTCGTAGAAGAGCGCCGTCTTCAGATGGTATGACGTCAGCTTTTTCAGGCCATCTTCTCGGTTGCGTAGCACCTTGAGGATGCGCAGAACGTGTCTGCGACAACCCTTGTCACTGTCCATGCCATCGAATAGCGACTTCTCGTCCATGGAGAACGACAGACGCCACGTGTCCTCTTGTGGCTTCTTCCCGTCGGTCGATTTTAGCTGTTTCGCTACAAACAGTCGCTTTTGCGGACCCAGTTGAACCTCGTAGGCGAGAACGACATCGACAGAATACCAGGGCGCGTCGTTCCCTCTGTACACGTCCATCTGGATAGCCGGGCCGTGTCGTCTCAGTTTCACGTCCTGAAACACGTCTGTGTGTTTATTCTTTATTTTCTGCAGCATACCACAGAATTTGTCGACACTTTTAATGGGAGACAGACAGCTGTTGTCGTCCAGAATGTCCTTAAACACGTCCGCTGCACTTCCATCGTCTGCGAGTTTCAGCTTATAAAAGCCTGGATTACGCGCTGGTATAGGTGTTAGATGTCGACTTCCGGCCGTCTGAATCACCATGATGTCGAACTCAATGTCGTTGGATACCTTCACCCCCTCGTACGAACTGCCCGTGAATTCGATGCGGGAACATTTGCCCAGCGCCCGCAGTTCGGACGCCACGCGCTCTGTATACAGCGTATGGCGTTGCTTTGCCTCGTCGATTTCCTTCACAGGCTGGCGGGCGTGCTTCTCGTGGAACTCTCGCAGCAGCCTCGTTGTTTCCGGTTTGTCGTGCCACGTTTGTTGAGCCATTTTTCATTCGTGATAGATAACTGTAAGCAAGAATTGAACGCAAGTGAAAGCAGCTTGTTTGCCCTCCCTCCCTCCCTCCCTCCCTCCCTCCCTCCCTCCCTCCCTCCCTCCCTCCCTCCCTCCCTCCCTCCCTCCCTCCCTCCCTCCCTCCCTCCCTCCCTCCCTCCCTCCCTCCCTCCCTCCCTCTCTCTCTCTTGTGTGCGTGTGAGCGGGCGGGCGAGCGGGTGGGCGTGAGTCTGTGTGCGAATTATTATGTGAACTTTCACTCATGCATGTATACGACACACGACACTCACACGCACGCCTCCGCTCCTGCATGTATGCCCGCATTCACGCATGTGCACACCGACGCACACTCGCTCAGTCACATTCACACTTGCCCGCGTGCATTCACGCGCACCCACACATACTGACGTGTCAATAAACAATTATATTGGCTGCTCATACCTGAGTCGACGTTCCCGCTGTACACTCGGACGGGCAGATACAAGCCACGCTGATGTGTAGACAGTAGTCCCTCCTCTTTGTGTACATGTGTCGTGAGATTGCGAGAGCTTCCAGATTAACAAAAATAAGCGTCGCGTTGCCGGGAAATTGGGTCAGTCTCGTTTTTCAGGAAACTACGCATAGCCGTACGTGACCTAATTTTCGTCTCGCTCTAGGGAACATTCTCTCCCGACTCGTTGGGTTATCGACATTGAAATCTATAGCACTTCTCCAAAGTCCCTTAATAATATCACATACTTGGGCAGTACGATTGCTTTTGAGAACAACATATATGTGGAAATAAACATCCATGTTCAGGAATTGAGAGAAGAGATTGGCACGAAAAACAGCTAAAAGATGGAAGTAGTCGGAAAAAGAATGAGAATGGACAGGACGCGATTGTTAAAAGAAGCATCGAAAGCAGGATAAAATTGCAAACGACAAATAGGAAGACCAAAAGCTGAGCTGGAATGACAACATGAAACGAACCTTAGGAGGGCTCGTACGTGTGAATAGTAAAGAATGGACGATAAATGCGGACAACATAGAGAGAGATGGAGAGAGCTAACAAGAGAGGCGGAAGAAGCAACCGATGAAATGACATGGCCCCTACCCAGAAGAGGAGCAAAGGGGAGACGACGTCTCATACACGCCAGAGGTCTAAATTGCTTTCCAAAATATTTCCAAAGTGAATCTTCGCCATCTACAATAAATCCTTCGGAACTCATGGAAAGATTATATTTGAAAAGAAAAGTGTTGAGAGGGGCCGACATGTCAAATTTAGAAACCGTTCTGACCGCATCCCAAGTCCGCTGGACTGGACATGTTACCAGAATGACCAGCGATATATTTCGAAAGGTGTGTTCTACGTGGAATTATCCAGCGAGAAATGGCTTCACAGTGGACAATGTTTGCTATACAAAGATGTGCTAAAATACCTCTCAAAGCTACACATATCCCTGTAAACAGCTGGGAATCCATTGCACAGCATCGTCAACTAGAAGAAAAACGAAGTGCAAATACTTCTACCGTGGAACAGCGCAATCTATACAATGCCCCTTTAAATTCACACTATTTGGGTTATAACAACGTATGTGCTATTGAATTAATAACGAGTTGGTACCGGGCCCGCAGCGTGTTCCCGAAGCCCCGGAGGGCCGGCTGGATCGCCGACAACAGCTAATCAGACCGCCGGCTACTGATTCAACCCCATATAACATTTTAAAATAGTTTTTGAGGCGAAAGAATGGCTCAACTTGACATATGGCGCACACAAATTTAGTTGACGCGCTCTAAAAAATAAGGCTACATTAATTGACGAGGGAATTCCTTAATTTATTTGATATTTAGCGCACCGTGCTACCTACTGCTAATACCACACAAATCCGCTAGTTGTACAATTATCCGCCAGAGCGCGCACCCTGTATTTACCGAGGCGTAACATATCCGCCAGAGCGCGCTCGCTGTGTGTCCGCTAAGAAGGATGAAACGTAAAACGCAAAAATCACTCGTAGACATGTGGGGCAAAAAGCCACGCACACAACCGAAAGGTATTACACGTAAACATTCTTTGGAAATTTAAATTATTACCGATAATAGTATAGGCAATACTGAAATTCGCTACGATCGGCGCTAAATTTAACTTGTCTTTATGTAGGCCCGCACCCCCAACTATCCACGAAAACGGCCACATAGTTACCAAATTCGGCATTTCGCTACAAATTCTCCTCATGTCAACTGTAATACAAGGGCCACGTTATCCAAACATACGTATCATCTCCATATAACGATACAACTTTACCAATACCATTTTTTTTAGCTCCTACGCAAAGCAAAAGATTAGGTTAGATGTCATTTGATATGCCGCAAAACGTTACTGACTGATCATCATTTTTTACTGACAAATTCCAGATTTGTTACTGAGACAAGTAATATCAGGTTAGCAGGTCTGCTTGTGATCCAGTTTCACCACCCATCTGTGTATTAAAAAATAAATGGGATGGGGAAAAAGGTGGGGCTTGGGTGGAAAGGGGGATCTTATTATGATCTTATTAAAGAAAGAAAACACAATATGCTGGGGAAGTTCTGTATATTTTTTTCAGGGCTGTACTTAGAAATGTCTCACCAATATGTAAAAAAAGACAAAGTGTGAGCTGGATCGATGTTCAATAGTTTTACTTCTGACAAGATTTCTGGATGTTTCAGACAATTTTCCTATTGTCCTTAACAATTATTTGAGGTCTTTAAAACAGAGTTCTTGAGAACAATGGTCGCTCAATAGGTTTTGTTGTTGTTCATTGTTTTTGTGATTTTTTCTTTCAAATTTCACAACCAACAGAGGTCATTGATTCAGTAACACTGGAATAAACAACAGTAAGTGTTTTACAAATGTATGTTCCTTGGTGATGGTTGTATAAAATGTAATAGAGTAGATGATTAAATTTGTGGTGGAGGAATATGTAAAATTTATATGTGATTTTAATATATGTTTTATCTATTATCTTTGTTTACTGAATGAAATTAAATTATTAGAATGCACCAAAAGTCACCAAATAGCATCATTAAAAAACAATTCCGGGAGAGCATCCCCGGACCCCCTTAGTGTTGGCACGCCTGCGACGAAGCGCCACCGCTTTCATCCACACCGTCCAGCTTTAGTAGCTGGCTACTCAATTGTTCAAACCTGCTACTCAAAATATTAGGGAATACACCCTCAATTATCGAGACTCCGTGGTGTAGGGTGGCGCCACCGTGTGTCACACCACGGAGTCTCGATAATCGAGGCTATTTCAACATACAAGTCACCACATTACATGCACAGAAATATTTCTCACAATTCACGAGGAAATGTGACTGGTCACTGATCAAAATAATCACGTCGAACCAAAATTTTACTTCGATGTTAATGACATAAATCACACAACAAAATTAAATGGAATTGCACTCTCTAAAACTGGGACCGTTGGCATACATGCACGCACGCACGCACGCACGCACGCACGCACGCACGCACGCACGCACGCACGCACGCACGCACACACGCACTCAAAATATACGCTGTAGAATTTTGTTCAATACAAACCATATCGTGTGTGTTTAAAACAATGGTTCTAACCATAATTGAACCATTTACTTACTGACTGACTAGTACGTCTACTGGCGTTTAGGACAGCGACGAAGTTCCTCCATCCCGGTCTGTTTCTTTCCAACCTCTCGAGGGTGTCCCAGCTGTGTCCTGCCTCCTTTATTTCGTCTTCATCTGTTCTATGCCAGGTTGTTTTGTGGGCGCCATGTCTTCCTTTTCTCTTCAGGGGCCGAATGAACAGCGGTTCTGATGATTGAGTTGACATATTTCCGCAGCACATGGCCAATCCACTTCCAACGTTTTCTGGAGATGGCGGTACGCTTGTATTCCTGATTGGTCTCTTCAAGCAGCTGCTTTTGGACATTCATCTGGGCAAGAATATCCTTAGGCTTCTCCCGAGACTTGTTGTATGGACGATTGACTGTCTGGACATGTCTTGCTCTGCCACGTGCCAGCACTGTGACCCATGACGTGCCAGCACTGTGACCCATGACGTGCCAGCACTGTGACCCATGACGTGCCAGCACTGTGACCCATGACGTGCCAGCACTGTCACCCATGACGTGCCAGCACTGTCACCCATGACGTGCCAGCACTGTCACCCATGACGTGCCAGCACTGTCACCCATGACGTGCCAGCACTGTCACCCATGACGTGCAGATGTAGACGTCCCTGGCTAATGTACAAACTTGTAAAAACCTATACTAAGCAACCCCGTGACCCACTCGCACCACTTGCGATTGACTCTGGAGTCGGCGGAAAGCTGTATTGGTTTCGCATTTCTGAAAACCGCGTAGCGTTCGCGAACATCTCAATTTACCGACTCATTTAGGGGTAATGTCGAAAGGTCGATGTATTGCACTATACGGTATGTATTCCAGGGGGCCTGGAGGAACGTACCCCCACTAGATCTTAGGAATTTAGCGTGCCCGCAGACCTTTTATAATGGGCCCACGCAACCCTGCCCCCTAGACCCGGGGAAATATGCCCCGTTTAGGTTGCATAAGGTGAAGTTATGCCGACGCATTTCTACTACATCATTTGTTTCAGCCGCAAGTGAAGGTTTTGTGCCCCCCTCCATAGACTACCCTCTCTACATCCGCCCCTGACTGGTTATGTTAGTTCGTACATTGATATTTGTATCCCCAAAATAATTTTTCCAGTTTATTAGGTTGCTGAACGTCGTATATGTGCATGTAGATAGTTTTGTATTGTGACGGTTCAAACATTACGAATACTACATATGATCGCTACAGTATGAAATACGAGGACATTTCACAAGTATCCACAGGTCGATGTCATTCAACGTTCCGTGCAGCGAGTTATTGAGCAGACAAGACAAAGTATCATTCAAATGGTGATACAAGCATAAAACGTGGCATGTATAATATTCCAGCGTTCGAAATATACGCTGACCCCGGTGGTCACTGACCACCAACTTTGTCGTCGGGTCAGTAAGTTTTTTGCGTTACTGGTCCGTGTGACCGGCTACTTTTCCGGGGAAAATTGCAACATTTAACAGGTTCCATATGTATGCATCAGCTTACAGTTAAAACTGGTAATCCGAATTCGATATTTACAACCAAAAAATGGTTTACAAACATCCGTTTTACAATCACTATTGCTCAATTTCCTTTATTGCGAAACGTGGCGCTCACGAAAACACACACGATATATAATGATTTTTATAGTCGAGAAAGCACATGTAACCAACGTACGATATTCTACTAATTTCGGTTAATCAAAACGAGGCGTTATCATTGTGTCGCCATCAACATGTCCAAACAGACTGTTCAGATTTTTTTTGGGGGGACCACTGCAAACGTTCGGTATCATGGCACATCAGAGAGTCAAACTCTGGCATTTGAAAAACACTGAAGAATGCTCCCATAGGAACATCATATGCTGAAAATAATTTTTTTCTTTGAGAAGTCAGATATGTCATTTCGTGTTGTTGGGCACTTTCTACACCTTCTACTTCTAATGCTTTAAACAGGACCAGTCTTAAAAAGACTATTGCCGAATAAAAAAAACCGGTAGGATGACACACACCGGATGAACACGCGCATATGAAGCACCAGATGGCTATTCATGGACTTCAGGGCTACGAAGTGTTTGTGCTGTCAATCAGCCATAAATTCTGGTTAGCATGATCAAGTTATAATGTTATGTTTTAATTGCTAACGAAATGTTATATTCTTAGAGGATAACTAATATCTGACACATTAAACGGTCATCGGGTGGCAATACAGCTGTACATGTTTCGATAGTTTTGCAGGCTGTTTGCGCTCATGCATTGTGCCGTTGTTTTCGTGTAACTTTGCCAAATACGGACGTGTAGTTTGCTGCCGGAGCAGTAACTCTTTAAAGTTACTGGTCGGACTGACCAGCACCTTTTTAGGGTAAAAGTCGAACGCTGGTATATTCACATTAGGTCATTCTTCAAATCTATTCGACAAAACAAAATCCAAAATGACTGCCATTTTTAAAGTCATGTTTTGCGCTTTCCAAATACACCTGAACATCCTCGTCATGGAATGGTTTACAGTCGATTGTTGCAGTTATGTTTGCGATCAGACCGTCCTGTCATGATCTTTAAGGAACATTAGGACAATGTTCAAGAATTTACTAAGATCTCACTTCCGAAACGACCGGTAAATTTATACTTGTTTAATGATTGTGTATTTGCAGAAACCGTGGATAATCAAGACGAGGTTGAAACAACGTGTCGGTGTATTCTCTTGTAGATCATCGCATGGACATATTGGCAGATATACGTTATGTAAAAGTTCACGCGGTTTTTTGTATTTCCACGAAAGCATTCCACACATGGCTGAAATCTACGGTGACATCCAGTCCTAGTATTTAGGAAATCCTAAGCCGTATATAGAAGGAGAATAAGACATCGGAAAGCTCACTCAGTTTCTCACGCAGTACCACGAGCAGGTGGAAAGCCTTGTGCATCTCACCAGTATTTGCCGCTTAGGTGATTGGGAAGGTTACTTGGCTGCATTAGGTAACCTCATCAAGTATTTCTTCGCGCACGATATCCTGAACTATGTTCGCCTGATGCCAGTCAATCTCACACAAATGAACGCTGTTGGACATAATGACCCAGCTACACGGAAAGCACTGAAATCTGGAGAGTTCGTTGTGGCAAAATCAGAGGTTCCCTTCGCTCACCTGTTCACCGACCAGACCATCGATTCAAGCTTCACGGCGGGATGGTTGGATTGAGTGAAGTCTCAAGATGAAGCCGCTCTTGACCGACTTGTTACCACCACACCTCATCTCACTCGTATAGTGAAGCAGTACCCCAACAGCTTCCCCAAGCCCCCAAGTCTTCTGAGCAAAGTGAACACTACCAGCTCTCCGGAGATGTTGCTGTGAGGTCAAGAGCAAACGCTCTGAAGCTCCGTCAGTCCATTGAATTGCATTGCGCGGGCAATCCATATGCGGTGAAATCTCCTTTGAGGAGCTTGGTTTCATCGGCTCTTTTGCGCTTTGCAGAGATTGGTTAGACGAGCTTCGAGGAGTTCATTTACGACGGATTGCTGCCCACATCAACACTCTCAGTGTGGGACTCAACTCAAGCTAGAGACACCTAATGGTCTTCCCGTTTCAGAAAACCCCTAGAAAGTGGTAAGTATAATACGACTAGGCATTTCGCTACGATAACAAAGACCTTGACCTCGACGTCGATCGTAACCGGTAGTCGGTGATAACCACTTCTGGTCGCTTAGGAAGTGTCACAAATGGACTCAGCGTTATCTAAAATCCCTACAACGACCCTAAATATGTGTGTGTGTGTGTGTGTGTGTGTGTGTGTGTGTGTGTGTGTGTGCGCGCGCGCGCGCGTGTGTGCGTCTGTGGTAACATATTGACAAAAGGAAGGTAAAAGCGTTTAATATAAAGAAAGATGAGTGTGCTGTTGAAACAATTGTGTATTCATGTTTATTACGTCATTTACATTCAAATGGAACATTTTAAAAAGTAACCATTGTTTTCATAAATATTGACATAATACGCATGTCTTGCAGATACACCAGATATATAGTAAGCGCTACTGCTTCTCAGATACTCATTAAAATGACATAACGTATGTTGTTTGGTGTAGTTTGTGTAATATGTGAAAATGTGTAATGCAGAGAACACGCTATCATTTGGAATTGAGAATTTGTCATGACAGCAGGAACAGCGGCATTCATTCGTATTGTCTTTCCAAAGGTGCGTACGTGCGTGCGTGCGTACGTTCGAGACTGGATGGGTTTACATTAGAACACAACCCCAACCAGCACCAGACTCGGTGGCGGATTCCGCAACGGCGCCGAATTCTCCCTCTGCGGAAACGCCGCAACTTGCTCCAAACACTTGCGCGAAGACTTGTTCAAGACGTAATATGCGTTCCAGTCTGTATCTTATGTTTTCGGCAGTCTGTGTCGTCATTCTGCTGAGCAAAATGACCTGGGGATCGAAGTAGAGTGTGGCTGATGACCCTGCTCCAAGGCTCCGTAGAGACGCCGGAGGACGCCGATCAACCTTGGACCGAGCTCCGACTGTCTCCAGTTGAGACCTTCCTTCATCTCGAAGAAGAGCGCCGTCTTCAGGTGGTATGACGTCAGCTGAAACATTCCGGGTTCTCGATTGCGCCAAACCTTGAGGATGCGCAGAACTTTCTTGCGACATCCATTATCGCGGTCCATGCCGTCAAATAGTTTCTTCTCTTCCAAGGAATAGGACATGCGCCACGCATCTCTCACTTGTGGCTCGCCTTCAAATGGTTTCAACGGTTTCGCCACAAATATGCGTTTTTGTTGACGTAGTTTAACCTCATACGACAGGACGACGTCGACTGAATACCACACGTTATCTCGTTCGCTGTCCATCTTGGTTCTGTACACGTCCATCTGTATTGCCGGACCGTGGTAGCGCAAAATCACGAGACGCGACATGTCTGGGTGCTTATTAATCAGTTTCTGTAATGTACCGCAGAAGTCAGCTTTCTTCTTCTCGGGTGAAACATAGCAGCCGACGTCATCTTTTAAATAATAGTAACTGGAGTTGGATGTTTGGAAGGCTTCCAAATTACTGCCCGTCTTGATTATCATGATGTCAAATTCAATGTCGTTCGATACTTTTACCCCCTCGTACGCACTGCCAGTGTACTCGACACGCGAACACAGTCCCAATTTCCGCAGCTCTTTAGCCAAGTAGTCGGTGTACCTTGTATGAATTGGCCTCGCCTCGTTAATGGCTGCCATCGGTTGGCGAGCGTATTTCTCGTGGAACTCTTGCAGCATCGTAGTCACTTCCGACTGGCTGTGCCAAAGACCCATCTTTGGTTGATAATGAAGTAATTCTATATCAAAAGGCAAAGAACAGAATATACATGTGATATGATGTAATAATACAAAACATTGAGGACTTCACTACCACGGCGATTTGGATAATATATTACAATGATATATAATAGAACGCTGATTATCACTGTCGCTAATTAGTGTCTCATGTTCGCGTGAATTGCGAGAAATATTTTCGTGCATGTGCTATGCAGTTATGGTGATTCGCTTGTCGAAATAGCCTCAATTATACAGACTCCGTGGTGTGGCGCCACTGTATGTCGCACACAAAAATAGTATTTTCTGAAGCTGCGCAGTTTCCAGTCCTCATGACTGCTCAAAGCGCTTTACACTTTATTTCTTGGCAGACTTGTTCAACCAAACACCATCTCGATTTCTCTGGGAAGCGTCCAGTCACGCTGCAACTGTGTACACACAGGTACTCATTCACACACAAAATAGTGAGGACTGAGAGGGTATTGAATCAGGGTAACCAATGGAATCAACCCTCAAGCTAATTCATCAAAAGAGACCTTTTTTGTGCAGAGCATTCGAACCTAATTTTCATTTTGATTATTTTGACACAAATTACGCAATCAAATAACACGGAATAGCATACGCTAAAACGTAGGCCACGGATTGGTATTTCTCAATAGAGGAAATGTTCGTACAGTTCCATTTTAGGGTCTTCTTATTATGCATAGAACTATCAGAAACTTATTTTCGTTATAACAACATTACACAATATAACATTAATTGTACAGGTAAATATAGGTCCTATTGCCACTAAAATCATTTCGATCAGTGCTGCCATCTGACTGTAATGGTCAAGATATTCGGTGAGATTCAATCTCGCGAGAGTCGGCTGCAGTATTAACAAAGTTACAATAATTAAGGGGTAGCTGGAAGCTCCACTGTGATAATGGGCCAATCCTCGCGCGCCAGGGGTCGCTGCTGCTGATTACGTCAGTGCCAGCCAGCAGTACCCCCTGGCTGATCGCTTTGCGAAACACTGAATTTAAGCTCACCGCGCCAGTATTGAGCTACTGTGTTAACACTGCGCTACTGTGCCAATTATACTGAGATACCGTGCCAGTATCAACACCGATCTACTTTGCCAATACTGACCTACAGTGCCAGTATTGAGCTACTGTGTTAAAGGGAATAAAAACATATATTGTTTGAATTCATATTATATTACATCCTGCTATCTATTTCCATGTCCACCAATTAGAAATTCCACATTTTATGCTGTGAGCCGGACATTTTCGAATATGCATATTTTTGGCGCGCTTTTCGGGATGCCGAGATGTGACGTCACATATGACCCATATTCGCATCAGGCCGACCCTTTCCATGCATTCAGAGCATGTTTACAAGGATAGCTTCCGGGTCGAAACGAGCGTAAAAATTACTTGTTGTACGATATTCCGATGTAATACAAACACTAGTCATCATAGAGGAACAAGCAGTTATCTTACGGTTCCACATGAATACAATTTTATTCAAAACAATGAATGCGAATGGGCCTATACAAGTCGACTAGGTTTCGCCGAGCTTGAGCTCGTTTTTAGAATAATTATATCGGATGCAACCAACGGGAGATAATCTGCACCAGTAAACAAACATAGCAAACATATATTGTATCCAGCTACAGAAAGTAACGTGTATAATCTCATAATATCACTAGAATATCGATGTATGAAGGAGGAGTTGTACAATTTATCATAACAACTTAAATCAGTCAGCGAATTTCTGTCGTTCCTGCTAGCTCAGTTGGCAAACGCGTTGGTTCCTTGGCATTTATTTTGCAATCGGGCGACGCCGGTTCAATCTCAACACCAAACCACTGATTTTCCTTAAACTGTTTTGTTTATGTTTTCCCAAAGTAATATAAACCAAATCATTTGATAGTATGATTTTATTTCCGCGGGAATCGCTACACAGACGGGTTTAAAATCGAATTGATGCTACAAATTTATTTTTCTGTATTTTGTTAATGTTCTCGAATGTTACATACAATGTTAAACTTTGTGTACACATGGAAAACGAATTTTAGCTAATGCCTTATTTTTATTTCCTTTAACACTGAGCTACTGTGCCAATACTGAGCTACCGTGCCAGTATTGAGCTACTGTATCAAAACTGTGTTACTGTGCCAATACTGAGATACCGTGCCAGTATAGAGCTAGTGTATCAACACTGAGCTACTTTGCCAATACTGAGCTACATGCCAGTATTGAGCTACTGTGTTAACACTGAGTTACTGTGCCAATACTGAGCTACAGTGCCAGTATTGAGCTACCGTGCCAGTATTGAGCTACTGTAGCAACACTGTGCTACTGTGCCAATACTGAGATACCGTGCCAGTATAGAGCTAGTGTATCAACACTGAGCTACTTTGCCAATACTGAGCTACATGCCAGTATTGAGCTACTGTGTTAACACTGAGTTACTGTGCCAATACTGAGCTACAGTGCCAGTATTGAGCTATCGTGTCTTAGTGAGCTACTGTGTCAACACTTGAGTCATGTGCCATTACTGAGCTACCGTGCCAGTATTGAGCGACTGTATTAGCCCTGGGGCTGGGCTACTGTGCCAATACTGAGCTACCGTGCCAGTATTGAGCTAATGTGTCAAAACTGAAGTACTATGCCAATACTGAGTTACCGTGCCAGTATTGAGCTACTGTGTCAACACCTGAGTCTTGTGCCAGTACTGAGCTACAGTGCCAAGACTAAGCTACTGTGCCACTATATACTGAGTTACTATGTCAATACTGAGCTACCGTACCAGGACCGTGATATCGTGTCGGTAGACCATACATAGCTACTGTACTAGTGCTGGGCTACCGTGCCAGAACTGATAAACTCGGCCAATCCGAGCCGCCATGCCAAGTACCGAGTTTCTAAGTTGGTGTATTCTGTGTAAATACTCCTAGCTGTTAACGTCTGCGTTGAAATATGTAACTCTTACTTGTTTCGATGTTCGAATTAGAAGTCTATCGCGCAGACGTCGCCGACCCTAACTGCTGCACACGTAGCTGTCTTCTGTAGCAGTCTAGACGTGTTCAGGCGATCTCGTGAGTCAGGCGGGAATTGCCGGGAAACTGTTGGTTTCGCTTTTCTGGAAACAGCGGGGCATTCGTGAACATCTAAATTTACCGACATGTATGTTAGGGGTAATCTCAAAACGTCGATGTATTGCACTACGTGTCATTTTGTTTTTCGTTGGGGAAGGGACTAATATAGCAGGTGGAACGGTTCTTTCGTACATAGATACTTGTGTCCACTAAACATATATAATATATATATATATATATATATTCCGATCACAGTTATTAGGCGTGCTGAGTGTCGAGTGTATGTAGACGATCTAGCAGTGGTAGCAGACGGGGAAACGGATTTACAGGAACAACTGATAGAGTGGAAGGATAGCTTCAGCAAACACGGACTGAAAGTGAATCTGGAGAAGACAGAGGTGCTGTGGGTTGGGCAACAAAGCAAAGAACTGGAAATACACCTGGAGGGGAAGAAACTAAAACAAAGAGACAGTTTTGTATACCTGGGCAGACCAGTATGTGAGGATGGCTCCTCAGAGACAGAAATTCGCAGGAGAATACAAGCAGGGACGAAAGAATGGAGGAAAGTAGAAGGTGTGATGGGAGACGGGCATATATCGCGAAAACTCAAGGGAAAGGCACTACGAGAATGTGTGAGACCAGCCTACCTGTATGGTCTATATATTATAGCAATGACAGAGAAACAACAGGAGAGGGTACAAGTGTGCGAAAACAACTGGATTAGGAGACTTACGGGGGTAACGAGAATAGACAAGCGAAGATTGGAAGAGCTGATGGAGAATGTTGATGTGAAAGAAGGTTTCAAGAAGAAGTTGGTGAGAAGTCGGTTGAACTGGGCAGGACATGTGGAGCGAATGGGAGAAGAACGGATGACAAAGAAAGCAGACGCCCGGAGAGTGGAGGGAAACAGAAGACGAGGGCGACCGAGACTGAGGTGGGAGGATTGCGTGAAGAGAGACCTGGAGGGATGGAAAGAGGAATGGAGGAAAAGAGCAAAAGACCGAGGAGAATGGAGAAGGGTGGTAGAGAAAGTAGTGCAAGTGCAATGAGGATGAAGAGAAAGAAATGTCGACGTATCCAAGCCAGCATCACCCCTGAAGACAGGGAACGACGACGAGAACAACAACAACTTACAATTAAAAAAAGAGCAATAAGTGGGACCTTCGCTACACACTTAGGACCCTCTCAAAAGATGGCTGGGGGTCACGTGGACCCTTGAACACCAACATCCAGATAAACCCCTGCACTCAATAAACATCAGTCGTCCTATGTATCTGCGACACAAACTGGTAAACAAATACTGTTCTAGACACCCATTGTGTTAAGACAACACGGCTTGTCTGTCGGTCTTTACTTTCATAGTTTCATAGCTGATAACATACACGGATCAACTATTCAAATCATAGTCATCAAGTCGAGAAACCGAAGATATTTTAACATATAGATCTATTTTCCTTTTGGCTTACCTTCCACGTATAGTAGAGCCGTTTGTCCAAGAGCGACCGTGTCTCGCAACCGTGTCTCGTCAAGTGCCCGGATCGAACAAGGTCTTGGGCTACGTCTGCCTCCTATAGAAATAAACAACCTTTACCTGAGACGACACTGTGTCCGCCCACACGCACGCAAGTGGTATCATATACTCACATAAACCCATAACTTGACGGCATTTAACTGTAAACAACAGCTGATTGGTCAAAGACAATAGCGGTTATTATATAAAACCATAACGAGCAATGCAAAATTTGCAAGAGAATATAACAGGTTGACTCTAAATTCTTTGCTAATTGGCGGTATTTGCGTGTGTAGGAAACTATTGTTTATCTAGTGTGTTAAGTTATTATTAGTAATTGGTTCCATGAAAATGTATACATAATAAGAGTAGCAGTAATTGAAGGTAATACAACAGAATTGCATTGTCTAAGCTGGGGTAAGTCTACATGTCACTGACGCTTAATACCAGAACTACGCATATATGCACAAAGCATTTTGTGTTATCACGAAATTCAGCAGATACCTTATGGCCAATGTGCACATATTCGACATCTTCGTTAGATCGACTAATGAAGTGTTCATGATACACGAGGTATCCGCTAGAGTCGACGACGTTATCCTGTATTAGCATTAGACGTATTGAAACAATTACATAAAATATTACCTTTGAGATTGCGTATGTTTACATGCACGTGTTAGTGCAGATGAATAAATCACATGGTGTAAACAATCATAAATCATTACCACTGGGCAGCATACATATATGGCAGTATTCATAACAAGTGAACTATGTGAAAATGTTGTTGCTTCCGTTACACTAACCGTCACTTTTAGCATCATCAAATCGTCGGTGTGCGTGCGTACGTACGTACGTGTGTGTGCGTACGTGTGTGTGCGCGTGCGTGCATATCTGCACAGAAGTATAACCGTGTGTCATAAGTAGCCACACGTTTTTTTAAGTTTAAGAAGCAGTGATAGCGTTGGTGCTTGTAGAGGCGTTGTTGGCGGCGACAGGAGTAGCGGTTGTCAACTGTTGTCACAGTCGTTGTTATTGTTTATCTACCTGACGTCCCGTCAACCCTACCTGTACCGATCGCCGGTGCAGACAGGAAACATTTCCTGGATCAGGTTATTGATTAAAATGGGGTCTACATAAATTCGGCGGCGTTCGTATCGTCATGCTTTGTTCTGCTGTTTGTTGTTGTAGTGTTGTTGATCGATATGTATAAAGCTATTATGTGCTATCATTACAGTGATATTCTGTGTGAAACTTTTTAATGTCTACAAAGTAGGGGAAGGTCGCACAAAGTTTGCCCCTCAACAAAAGTGGGCCCCTCAACCAAAGTGGGCCCCTCAACCAAAGTGGGCCCCTCAACCAAAGTAGGCCCCCGCCCGTTTGTCGTTATTCGCAGTCGTACGACTAAATTTGTTTTACAGGTGATACCTAACCCGCCAGAGGACACCTCTGAACAATACCCGAACGCCAGTAACACGAATTGAAACAGGTGAGATCAAAAAGTTCATGTTTCATACTTTTCTTAAAATATTTACACGGTGTGTTAAGTTTTGCAAATCCCTTAGTATACTGCGAAAATACAGATGGCTATGGTATATGAAACTAATTTGTATTCTTCTTCTTCAGTTCAGTGTATCTCTGCGAAACGTAGCTGCCCAGGTGATTCCACGATACGCTGCTCTGTCTGCCGTTCCATTTGTATTAGCCACGCTAAACGCAAATTGAAATTAGGTGGCGCGCATCGGTTTTATTAAAAATGGCCCCTCGGTGGCCCACTTTGCGTACAGGGCCCACTTTGCCTACACCACCAGAATTTGTCCCTCCCATGTTCCTCTTCCCGGTAAAAAAAGGATGAAGGACGAGCTCATGGAAAACGCACCTCCTGGCGCCATGGATGCAGAGCGAACTCTTCGTGAAGTGGTTCGAGCACTTCATGCGGCATGCTAATCCGACCAGCGAGAGACCAGTGCTGCTAATCCGACCAGCGAGAGACCAGTGCTGCTAATCCGACCAGCGGGAGACCAGTGCTGCTAATCCGACCAGCGGGAGACCAGTGCTGCTAATTCTTGACGGTCACAAGACGCACATAAATAATCTGCCCTTCATTGAAATGGCACGCAATAACCATGTGACTGTCCTTTGCCTACCTCCGCACTGCAGTCACCGGGTTCAGCCACTTGACGTCAGTTTCATGAAGCCGCTCATGACCTACTATACGCAATCGATCGGGAACTGGCTGCGCAATCACCCTGGGCGAGTGGTCACAACCTTCCAGACCGTAGGGCTATCCAGAAGTGCATACCTTCGAGTACCAACAATGCTGACTGCTGTCAGTGGGTTCCGGAAAACCGGCATATGGCCCATTGACAGGCAAGTCTTCCTTCATCACGATTTTGCCGCAGCAGCACCAACATACATCGAGCTTAGGGGGGGGGGGGTGTGTGGCTTCACATGCAGCAGGCGATGGGCTGGCCCCTCAAGCAGTTCAACAAACGGACAGAGACATTGTCCCACATGCAGCGCTTGCGTTCGGTGTTGCCGAGGCTCCGCGAGACACTGTTCTGAATGGAACGGGCATCGAATTGGCACCAGTTCCAGCATGTGGCAGTTTGGCATCGAATGAATCGCATCTTTAGTATCACCTTGCAGGACCGTGTCCCTTACAACGACATACTGGACCGTGCTAGGATCCCCAGCATTTCCTCACTCCTAAGCCAGAAATGTCCCCTCTCGCTGGGCCTGGCATGTCGGATGGCGGCTTGCCGAAAGTCATCCTCTATGGACAACTCGCTACTGAGCGAAACGAGTGGGACGCCCAGCCCTCAGATTCAAGGACGTCTGTAAGTGCGACCTGAAGGCCTGCAACATCAGCTCTGAAGAGTAGGAGGCAAAGGCCGAAAATCACACTGCTTGGAGTCACACTGTTTGGCATCAGACTGGTATCTCTTAAATATTGTTACAAATAATTGAATATGTTAATAGTCATTGACTATATTAATAAATCAAGTACTAAATACCGGGATTTGTCCAGGTAAACTTAAAAACCAAAGTAATTCCAATATTAAAAAAAGAAGATCTCACGTTATTTAAAAACTATAGTCCTATTTCTCTACTCCCGAAAATATCAAAAGTACTAAAGAAATGTATCTTTACTCGGTTATCATCGTACTTTAATGACGCTAAACTTCTGTTCGGTAATCAATATGGTTCAGGCAGGCGCTGCTGTTCAAATATTACTTATAAATAATATTTCGACTAAGTAATGTAACAAAACAAACGAATAATAAAACATTACGTCTGTCAGCTCATAATTATACACTGACATACCAACATTTTTTTTATAGTTACCATTACGTTCTGTGCGTAAGGTTACATGTAATACAGTGTAGGGATGTTAGTCCGCGCAGAGTACAGTGTAGGGATGTTAGTCCACGTAGAGTACAGTGTAGGGATGTTAGTCCGCGCAGAGTACAGTGTAGGGATGTTAGTCCGCGCAGAGTACAGTGTAGGGATGTTAGTCCACGTAGAGTACAGTGTAGGGATGTTAGTCCGCGCAGAGTACAGTGTAGGGATGTTAGTCCACGTAGAGTACAGTGTAGGGATGTTAGTCCACGTAGAGTACAGTGTAGGGATGTTAGTCCCCGCAGAGTACAGTGTAGGGATGTTAGTCCGTAGAGTACAGTGTAGGGATGTTAGTCCACGTAGAGTACAGTGTAGGGATGTTAGTCCGTAGAATACAGTGTAGGGATGTTAGTCCGCGCAGAGTACAGTGTAGGGATGTTAGTCCGTAGAATACAGTGTAGGGATGTTAGTCCGCGCAGAGTACAGTGTAGGGATGTTAGTCCGTAGAATACAGTGTAGGGATGTTAGTCCGTAGAGTACAGTGTAGGGATGTTAGTCCGTAGAATACAGTGTAGGGATGTTAGTCCGCGCAGAGTACAGTGTAGGGATGTTAGTCCGTAGAATACAGTGTAGGGATGTTAGTCCGTAGAGTACAGTGTAGGGATGTTAGTCCGCGCAGAGTACAGTGTAGGGATGTTAGTCCGTAGAATACAGTGTAGGGATGTTAGTCCGTAGAATACAGTGTAGGGATGTTAGTCCGTAGAGTACAGTGTAGGGATGTTAGTCCGTAGAATACAGTGTAGGGATGTTAGTCCGTAGAATACAGTGTAGGGATGTTAGTCCGTAGAGTACAGTGTAGGGATGTTAGTCCGTAGAATACAGTGTAGGGATGTTAGTCCGTAGAGTACAGTGTAGGGATGTTAGTCCGCGCAGAGTACAGTGTAGGGATGTTAGTCCGTAGAATACAGTGTAGGGATGTTAGTCCGCGCAGAGTACAGTGTAGGGATGTTAGTCCGTAGAATACAGTGTAGGGATGTTAGTCCGTAGAGTACAGTGTAGGGATGTTAGTCCGTAGAATACAGTGTAGGGATGTTAGTCCGCGCAGAGTACAGTGTAGGGATGTTAGTCCACGTAGAGTACAGTGTAGGGATGTTAGTCCGTAGAGTACAGTGTAGGGATGTTAGTCCGTAGAATACAGTGTAGGGATGTTAGTCCGTAGAGTACAGTGTAGGGATGTTAGTCCGCGCAGAGTACAGTGTAGGGATGTTAGTCCACGTAGAGTACAGTGTAGGGATGTTAGTCCGTAGAGTACAGTGTAGGGATGTTAGTCCGTAGAATACAGTGTAGGGATGTTAGTCCACGTAGAGTACAGTGTAGGGATGTTAGTCCGCGCAGAGTACAGTGTAGGGATGTTAGTCCACGTAGAGTACAGTGTAGGGATGTTAGTCCGTAGAGTACAGTGTAGGGATGTTAGTCCACGTAGAGTACAGTGTAGGGATGTTAGTCCGTAGAGTACAGTGTAGGGATGTTAGTCCGCGCAGAGTACAGTGTAGGGATGTTAGTCCGTAGAGTACAGTGTAGGGATGTTAGTCCGTAGAGTACAGTGTAGGGATGTTAGTCCGCGCAGAGTACAGTGTAGGGATGTTAGTCCGTAGAGTACAGTGTAGGGATGTTAGTCCACGTAGAGTACAGTGTAGGGATGTTAGTCCGTAGAGTACAGTGTAGGGATGTTAGTCCGCGCAGAGTACAGTGTAGGGATGTTAGTCCGTAGAGTACAGTGTAGGGATGTTAGTCCGCGCAGAGTACAGTGTAGGGATGTTAGTCCGTAGAGTACAGTGTAGGGATGTTAGTCCGTAGAGTACAGTGTAGGGATGTTAGTCCACGTAGAGTACAGTGTAGGGATGTTAGTCCGTAGAGTACAGTGTAGGGATGTTAGTCCGCGCAGAGTACAGTGTAGGGATGTTAGTCCGTAGAGTACAGTGTAGGGATGTTAGTCCGTAGAGTACAGTGTAGGGATGTTAGTCCGCGCAGAGTACAGTGTAGGGATGTTAGTCCGTAGAGTACAGTGTAGGGATGTTAGTCCACGTAGAGTACAGTGTAGGGATGTTAGTCCGTAGAGTACAGTGTAGGGATGTTAGTCCGCGCAGAGTACAGTGTAGGGATGTTAGTCCGTAGAGTACAGTGTAGGGATGTTAGTCCGCGCAGAGTACAGTGTAGGGATGTTAGTCCGTAGAGTACAGTGTATGGATGTTAGTCCGTAGAGTACAGTGTAGGGATGTTAGTCCGCGCAGAGTACAGTGTAGGGATGTTAGTCCGTAGAGTACAGTGTAGGGATGTTAGTCCACGTAGAGTACAGTGTAGGGATGTTAGTCCGTAGAGTACAGTGTAGGGATGTTAGTCCGCGCAGAGTACAGTGTAGGGATGTTAGTCCGTAGAGTACAGTGTAGGGATGTTAGTCCGCGCAGAGTACAGTGTAGGGATGTTAGTCCGTAGAGTACAGTGTAGGGATGTTAGTCCGTAGAGTACAGTGTAGGGATGTTAGTCCGCGCAGAGTACAGTGTAGGGATGTTAGTCCGTAGAGTACAGTGTAGGGATGTTAGTCCACGTAGAGTACAGTGTAGGGATGTTAGTCCGTAGAGTACAGTGTAGGGATGTTAGTCCGCGCAGAGTACAGTGTAGGGATGTTAGTCCGTAGAGTACAGTGTAGGGATGTTAGTCCGCGCAGAGTACAGTGTAGGGATGTTAGTCCGTAGAGTACAGTGTATGGATGTTAGTCCGTAGAGTACAGTGTAGGGATGTTAGTCCGCGCAGAGTACAGTGTAGGGATGTTAGTCCGTAGAGTACAGTGTAGGGATGTTAGTCCACGTAGAGTACAGTGTAGGGATGTTAGTCCGTAGAGTACAGTGTAGGGATGTTAGTCCGCGCAGAGTACAGTGTAGGGATGTTAGTCCGTAGAGTACAGTGTAGGGATGTTAGTCCGTAGAGTACAGTGTAGGGATGTTAGTCCGCGCAGAGTACAGTGTAGGGATGTTAGTCCGTAGAGTACAGTGTAGGGATGTTAGTCCGTAGAGTACAGTGTAGGGATGTTAGTCCACGTAGAGTACAGTGTAGGGATGTTAGTCCGTAGAGTACAGTGTAGGGATGTTAGTCCACGTAGAGTACAGTGTAGGGATGTTAGTCCGTAGAGTACAGTGTAGGGATGTTAGTCCGTAGAATACAGTGTAGGGATGTTAGTCCGTAGAGCACAGTGTAGGGATGTTAGTCCGTATATGTTTACTCCTCATGTGTAATAGAGCATTATCATCACGCATGGATAGTATAAACAAGCAGCAATAATAATAATTATTATTATTATTACACATATCTGCATATAAATATTGCTTACTATCAACATTTCCATTGATGTTGCTTATGTAGGCCTGCAAAACCCCTCGTCGACGTGTTAAATCCCATTGGCGCATATCGTCGGTCCATCGCCGCTTTCCCGCAGGCGAGTAGTGGCAGATTTGATGATCACTGGTCGAGGTAGCGCGTCCGCACCTGGTTGTCGCCATCCAAGACGATGGCTGGTCACTACATCCGCGCTCACAATGGGAGGTGTGACTCTCACTGTTTTGTTGACAATAGACAGCAACTTGCCTGTGGTATCTTCCCCCTTGTCCGACTGGGGAATTCCGAAGAATCGTAGGTTTGATCTACGGGAATACTGCTCCAATTCATCTAGACCAGCCTCCAGTGAGGACAGTCTTGCTTCTAGAGCAGCAACATGTTGATTCTTCTTGTCCAACCGCTCATTCAACTGAGTAATAGTAGGGGCATTCCATGCTAAATCAATAAAAAACAGCGTGAAATTTGCATGTCCGTCTTCGATTTTGATGAAACATGGTGTGTTGGTTTATGTTCAAGAGTTTATGTTACGAACAAAATATTAGGTCCATCTGACTTTCATTTCCAGAGATGGAGGTCGTAAAAGTTTGACCCGACCTTGATCCCTGACGACCTTCCAGGTGTCATAACTCCTCTCCCAGTGTCCCTGGAAAACCTCTCGCGTGCACTCTGGGGTACGCGTTCCCAAGTTTGGGAACTGCTGATGTACATGGTGCCTTGATTAGCATGTGCCTAATATATGGCATTGTGTGTGCACTGTTAAAATCTTAATCTAACTTCTAATTAGTGATTTATATTCCATAATTGTGCTATACATATTTATATATGAAACACTTGTCTTAGCAGCACTTGTTTATATATCCCCACACCAACACATGTAGATAATGATATAAATCAGTAGAGAATAATGGAGATAACAAAACAGCAAATTCTAGGAAGGCAGCCTCTATTTGCATACTGACAGAGCATTATAACTGTACTAACTACTCTAAGTTCCCATATTACAGCATTAAAATGACGTAAGAAATGTGTTTAAAATTGCAGATAGAAATTCTAAGATCTTTAAAATGACACCAACACACATGTGTAGGTACCCTAGGATGGGAATTATGACACCTGGAAGGTCGTCAGGTATCAAGGTCGGGTCAAACTTTTATGACCTCTATCTCTGGAAAGGAAGGTTGGAGTGACCTATACGTTGACGGACATGGACATTCTTGATTGATTTTATATGGAATGCCCCAGTAGCGGACAATGCGTCTAACTTGTCAGTCAGACCCTTCGGGTAGAGCACGCTACGTAGCTTATTAACGACTGCCTCATTGCTTAAAAGATCCAAGAAGCGGAGTAGCAAAGGTACAATCTCTACCTAAACACCTCAGACACCCCACTTGAGTTGACAATTCTTCAGTTTGCTGATACCACTGAACACTTGTGGATACATTTCTCTCAGCTTCTCTTTGGTTAGCCTCTCTGTTGAACACGCGTTTACTGTCAGACCAACTCTGAGCATTCCGACCTCCTCGCGGTCTCCCTTCCCAATAATAATAATAATAATAATAATATTTATTGATACATAATGTTAAGTATAGCACAGATGTAGCAGTAATATGAAACATGTATACATTACGTAACAAATGGAACGAAGCAACACATTGCTTGTGTTCCTTATTCATGTCATATTTGCAATGAAAACTATGATTCGTGTCAACAACAACAACAACAACAACAACAACAACAAAAAACATCTTCATAATAAACTAACTAATTATTTAATAATGCATTATACGAGTACCGTAAGACTGAACACCAGGTACATCTTAACATGACAACATTATACGAGTACCGTAACACTGAACACCAGGTACATCTTAACATGATAACATTATACGAGTACCGTAACACTGAACACCAGGTACATCTTAACATGACAATATTATACGAGTACCTAACACTGAACACCGGGTACATCTTAACATGACAACATTACATTAAAGCAGCATTTAGCATATGTTTGCTAGAATTAGACGCTTGGTCCTTTGTTTGAACATATGAAGAGATGTACAATATTATAAATAGTTATTTGTAATAAATGTATTCCAGATTTTAGGACCAACATAAGCCAAAGACAGTTGACTACTACCAATAGAGAGGCACGGTCGCTTCTGACCATCAGCAATCGTGCTGCATCGACTTCTCCAGCTCCTGGAACTGACATGTGCACTTCACAGCTGTCCATCACCTACAAAGGGATACTTGAGGCGTATGCATAAACTTGACTACTACAGCTGCTCAACTTCAAGTCTGGCATCATGCGGAATACGGCTTCCGGAATTATGTTGGAGGTAGAACCAGTCTACAATCTACTTCCCCTCGACGTTGACTGACATTGCAGGCGCACTGGGACTCACGTAGAGAACACGTAGAACGTATCACATTCCTCTACTTTATTGTCTCTTTCCTCAATGGCTCTGACGTTTTGTTTCCCTCGTTCTCTCCACTTGATTGCACGACCACGCGGGGCCTACCAGCAATGGTGGCGTCGCTTTGTTGACGCTTTTCCCACACTTCTGCATGTGTGATTTTTCGATCTCCTACAGTCTTTTCCCATGTGTCCAGTGCCATCACATTTCCAGCATTTTCCCTGGAATTTGCTGTTAGGAGAGTTAGTGGCAAAACTACCGGACTGTCCGGTGTTGATGGCGTTTGCTTCCTCCTTGGCACCAACGGCCGCCAACAGCAAAGCTTCCGGTTCATCAAAAATGTTCACGACTTCCTGAAGTTTGGCAAGGGTTAAATCTTCCTGTCGATAGTGTTTCCTCGTCAACACCTTGTCACGTATAATGTACAGGATCCGATCTCTGATTTGGTTGTCTTCTTCATCTCCATATTCACAATGTTCGACCTTTTTCTTCAGTCTGACAATGACATTGTTTATAGTTTCACCTTCTTCTGGTGCAGTAGCTAGGAAGGTTTTTCGCTCCTTGGGTAAATTGTTCTTCAGTATTAAGTATTCGTCCAGTGCTTGTAGACACTTGTTATAGTCATTGGCGTTCCCGGTGTCAGGCAGGGTCTGAAACAGCTTCTGCTGCCCCCCCTCCCCCCATATGGAGAAGTAGCGCCCTCTTCTGTCACACCAAATGCGATGACATAGATCACGAAGGAAACATTAAAAAAAAAAATGGCAAATGGGTTTTACAAATGGTGGTCCTAACTTAGCAAAGGATATTAACAATAAGGATGAACGTGATTCTGTTTATGATTGTAAACAGGAGTTAGTATTGACCAAAGTTTATTCCTCAAACCTGTGGATGAGGAGGAATTTATAACTACAGTGAAATCGTGTACCAAAAAGAAATCTTCTGACTTCGTAGACATAAGTGTGGATATTATCGCGAAGGTCATTCATGTTATAAGCAAACCTCTCACTAATATATATAATAATTCATTTAGATCTGGTGTTTTCCCCAACATGTATGAACATTTCCAAAGTTATACCTATCTTTAAAAATGGGACGAAAACCGACATTACAAATTATGCCCGTTTCTCTATTGCCGTAATTAAAAAAAATCCTGGAAAAGCTGTTCCTTGCTAGAACAGACAGCTTCTTAAATGCAAATAACATTAAGGTCAAATCAGTACGGGTTCCGTGCTAATATGTCCACGTCACATGCTGTGTTGGAATTGATTGAGGAAATCACAAATGTTAAGGGCAGTAAAAAGGATGCCGTAGGTGTATTTATTGATCTCAAAAAGGCCTTTGATGCAGTAGACCACGAGATACTTACAAAAATTAATTATTATGGTGTGCGTGGGATAGCAAATGACTGGATTAAAAACTACCTTTCGAACAGGGAGTAATTTGTATATACTGACGGGTGTGTTTCCGAGTTATTAGATGTCACATGTGGAGTTCCGCAAGGTTCTACTTCAGATCCACGTTTATTTGTCCTTTACGTTAATGACATATGTTAGTAACATTTATACTTTTTGCTGACGATACGAATATATTTTGTACCGGTAACAATCTGACAGAACTACGTGACATGGTCAACTGAGAACTTGCCAAATTGTGCAAATGGTTTGCTGTAAAACAAATTATCACTCAACTTGTCAAAAACGAATTATATTTTATTCGGGAACCGTCCAACAGCTGGTGACATTAATCTGTGTGTAAATAACGAACGAATAACCAGAGTGCGTGTGACCAAATTTATGGGACTATTTATTGATGACCAGCTAAACTGGAAGCATCACATCAATACGGTCAGAAAAAAATGTCGAAAGTAGCAGCAATCATTCACAAAGTAAATTGTTTAATTAATCAGGATGGAATGTACATATTGTATTGTTCCCTGTTTTTGCCAGATATTATATTGCATAAGACACGTCACAATGAACTACCAAATAGTTTGCAAACAATGTTTAAGCGGTCTGTCTCAACACGTGGTAATCGACATAAAGACACCTTTCGAAGTCATCGCGTTCGTACCACACAAAAATCAATGTGTATTTCTGTTTGTGGAGTAAAAGTATGGAATACTCTACATGAAAGCATCACCAGCAGTAGAAGTATAAAATAGTGACAAGTACATCATGTCATCGGTGACAGAACTAACTTCTTTATTCTCGTAATTACAGGAGTTCCAACATGTTTAAATCACTATAAACTATACGACAGGTGGCAGCATCAGACGGTGGTATATTCATTACAAGTAGCATAAAGGCATTAAATCTAGATCTACGAAAAACATATAAATAATTCAAATGAGACATTACATAATCTAAGCACTTTATATTGCATAATTTGTGAAATTGAAATATTTTATATGTTGTATTAGTACATTAAGTAACTATACGTGTTGGGGGTGAACCATACATAAGTATTACACTTCTGTTCACCCCCTTTCCACCCACACTTACGAGCATTTGTTTGTTCACATGTTGAAAATATAATGGAATAACGGGATGTACAATTGTTTTATGTTGTTGTTGGAAATAAATTACTTACTACTTACTATACACACACACACACACACACACACACACACACACACACACACACACACACACACACACACACACACACACACACACACACACACACACACACACACACACACACACACACATATATATGGAGGGAGGGAGGGAGGGAGGGATGTAGGGAGGGAGGGAGGGAGAGAGGGAAGGAGGGAGGGAGGGGGAGTGAGAGGGGAGAGAGATGAGAGAGGGGAGAGAGAGGGGACAGAGGGGGAGAGAGAGATGAGAGAGGGGATAGAGATGGAGAGAGGGGGAGAGAGATGGGGGGAGAGAGATGGGAGAGAGAGACAGGAGAGAAAGGGGGAGAGAGAGGTGGCAGAGAGAGAGGGGAGGAGAGTGAGGGAGGGAGGGAGGGAGGCAGGGAGGGAGGCAGGGAGAGAGGGAGGGAGGGAGGGAGGGAGGGAGGGAGGGAGGGAGGGAGGGAGGGAGGGAGGGAGGGAGTGCGCAAAAGAGAATGAGTGTGCGTGCGTTCGTGTGAGGAGGGGTTTACAGTAGAACACAACCCCAACCAGCGTCAGACTCGGTGCCGTATCCTCCGTCGTAATCGTCATCACTATCGCCTAAGTTGGCATACGGTATGGTGAATGGTTCACCACGTACATACACGGCACCACCTCCCTGAACGGGAACGCCACAACTTGCTCCAAACACTTGAGCGAAGACGTGTTCAAGACGCAACATGCGTTCAAGTCTGTCTCTTATGTTTTCGACAGTCCTTGTCGTCATTCTACTGAGAAGATTGACCTGGGGATCGAAGTAGTGTGGCTGACGACCCTGATCAAGCAAGGCTCGGTAGAGACGACCGAGGACGCCGATCAACCTCTGACCGAGCTCCGACTGTCTCCAGTTGAGACCTTCCTCCATCTCGTAGAAGAGCGCCGTCTTCAGGTGGTATGACGTCAGCTGAAACATTCCGGGTTCTCGATTGCGCCAAACCTTGAGGATGCGCAGAACTTTCTTGCGACATCCATTATCGCGGTCCATGCCGTCAAATAGTTTCTTTTCTTCCAAGGAATAGGACATGCGCCACGCGTTTCTCACTTGTGGCTCGCCTTCAAATGATTTCAGCGGTTTTGCCACAAATATGCGTTTTCGGTTATGTAGTTTAACCTCATACGACAGGACGACGTCGACTGAATACCACACGTTATCTAGTCTTCTGTCCATCTCGTTTCTGTACACGTCCATCTGTATTGCCGGACCGTGGTAGCGCAATATCACGAAACGCGACATGTCTGGGTGCTTATTAATTAGTTTCTGTAATATACCACAGAAGACAGCTATTTTCTTTTCGGGTGAAACATAACAGCCGTCATCATCTTCCAAATAATAGTAACTGGAGTTGGATGTTTGCAAGGCTTCCAAATTACTGCCCGTCTTGATCACCATGATGTCAAATTCAATGTCGTTCGATACTTTTACCCCCTCGTACGCACTGCCAGTGTACTCGACACGCGAACAAAGTCCCAATCCCCGCAGCTCATTGGCCAAGTAGTCGGTGTACCTTGTATGAATTGACCTCGCCTCGTTAATGGTTGCCATCGGTTGTCGAGCGTATTTCTCGTGGAACTGTTGCAGCATCGTAGTCACTTCCGACTTGCTGTGCCAAACTTCTTCAGCCATCTTTGATTGATGATGAAGTAATTCTATAACCAAAGGCAAAGATCAGAATATACATGTGATATGATGTAACAATACAAAACACTGACAGGACTTCACTACCGCGGCGATGTGGATATATTATGATATATAATAGAACGCTGATTGTTACTGTCGCTAACTAGTCTCTCATTTCCGCGTGAATTGCGAGAAATATTTTCGTGCATGGGTTATGCAGTTATGGTGATTCGCTTGTCGAAATAGCCTCAATTATCCAGACTCCGTGGTGTGGCGCCACTGTATGTCGCACACAAAATAGTAATATTTGTTATATCTTCAGGACTGCTCAAAGCGCTTTACATGTTACTTCTTGGCAGACCGGTTCAATCAAACACCATCTCGACTTCTCTGGGAAGCATCCAGTCACGCTGCAATTAAAAACTATTCGAACAGAAATATCCACCACTGTGTATAGCCAGGTACTCATTCACACACAAAATAGCGAGGACTGAGAGGGTATTGAATCAGGGTAACCAATGAAATCAACCACCAAGCTAACTCATCAATAGATACATTTTTTGTGCAGAGCATTCGAACTTAATTTTCATTTTGATTATTTTCACAAAAGTTACGTAATCAAATAACACGGAATAGCAAACACTAAAACGTAGGCCGCGGATTCGTATCCCTCAATAGATGAAATGTTCGTACATTTCCATTTTTGTGTCTTCTTCTTTGATATTCGAAGAGACTAAATCTCGCGAGTGTCGGCTGCGCGAGACTATTGGCTCAAACATTCACAGTTACAGTATGACCCAAACTAGAGTTCTAGAGAACTCGTGAAATTAAACGTCTGATCATCATCAGTATTAACAAAGTTACAATTAATGGATAGCTCGAAGCTCCACTGTGATCATGGGCCCCAACTTCTCCTGTTGATCTAGCGTGCTAATATTCAGCTACCATGCCAGTACCTACTGAGCTACCGTGCCAGTATTAAGCTACTGTGTCAACACTGAACTAATGTGCCAGTATTGAGCTACTGTGTTAACACTGAGCTACTGTGCCAGTATTGAGCTACCGTGCCAGTATTGAGCTACAGTGTCAACACTGAGTTACCGCACCAGCATATAGCTACTGTGTCAACACTGAGGTGCTGTGTCAAAACGTAGCTACCGTGCCACTACTGAGCTACCATGCCACTACTGAGATATCGTGTTACTACTGAGCTACTGTGCCAATACTGGGCTACCGTGCCAGGGCCATGAAGTCGTGTCAGTAGATCCTACATAGCTACTGAACTAGTGCAGGGCTACCGTGCCAGAACTGAGAAACTCGGCCAACCCGAACCGCCATGCCAAGTATCGAGTTTTTAAGTTGATGTATTATGTGGAAATACTCCTAGCTGTTAACGTCTGCGTTGAAATATGTAACTCTTACTCGTCTATCGCGCAGACGTCGCCGACCCTGACTGGTGCACACGTAGGTGTCTTCTGTTGCAGTGTAGACGTGTCAGGTGATCTCCTGAGTCACGAGGGACACGGTAACGGTTGAAATAATATAATGGAGTTTCCGGTAAACTGTTGGTTTTGTTTATCTGAAAACAGCGGAACATTCGCGAACATCTAAATTTACCGACATGTATGTTAGGGGTAATCTCAAAACGTCGATGTATTGCACTACGTGACATTTTGTTTTTCGTTGTGAAGGGACTAATATAGCAGGTGGAATGGTATTTTTGTACATAGATACTTGTGTCCTCTAAAAATGTATGTTTTTCCGATCATAGTTATTAGGCGTGCTGAGTGTCGAGTGTATGTAGACAGGTTTGTATCGTGACCGCTGAATACAAATGACGTGAACGATACACACGAAAGACACGTTTATTTTAACGGGTATCCACCGATCGGCGTAAATCAAAGCTCGCTATAGCGATTGGTGGATTGTGTGGGGTTAAGTGACTCCGATGTCACGAAGTGGTGTACATGGTGTTTTGAAATTTGATATTTCCCCTTTAGTTTATCGCTCGACGACTGTCATTTTTTGAGAGAGACTGGGCGATGTTGTTGTCAAGTCATGCATGACGGCATTGACAACCAATGAATTAATTACTAGTGTGGTTAGTTTGGGAATTGAAAACACGGTATCGCATAAGTGCACCGAACTCAAATGCTGCTTCAAATATGTTATAAAGTAATGACGAGCGACTTTCGTTGTGTCACATGCAACATTGTCTGCATGCTGTTCCTGCGCAGTAGCCTTTGTCGCTATAGGTCGATCGGCAGTTAATTGTTATCTAGGGCCTACAGCTGTGCTCTCCTTCTTCGCTTGGACTGTGTTCTGAGTTTTGCATAGATCCATTCTTTCTTTTTGAAATGTTTCTTTTTAAGAACTGCGCGGCATGCAGTGGCGCGGGAACAAAATTATAATTGGAGGGGGGCTACCGGAGCTTCAGCACCACTGAAACAATTTCGCCACCGCGCCGCAGGAATTTCTGCTTCTCCGCTGTCTCGGCTGTGAAGTCGTGGCATCCGAACACCGGGGTGGATTGGGGGTAGTGCTGTTCAAAATAATTTTTTTTACATCGCGCCGCTGCTGTCAATTTACCTTCTCCAGCTTCTCTCCGCTGTCTCGGCTGATATGATGACATCTGAAGAAGGGGGGAGGGGGTGCTTTGGAAAATGTTTTCGCCGCCGCGCTGCCTATTACTGGGGGGCAGAAAACCATATGTGTGCCCTCCAAATGTACACCCCTTTTACATTCGACAAAATACACATTAATCGTCCCAAAACAATTAGATTTCCAGAGGCCATTGAAGCGCAAAAAAAAAAAACATTCACGCTAACATTTAATGTGGCGGCAGAACGATATGTCTGCTACTCGGTAGAAATTCCAGGGGGGCAGCTGCCATGATGTGGTATATCGATCTCCATGCTTTCTTCTAACATAAGGTCTCGTAAACGTAGAATTTTGAGTGAGATGCGTGGTTCTCTCTCTCTCTCTCTCTCTCTCTCTCTCTCTCTCTCTCTCTCTCTCTCTCTCTCTCTCTCTCTCTCTCTCTCTCTCTCTCTCTTTCACTCTCTTTCACCCTCTTTCCCCCCTTTCTCTCCTCTCTTTCATCTCTCTCCCCTATCTCTCTCCCCCCACTCTCCCCTCACCCTCCCCTCTCTCTCCCCTCTCTCTTCCCCCCCCTCTCCCCTCTCTCTCTCCCATCTCTCTCCTTTCTCTCTCCTTTCTCTGACCTTTCCCCTCTCTCACCCCTCTCTCTCTCTTCCCCTCTATCCCCTCTCTCTCTCTCTCTTGTCTCTCCCCCTCTTGTCTCTCCCCTCTCTCCCCTCTCTTCCCTCTTTCCCCTCTTTCTCTCCCCTCTCTCTCCCCTCTCTCTCCTCTCTCTCTCTCCGCTATGTCTCCCCCTCTCTCCCCTCTCTCTCCCCCTCTCACCCCTCTCTCTTCTCTCTCTCTCCTCTCTCTCTACCCTCTCTCTCCTCTCTCTCCTCTCTCTCCCTTCTCTCTCTCCCCTCTCTGTCCCCCTCTCTACCTCTCTCTCTTCTCTCTCTCCCTCCCTTCTCTCTCTCTCCTCTCTCTCCCCCTCTCTACCTCTCTCTCCTCTCTCTCTACTCTCACTATCCCCCCTCTCTGTCCCCCTCTCAGTTCAATTGTATTATCATGGTGGTCACGGGGACATGACCCAAGCGTTACAAGGACGGTGTCTCCCTC
>OZ023212.1:54473035-54610677 GCA_963995525.1 Escarpia spicata
GTAGACAGTAACCCCTCCTCGTTGTGTACACGTGTCGTGATATCGCGACGACTTGCAGATGAACACAAATAGACGTCGCGTTGCCGGGAAATTGGGACGTTTTTCAGGAAACTACGCGTAGCCGTGCTTGACCTCATTTTAGTCTCGCTCTATAGTCTCGATTACCCAGGCGCCGTGAGGTGGCAGCACTGTTTCGCCCCCTGCTACGCCCTTGAATATTAAGGGTCTGCCAATGTTACCGGGGTAAGACCCACATTAAGGATTCGTCCGCCATTACCGAAAGAGTACCCTTAACATACCGTTTTGGTGTGATGTGTGAATTTTTTTCGAGCACTTTCACATGGCACATGTTAGTCCAGTGAATACTGAATGTACTACTGCATTAGGTCTTTCACGAGATAACAATACATATACGCTATTCACTCGCGTATTCGCACAGTGGCTATTTTGCAGGACGTACCAATATTTCAAAATCCGTCACTTGATTAGGGCGAAATTGAGGGGTGTCAGGTTTGGGTGGAATTTCCTGAAAAATGAAGAATGACAATTTCACGAGTTTTCCACACCACTTGTGTCAATGGAGGATAAACATGCTGTGAAATTTTCAAGAAAATCGTAAACCAAATTTTTTAGGAAATGAAGGAAACGTTATAATGGCCGCCTATGTAAAATTTAAATGTGGTATTACCCCTACCGGTATTTAATCATAATCATGCTTTGTAGTAAAATATGACGAAGATATGACATATGCATATTCATGGAAAGAAACGAAATCCTATTGCCCTGCGTAGTTTTTGTGTTGTGTCATGCAAAACATGGTCGGCCTGGTCGGGACAGGTTGGCAATTTTTTGTCGGGGCGGGTTGGCGCATGCGTCATCCTTGCCCGGTGTGTCTTACCTGATTAAAGTCACACTATTTTGGTTAAAGCACGCTCAGTTTCTCACGCAGTACCACGAGCAGGTGGAAAGCCTAGTGCATCTCACCAGTACCTGCCGCTTAGGTGATTGGGAAGGTTATTTGGCTGCGTTAGGTAACCTCATCAAGTATTTCTTCGCGCACGATATCCTGAACTATGCTCGCCTGATGCCAGTCAATCTCACACAAATGAACGCTGTGGGACATAATGACCCAGCTACACGGAAAGCACTGAAATCGGGAGAGTTCGTTGTGGCAAAATCAGAGGTTCCCTTCGCTCACCTGTTCACCGACCAGACCATCGATTCAAGCTTCACGGCGGGATGGTTGGATTGAGTGAAGTCTCAAGATGAAGCCGCTCTTGACCGACTTGTTACCACCACACCTCATCTCACTCGTATAGTGAAGCAGTACCCCAACAGCTTCCCCAAGCCCCCAAGTCTTCTGAGCAAAGTGAACACTACCAGCTCTCCGGAGATGTTGCTGTGAGGTCAAGAGCACACGCTCTGAAGCTCCGTCAATCCATTGAGTTTCATTGCGCGGGCAATCCATATGCGGCGAAATCTCCTTTGGGGAGCCTGGTTTCATCGGCTCTTTTGTGCTTTGCAGAGATTGGTTAGACGCGCTTTGAGGAGTTCATTTACGACGGATTGCTGCCCACATCAACACTCTCAGTGTGGGACTCAATGAAGAAACTCAAGCTAGAGATCCCTAATTGTCTTCCCGTGCCTGAAAATCCTTAGAAAGTGGTAAGTATAATATGACTAGGCTTATCGCTACCATGACAAAGACCTTGACTTCGACGTCGATCGTAACCGGAAGTCGGTGATAACCACTTCTGGTCGCTTAGAAAGTGTCACAAATGGACTCAGCGTCATCTAAAATCCCTACAACGACCCTAAATATGTGTGTGTGTGTTTGTGTGTGTGTGTGTGTGTTTGTGTGTGTGTGTGTGTGTGTGTGTGTGTGTGTGTGTGTGTGTGTGTGTGTGTGTGTGTGTGTGTGTGTGTGTGTGTGTGTGTGTGTGTGTGTGTGTGTGTGTGTGTGTGTGTGTGTGTGTGTGTGTGTGTGTGTGTGTGTGTGTGTGTGTGTGTGCGTCTGTGATAACATATTGCCAAAAGGAAGTTGAATGCGTTTAATATAAAGAAAGATGATTGTACTGTTGAACAAATTGTGTATTCATGTATATTACGAACGAACGAACGAAGAAGTTTATTTACCCCATGTATATAAAAAGTACAGTTTGTTTTTCATACTTGATTGTAGAAATACAATAAAACATATTCAAACAAACACATCTATATACTACGCATGATACATAAGTATGTAATTCGGTAATTTGCAGGAAAAAAATATTTTATTTGATAACATACTGTATAATTTATTATATATATATATATCAGACGGGGTCGGTGACTCCTATTAAGACAAAATGTCGCTATCATAAGAGCCACAACATTTACGTAAAAATAACATAGGTTCTTTCAATCAACAATAAAGTCAATCTCAAACGTGTGTATGTGTGTGTGTGTGTGTGTGTGTGTGTGTGTGTGTGTGTGTGTGTGTGTGTGTGTGTGTGTGTGTGTGTGTGTGTGTGTGTGCGTGTGCGTGTGCATGTGTGCGTGTGTGTGTTCGTGCCTGCAATTGTATTATTTTTTGTTTTGCATGTACGTGTGCACATGTATGCATTCTTATGTTAGCGTCTTTGTAATGGATTGCACATTTTCAAAACTTCATTTATGATATGTTTTGGTGGCATGTATAACAGTTTGATAATGTGCACCTATAATCGTATTTTTGTAAGAAATAATTATATATATATATTGAAAAACCTCGCATACTGTGGGTTTATATCTTATCTTTAATTAAATCAGGCGTGCTATTTATAGCGTGTGGCAAGTTGTATTTCAAACATTCCATTGCAAAGTCATGCTTAGTTCTGAAAATATGTATATTTTGTGTATTCCGAGTGCCGTAGTTGTGTATGTTATCTTTTGGAACAATTTGCCATTTTAATCAATAATCCGGTGAATATATCTGAAGTAACTTTTTAACTCTTGTAGCTTTAAGATGTCTTCAACTTTTAACAGGTTTAGTTTTTTAAATGGTTCAGTCTGTGAGTTGTATTTGTTTAGTTTTATTATTCGCATTGCTTTCTTTTGGATTTTCATAATTCTGTTTCCCTGATAACCCCATGCCATAATGCAATAATTAATGTGAGATAATAGTAACGAGTTATATAACAAAACTTTTACTTGCACAGGTAGTACGTATTTTAATCTATTCGATATGCCAATTACTGCCAATTAGTAACATTTATTTGATTCTTTTTCAGTGTGTTTTTCCAATTTAAGTTAGAGTCCAAAGTCAACCCTAAGAAGATCAATTCGTCTACTTTTTCAATATTTCTATGTTTTTATTTTCGGGGTTGTCACTAAAAGAGTTTAAAGTACTAAATAGTGTAGTGTCATCTGCATACATAATGAAATCGAACTTATGACTGGCTTATGAGAAATCGTTAATATATATAACAAACAATAGTGGTCCGAGTATTGAACCTTGAGGAACGCCAATGGTTTCATATAAAATGTCTGACTTTATATGTTCTGTTTCAATGTATTGTTTTCTATTTTGTAAGTAACTTTTAAGTAGTTGTAGTGTTGAACCTTTTAGGCCATAGTACTTTAATTTACTTAGTATTAATATTATGATCGATGGTGTCAAATGCCTTAGACAAGTCGAGAAATACACTAATAGGTATGTCATTTGTACCCATTCTATCAATTAGCTCAAGTGCGGCATATACAGTATAATGTTTCGGTCTAAAGCCATACTGGTTATCAAAAGGAAGTTTTAAGTCGTTAAAATATGATGATAATTGTGTAAAAATTATCTTCTCAAGTACTTTTGATATAGAAGGAAGAAGAGAGATAGGCCTGTAATTTTCAAATAATGACGGATCGCCTTTTTAAATATTGGAATGACTTTAGCAATTTTAAGTTTGTCAGGGAACATTCCGGTGTGTAATACTTGGTTTATTAGAATCGCTAATGATTTGATAATGACTGGTTCAATTATTTTTAGTAATTTTGAAGATATACCATCAAATCCATAGCTGTTTTTAGTGGGGAGACTTTTTATAACTTTCTTTACAGTATCTTCACCTACTTTTTCAAAAGTAAAAGTAGAATTTATTTGTTTATTTAGAAAAGAACTGTAGGTTTTGTTACCTGCATATCTAATATCTTCTGCTATAGAGTGACCTATATTTGTAAAATAGTTATTAAATTTTTTAGGAATACCTTTTTTATCTGTTAATTTGACACCGTTATCATTTTAAAAAATTGTGGTAATTTATGCTGTGTAGGTTTTTTTAAGAGAAATTCATTAATAGTTTTCCAAGTGTTTCTTACGTCGTTTTTTTATATATTAAAACTGTGTTCAAAATACATTTGTTTTGCTTCACGAATGTTTGTCTTTAATATCGTGTTATACGTTTTGAGATTAATGTTAATAGTTTCTTAATTTAACGAATTTGGATTTGTTACTTTCAATTGTTTATATAGTTTGTCTCGATACCGAATTGATTTCAGTATTCCTTGAGTAATCCGTGTTGATTTTTTATGTTTATATCTATTAAATATAACTAATTTGGTTGGCATATGCTTTTTTGTTGCCCGTGAAATTTCCTCGTATATGATCTCGTAATTACGATTTGTATCGACATTCACATTTTTATTTAGTTTATTGTAAATTGCATCTGAATGTATTTCATGTTTAACCTTATACATAGCTACTTCGTTTGATATGTTTATTTTTACGTATCGAGGAGATGGTTCTGGATTTAGTAAAATGTCAATAATCATGAAATACGGTTGATGGTCAGAGAAACGTTTGGTTAGAATACTCGCAGTACTATCTAATATAAATTTGTTTAGTTTACAAAAACAATTATCTATTAAAGTGCCTTTTGTTCTAGTGAACCTGGTAGGAAGTGTAATCTGAGGGTAAAGGCTGTGTGATATTAAGGTATCAAAAAAATTACTATATGTATCATTTTATTTTAAGCAAATTTATATTAAAATCCCCCGCAATAATAAGATTAGTGTTACCATTATTTTATAATGCTGATATAGTCGATGAGAATTCGTTTATAAATGCATTTATGTTGTCATTATTTGATCTTGAAGGTCTATATATGTTTCCTATAGTAATATTCTTAAATTGGCTACCACCATTCATTTGGACTACTAATCCTTCCCTGTATTCATACATGTTAATATTTAATTTGACTTCCTATCTATATGTGTTGTCAACATATGTTATTAACCCTCATGTGTCGCTACAGTGTTTGCCCTGTGTTAAGCAAGTGTAGCCACATAAAGATAATTGGTAGAAGTCATCTGTTTCTGCCTTCCATGTTTCTTGTAAACATATAATACTAAATTTAAAATTACTACTGCTTAGTTCCTTTACAAAAGCCTCTAATTCATTAAATTTTGCATTTATCGATTGTATATTAGTGTATAAGATACTAAAGCATTTTGTGTTATTCTGAGCTAATTTGGTAAACGTATCAAAGTCGTAATAAGATGAGCGACGTTTTATTTGAGGTTCATCATTTTCATTATCATTTATATTTAGAACATTTATTAAAGCATTGTTATGAATACCTCCTAAATATGAGAGGAATGTTTCGTCAAACGCCATTGACATTCAAATGGAGCATTTTAAAAAGTAACCATTGTTTTAATAAATATTGACATTATACGCATGTGTTGCACATACACCAGATATATATAGTAAGCACTACTGCTTCTCAGATACTCATTAAAAAGACATAACGAATGATGTTTGGTGTAGTTTGTGTAATATGTGAAAATGTGTAATGCAGAGACCACGCTATCATTTTGGAATTGAGAATTTGTCATGACAGCAAGAATAGCCGCATTCATTAGTATTGTCGTAGGAAGTAGCATTATAAACTTTCAGTTCAATGTGTAATGTGTTACCGTCCGTGGCGGTTGTCGTAACAAACATCAAAAAGTGTTAAAAGTTAAAACAAATTTAATTCTCAAGCCACAAAAGAACGGTCTTAGTGGTGGTGTTCACAACATTTTAGGCCTATATACTAAATGATGTTAGCTAACTGAAAACAAAACAACACATGTTAGAGATTGACCATATTTTTATTTATTAGTATGACATGTCAAAATTGCCACACCAAATTGTGGTCAATATACAGGAGGGAGTGAGCGAAAGAGAATGAGAGTGTGCGTATGTGCGTGCGTACCTGCGTGCGTGCGTACGTTCGAGTCAGGATGGGTTTACATTAGAACACAACCCCAACCAGCACCAGACTCGGTGGCGGATTCCGCAAGGGCGCCGAATTCTCCCTCTGCGAAAACGCCGCAACTTGCTCCAAACACTTGCGCGAAGACGTGTTCAAGTCGCAATACGCGTTCCATTCTGTATGTTATGTTTTGGGCGGTCTGTGTCGTCATTCACGTATGAACATTTCCAAAGTTATACCTATCTTTAAAAGTGGTACGAAAACCGACATTACAAATTATATGCCCGTTTCTCTATTGCCGTAATTTAAAAAAAATCCTGGAAAAGCTGTTCCTTGCCAGAACAGACAGCTTCTTAAATGCAAATAACATTAAGGTCAAATCAGTACGGCTTCCGTGCTAATATGTCCACGTCACATGCTGTGTTGGAATTGGTTGAGGAAATCACAAATGTTAAGGGCAGTAAAAAGGATGCCGTAGGTGTATTTATTGATCTCAAAAAGGCGTTTGATGCAGTAGACCACGAGATACTTACACAAATAAATTATTATGGTGTGCGTGGGATAGCAAATGACTGGATTAAAATCTACCTTTCGAACAAGGAGTAATTTGTATATACTGACGGGTGTGTTTCCGAGTTATTAGATGTCACATGTGGAGTTCCGCAAGGTTCTACTTCAGGTCCACGTTTATTTGTCATTTACGTTAATGACATCTGTTAGTAAAAGTTATACTTTTTGCTGACGATACGAATATATTTTGTACCGGTAACAATCTGACAGAACTACGTGACATGGTCAATTGAAAACTTGCCAAATTGTGCAAATGGTTTGCTGTAAACAAATTATCACTCAACTTGTCCAAAACGAATTATATGTTGTTCGGGAACCGTCCAACAGCTGGTGACATTAATATGTGAGTAAATAACGAACGAATAACCAGAGGACGTGGAACCACATGTCTGGGAGTATTTATTGATGACCGGCTAAACTAGAAACATCACATTTATACGGTCAGAACAAAACTGTCGAAAGTATCAGCGACCATTCACAAAGTAAGTTGTTTAATTAATCAGGATGGAATGTACATATTGTATTGTTCCCTGTTTTTTTCATATATTATATTGCATAAGGCACATCACAATGAACTACCAAATAGTTTGCAAACAATGTTTAAGCGGTATGTCTCAACACGTGGTAATCGACATAAAGACACCTTTCGAAGTCACCGCGTTCGTACCACTCAAAAATGTGTTTAAATCACTATAAACTATACGACAGGTGGCAGCATCAGACGGTGTTATATTCATTGCAAGAAGCATAAAGGCTTTCAAAAAAACTAAGTCCCATCTTCTACTTATGTACTAGATCTGCGAAAAACGTATAAATAATTATAATAAGACATTACATAATCTAAGCACTGTATATTGCATAATTTGTGAAATTGAAATATTTTATATGTTGTATTAGTACATTAAGTAACTATACGTGTTGGGGGTGAACCATACATAACTATTACACTTCTGTTCACTCTCTTTCCACCAACACTTACGAGCATTTGTTTGTTCACATGTTGAAAATATAATGGAATAACGGGATGTACAATTGTTTTATGTTGTTGTTGGAAATAAATTACTTACTACTTACTATAAACACACACGCACACACACACACACACACACACACACACACACACACACACACACACACACACACACACACACACACACACACACACACACACACACACACACACACACACACACACACACACACACACACACAGGAGGGAGGGAGGGAGGGAGGGAGGGAGGGAGAGAGGGAGGGTGGGAGGGAGGGAGGGAGGGAAGGAGGGAGGGAGGGAGGGAGGGAGAGAGGGAGGGAGGGAGGGAGGGAGGGAGGGAGGGAGGGAGGTAGGAAGGGAGGGAGGTAGGAAGGGAGGGAGGAGTGAGGGAGGGTGGGAGGGAAGGAGGGAGGGAGGGAGGGAGGGAGGGAGGGAGGGAGGGAGGGAGGGAGGGAGGGAGGGAGGGAGGGAGGGAGGGAGGGAGGGAGGGAGGTAGGAAGGGAGGGAGGTAGGAAGGGAGGGAGGAGTGAGGGAGTGCGCAAAAGAGAATGAGTGTGCGTGCGTTCGTGTGAGGAGGGGTTTACAGTAGAACACAACCCCAATCAGCGTCAGACTCGGTGCCGTATCCTCCGTCGTAATCGTCATCACTATCGCCGAAGTTGGCATACGGTCTGGTGAATGGTTCACCACGTACATACACGGCATCATCTCCCTGAACGGGAATGCCACAACTTGCTCCAAACAATTGAGCGAAGACGTGTTCAAGACGCAAAATGCTTTCCAGTCTGTATCTTATGTTTTCGACAGTCCTTGTCGTCATTCTACTGAGCAGATTGACCTGGGGATCGAAGTAGTATGGCTGACGACCCTGCTCAAGAAAGGCTCGATAGAGACGACCGAGGACGCCGATCAACCTCTGACCGAGCTCCGACTGGCTCCAGTTGAGACCTTCCTCCATCTCGTAGAAGAGCGCCGTCTTCAGGTGGTATGACGTCAGCTGACACATTCCGGGTTCTCGATTGCGCCAAACCTTGAGGATGCGCAGAACTTCCTTGCGACATCCATTATCGCGGTCCATGCCGTCAAATAGTTTCTTCTCTTCCAAGGAATAGGACATGCGCCACGCGTCTCTCACTTGTGGCTCGCCTTCAAATGGTTTCAACGGTTTCGCAACAAATATGCGTTTTTGTTGACGTAGTTTAACCTCATACGACAGGACGACGTCTACTGAATACCACACGTTATCTAGTCCTCTGTCCATCTCGTTTCTGTACGTCCATCTGTATTGCCGGACCGTGGTAGCACAAAATCACGAGACGTGACATGTCTGGGTGCTTATTAATCAGTTTTTGTATTGTACCGCAGAAGTCAGCTTTCTTCTTCTCGGGTGAAACATAGCAGCCGACGTCATCTTTTAAATAATAGTAACAGGAGTTGGATGTTTGGAAGGCTTCCAAATTACTGCCCGTCTTGATCACCATGATGTCAAATTCAATGTCGTTCGATACTTTTACCCCCTCGTACGCACTGCCAGTGTACTCGACACGCGAACAAAGTCCCAATCCCCGCAGCTCATTGGCCAAGTAGTCGGTGTACCTTGTATGAATTGGCCTCGCCTCGTTAATGGCTGCCATCGGTTGGCGAGCGTATTTCTCGTGGAACTGTTGCAGCATCGTAGTCACTTCCGACTTGCTGTGCCAAACTTCTTCAGCCATCTTTGATTGATGATGAAGTAACTCTATAACCAAAGGCAGAGAACAGGATATACATGTGATATGATGTAACAATGTAAAACACTGACAGGACTTCACTACCGCGGCGATGTGGATAATATATTACAATGATATATAATAGAACGCTGATTATCACTGTTGCTAATTAGTGTCTCATGTTCGCGTGAATTGCGAGAAATATTTACGTGCATGTGTTATGTAGTTATGGTGATTCGCTTGTCGAAATAGCCTCAATTATACAGACTCCGTGGTGTGGCGCCACTGTATGTCGCACACAAAAATAGTATGTTCTTATAACGCGCAGTTTCCAGTCCTCATGACTGCTCAAAGCGCTTTACACTTTATTTCTTGGCAGACTTGTTCAACCAAACACCATCTCGATTTCTCTGGGAAGCGTCCAGTCACGCTGCAACTGTGTACACCCAGGTACTCATTCACACACAAAATAGCGAGGACTGAGAGGGTATTGAATCAGGGTAACCAATGGAATCAACCCTCAAGCTAACTCATCAAGAGACCTTTTTCGTGCAGAGCATTCGAACCTAATTTTCATTTAGATTATTTTGACACAAATGACGCAATCAAATAACACGGAATAGCAAACGCTAAAACGTAGGCCACGGATTCGTATTTCTCAAATGTCCATTTTAAGGTCTTCTTATTATGCATAGAACTATCAGAAACTTATTTTCGTTATAACAACATTACACAATATAACATTAATTGTACAGGTAAATATAGGTCCTATTGCCACTAAAATCATTTCGATCAGTGCTGCCATCTGACTGTAATGGTCAAGATATTCGGTGAGACTCAATCTCGCGAGAGTCGGCTGCGCGAGACTATTTGTTCAAACATTCACGCTTACAGTGTGAGCCAAACTAGTGTTCTAGAACTCGTAAAATGAAACTGATCTGATCATCATCAGTATTAACAAAGTTACAATAATTAAGGGGTAGCTGGAAGCTCCACTGTGATAATGGGCCCATCCTCGCGCCAGGGGTCGCTCTGCTGATTACGTCGGTGCCAGACAGCTTTGCGAAACTCTGAATTTAAGCTCAGCCTGTGAAATCGCTCACTAGATCAGTAGATCTAGGCAAGTAGTATGTAGACAAGGCACACCCTCGCCCCGCCCCTTTTTGACCTACTTTAGGCCTAACTACGTGCATAAAAAACGTCCTTATCTTTTTCGGGAACCTACTTATAAAAAAAAGATCAAAGGATTTTGTGTAACCCGAGAGAAATCGGGAACCTACTTATAAAAAACGTGATTGATGGCCTGTCACTTTTGATTGATGATATTGAGGTGCCACCTAGCGATTATCCCAGTAATTAGTTTAGCCCTAGCGGATATAACGGCGTCCCTAGTTACGTTAGCAGCGTCCCTAGTTACGTTCTTTATATAACCATACGGTTATAGCTAAAACCACCGTGGTTATAAATTAATTAATTAATTAATAATTAATTAATTAATTATATATATATATATATATATAGGCCTGTCACTTTTTGATTGATGACCCTTCCCTTGAGGTGTCACCACCTAGCGGTTATCCCAGTGACTAATTCCCTAGCGATCAACGTAGGACCTACCGTTGTGCTTACGTAAGCACTTATATAGCGTCCCTAGCGACCGTTGTATATATATATATATATATATATATATATATATATATATATATACGTAATAGGCCTTTATATAACCACAACGGTTATAGCTAAAACCACTGTGGTTATAACGGCGCTCTAAACCCATTGTGTGAGAATAACACCGCTGTACCCTATGTAGCAGTAGCCAGCAGCGCGGGCCTATGATCTGGCGGCCTAGTCGCCTTGCCACGACGTCTTACGCACACCGAGCTCCACCTTCGTGCCAGTTAATGCCAGCACGATATATATATATATATATATATATATATATTTATATATATATATTTATATATATATATATATATATGCTTATGTAAGCCCGTATATAACCACAACGGTTATAGCGGCGCTGCGCTCTAAACCCATTGTGTGAAAATAACCCCGCTGTACCTTATGTAGCAGCAGCGGCGTGCGCTCGCAGCAGCAGCAGCAGCAGTAGCAGCCATGACCTATGATACGGCGGCCTAGTTTCTAAATATAACCATGCGACTAGCCGGCTCTGTAACGGCGTTAATTTCAGCCGTGGCGATTGTTATATGCGGTGGATAGACGAATGGACGCAAAATGGTGTAAGTTATGTTTTATTAATAGAAGTCACGGTGGCGTGAGCCAGGTCTGCGTAATGTTTGCTTGAGAGCATCGTCCCTGCCGTAGCCGAGCGGCGCTTGAGTTGTCCCCGTCAAACTGCCGTTGTAGCATTGTTGAGCGACCGGCTGGAATTAACGGCAAGTTTTCACACGACATACAGGTTTGTTGTAGAGTGTTGTGTGTAGGCAGGTGTATTTCCTTTCCACGTCGAGGCAGGTGGATTCTGTGAAATAATGCATATGAATAATGAGGAGTTTCCCAAGAACTAAATCACTGTTATTAATATAAAAGTAAATAATAAAGAATAGTTTAATACAAGAATAGCATATAAATAATATAAAAAGTAATTAATATAACACTTACCGATAGGATAAAAGACGAAATACCGCTGTACTAAATAAAATAAATAAAATAAAACTTACCGCTGTTCTTTGCATATGAATAATGGAGGAGAACTAAATCACTGTTATTAATATAAGAGGAGAACTAAATCAAAAAATTAATCAAGAATAGTAATTAATAAAGAATAGCATATTATTAATATAAAAGTAATTAATAAAGAATATAAAACTTACGGATAGGATAAAAGACGACTTAACGCTCTACTAAATAAATAAAATAAAATAAAACTTACCGCTGATCTTTCGTGGAAGGTTGCTCAGACGTTGTGCTGGCGGTAGCCATGATTGAATGAAAATGAGCAACGACCGTTGCATGCATGCATTATTTCCTAAAGTCATTTATGCGTTAAGCGCGCATGCGCGAAAATGTTAAGTGCGCATGCGCGAAAGCGACGTAAAAACAATGAATGCAAAGAGTTCGAAATAGCAATATAAACGGAAATTTAAATACATGAAATGAAGCGTTGTATACGCTTAGCGAGGGATCGGGCATCTTGTGGTGAATTAATAATAGAGACATTCGATGTAAAAGTCACATTTGACAATGAATGTACTAAAGTGACCGCTAATTTTTTTTCCTCCTGAAGCGGAAACCGAATGGTGACGCATAAACAGCTGTGGCGTTTATCGGGGGATCGCATATCACGATCGGAATGTGAAGCTAGAACAATACCATTTCAAAAACGATACACGAACTATAAAAGCATGAATTGAAGCGTTGTTTAGGATCAGTGGGAAATAGGGATCTGTGTAGTGCCATTATATTATAGAAAATCGATGTAAATAACGTTTGTGAACGAAAAGCACTACATGACCGTTCATTTTTTTTTCTTTCCTAAAGCAAAGACATCCGAGACTAGTCAGTTATGCGTTAGGCGAACTGTTGTAATAGAACCGTAAATCACATAATGGCATGGTGCTCAGCTTACGAAGCGAACTTATTTAAAGCATGACATTTTCTTCTGTAGGAGGTGCGTCGCGTACTGCTGTGCTGTGCTGATGGCCCGAGTTGCTAAAAAGGGCGGACTAATCATAATAATGTGTGTTTGTAGGCGGCACGACAGCGCACCAGGCGTGAATGTATTCCTAGATGCTGACGGTGGTCGTAAAGATTAGTAGGATCTGCTTTGTGCTGTAGGGGTGCGTGCGTAGCGATAACGAGTTGGACGTTATCATCGAGGAGGCGCTAGGCGTACCACACATCGAACCGCCGACGTACGAGAGTCTGTACACGGTGTCGCCAACACCGCCGGAAGTGATACAACGTCAAGTCATCGCGACGGGTCGGGGTCAGTTGGCCTTCCGCTATGAGCGGCACGCGATGCCCCCCCCCCCTCGCCGAACACCTCAGTGAGATGATTCTGGAGAGGGCGCGCGAACGATGCGGCGCTGTATCTGGTCCAGTTCGTTTCGAACTGGCTGCTAGGCACGGACTGGCGCGACTACATCAACCGCGCTCTGCTGGAGTCGACCGTCCATACGTACATTCAGCGCAGGAGCGGACTCGAATAGAACATTATGCTTGCTTTGTTTGCTATAACATTGGTAACAAAATCAAAGCCGTTGTTTTGAATGTTGTACTACGATGGCGACGCTTAATAAAACGTTGAAAATGTACTTTCCGTTCGACAGTCCCACACAGCTCCCTGAAAGTGCCACACAATTTCCTGACAGTCCCACACAGCTCCTTGACAGTCACACACAGCTCCCCGGCAGTACGTCTAGCTTGTTACATGTTTGCCTTCCGTACATGGTCTAGCTTGTTACACGTCTGCCTTCCATACATGTACTAGCTTTTTACTTATTTGCTATCCATACATGGTCTAGCTTGTTACATGTTTGCCTTCCATACACGGACTAGCTTGTTACATGTTTACCTTCCATACATGGTCTGGCTTGTTATATGGCTGCCTTCCATACATGGTCTAGCTTGTTACATGTCTGCCTTTCATACATGGTCTAGCCTGTTACATGTCTGCCTTCCGTACATGGACTAGCTTGTTACATGTTGGTCTTCCGTACATGGTCTAGCTTGTTACATGTTTGCCTTACGTACATGGACTAGCTTGTTACATGTGTGCCTTCCATACACGAATAAGCTTGTTACATGTTTGCCTTACGTACATGGACTAACTTGTTACATGTTTGCCTTCCATACACGGACTAGCTTGTTACATGTTTGCCTTACATACATGGACTAGCTTGTTACATGTTTGCCTTCCATACATGGTCTAGCTTGTTACAGGTCTGCCTTTCATACATGGTCTAGCTTGATACATGTTTCCCTTCCGTACATGGACTAGCTTGTTACATGTTTGCCTTCCATACACGGACTAGCTTGTTACATGTTTACCTTCCATACACGGACTAGCTTGTTACATGTTTGCCTTCCATACACGGACTAGCTTGTTACATGTTTGCCTTCCGTACATGGTCTGGCTTGTTACATGTCTGTCTTCCATACATGGTCTAGCTTGCTACATGTTTCCCTTCCATACATGGTCTAACTTGTGACATGTTTGCCTTCCATACACGGACTAGCTTGTTACATATTTGCATTCCATACATGATCTAGCTTGTTACATGTCTACCTTCCATATATGGTCTAGCTTGTTACATGTCTGCCTTCCGTACATGGACTAGGTTGTTACAGCTCCCTGACAGTCCCACACAGTTCCCTGACAGTCCCACACAGTTACCCGACAGTCACACAAAACTCCTGACAGTCCCACACAGCTCCATAACAGTATAACACAGCTTCCTGACAGTCCCACACAGTTCCTGGCAGTCCCACACAGCTCCATGACAGTCCCACACAGTTCCCCGACAGTCACACACAGCTTCCCGACAGTCCCACACAGCTCCCTGAAAGTATCACACAATTCCCTGACAGTCCCACACAGCTCCCTGACAGTCACACACAGCTCCCCGGCAGTACCACACAATTCCCTGACAGTCCCACACAGCTCTATGACAGTCCCACACAGCTCCTGACAGTCCCACACAGTTCCCTTACAGTCCCACACAACTCTTGACAGTCAAACACAGCTCCCTGACAGTCCCACACAGTTCCGGTCAGTCCCACACAGCTCCCTGACAGTCCCACACAGCTCCCTGACAGTCACACGCAGTTCCCTGACAGTCCCACACAGTTACCCGACAGTCACACAAAACTCCTGACAGTCCCACACAGCTCCATAACAGTATTACACAGTTACCCGACAGTCCCACACAGCTCCATGACAGTCCCACACAGTTCCCGACAGTCCCACACAGCTTCCCGACAGTCCCACGCAGCTCCCTACCACACAATTCCCTGACAGTCCCACACAGTTCCGGTCAGTCCCACACAACTCCCCGACAGTCTCACACAGCTCCCTGAAAGTACCACACAATTCCCTGACAGTCCCACACAGTTCCGGTCAGTCCCCACACAGCTCCCTGACAGTCTCACACAGCTCCCCGACAGTCCCACACAGCTCCCTGACAGTCCCACACAGTTACCCGACAGTCCCACACAATTCTCTGACAGTCCCACACAGCTCCCTGACAGTCCCACACAGCTTCCCGACAGTCCCACACAGCTCCCTGAAAGTACCACACAATTCCCTGACAGTCCCACACAGCTCCCTGACAGTCACACACAGCTCCCCGACAGTTCCCTGACAATCCGTGACAGTCCCACACAGCTCCATGACAGTCCCACACAGCGCCCGGCAGTCACACACAGCTCCCTGACAGTCCCACACAGTTACCCGACAGACACACAAACTCCTGACTGACAGTGCCACACAGCTCCCTGACAGTCTCACACAGCTCCCTGACAGTACCACGCAGTTCCTCGTCAGTCTGTATGTATGTATGTATGTAGGTATGTAGGAGCCGTCGCACCACGGCGCCGATACTCGTCTAACTCGTATAACTAACTAACTAACTCGTCTAACTCGTAGGGGGTGGCGGGGGGTTCTGTATGTATGTATGTAGGTATGTAGGGTAATAAAAACATACTTTTATCGGGAACTGCGTGGGACTGTCATGGAGCTGTGTGGGACTGTCAGGAACTGTGTGGGATTGCCAGGAAGATGTGTAATACTGTTATGGAGCTGTGTGGGACTGTCAGGCGGAGCTGTGTGAGACTGTCAGGAGTTTTGTGTGACTGTCGGGTAACTGTGTGGGACTGTCAGGGAACTGCGTGTGACTGTCAGGGAGCTGTGTGGGACTGTCAGGGAGCTGTGTGGGACTGACCGGAACTGTGTGGGACTGTCAGGGAGCTGTGTTTGACTGTCAAGAGTTGTGTGGGACTGTAAGGGAACTGTGTGGGACTGTCAGGAGCTGTGTGGGGCTGTCAGAGAGCTGTGTGGGACTGTCAGGGAATTGTGTGGTACTGCCGGGGAGCTGTGTGTGACTGTCAGGGAGCTGTGTGGGACTGTCAGGGTATTGTGTGATACTTTCAGGGAGCTGTGTGGGACTGTCGGGAAGCTGTGTGTGACTGTCGGGGAACTGTGTGGGACTGTCATGGAGCTGTGTGGGACTGCCAGGAACTGTGTGGGACTGTCAGGAAGCTGTGTTATACTGTTATGGAGCTGTGTGGGACTGTCAGGAGTTTTGTGTGACTGTCGGGTAACTGTGTGGGACTGTCAGGGAACTGTGTGGGACTGTCAGGGAGCTGTAACAACCTAGTCCATGTACGGAAGGCAGACATGTAACAGGCTAGACCATGTATGAAAGGCAAACATGTAACAAGCTAGACCATATATGGAAGGCAGACATGTAACAAGCTAGTTCATGTATGGAAGGCAAATATGTAACAACCTAGTCCGTGTATGGAAGGCAAACATGTAACAAGCTAGACCATGTATGGAAGGCAAACATGTCACAAGTTAGACCATGTATGGAAGGGAGACATGTAGCCAGGGAGCTGTGTGGGACTGTCGGGAAGCTGTGTGGGACTTTCGGGAAGTGTGTGGGACTGTCATGGAGCTGTGTGGGACTGCCAGAACCTACCACTCTATCGCTGTGACTAATGAGGAGGTTCCCAAATTAAATCAAAACATGACTAATGAGGTTCTTATTAATTAATAAAGATAATTAATAGGACTCGTGTAAAAGGCAACTTACCGGTCTATTGCTAAATAATAAGAACTAAATAAAATAAATGTCATGGAGCTGTGTGGGACTGCCAGGAACTGTGTGGGACTGTCAGGAAGCTGTGTAATACTGTTATGGAGCTGTGTGGGACTGTCGGGAGTTTTGTGTGACTGTCAGGAGTTTTGTGTGACTGTCGGGTAACTGTGTGGGACTGTCAGGGAACTGTGTGGGACTGTCAGGGAGCTGTAACAACCTAGTCCATGTACGGAAGGCAGACATGTAACAGGCTAGACCATGTATGAAAGGCAAACATGTAACAAGCTAGACCATATATGGAAGGCAGACATGTAACAAGCTAGTTCATGTATGGAAGGCAAATATGTAACAACCTAGTCCGTGTATGGAAGGCAAACATGTAACAAGCTAGACCATATATGGAAGGCAAACATGTCACAAGTTAGACCATGTATGGAAGGGAGACATGTAGCCAGGGAGCTGTGTGGGACTGTCGGGAAGCTGTGTGGGACTGTCGGGAAGTGTGTGGGACTGTCATGGAGCTGTGTGGAATTGCCAGAACCTACCGCTCTATCGCTGTGACTAATGAGGAGGTTCCCAAATTAAATCAAAACATGACTAATGAGGTTCTTATTAATTAATAAAGATAATTAATAGGACTCGTGTAAAAGGCAACTTACCGGTCTATTGCTAAATAATAAGAACTAAATAAAATAAATGTCATGGAGCTGTGTGGGACTGCCAGGAACTGTGTGGGACTGTCAGGAAGCTGTGTAATACTGTTATGGAGCTGTGTGGGACTGTCGGGAGTTTTGTGTGACTGTCGGGTAACTGTGTGGGACTGTCAGGGAACTGCGTGTGACTGTCGGAAGCTGTGTGAGACTGTCGGGAAGCTGTGTGGGACTGTCGGAAACTGTGTGGGACTGTCATGGAGCTGTGTGGGACTGCCAGAACCTACCGCTCTATCGCTGTGACTAATGAGGAGGTTCCCAAATTAAATCAAAACATGACTAATGAGGTTCTTATTAATTAATAAAGATAATTAATAGGACTCGTGTAAAAGGCAACTTACCGGTCTATTGCTAATTAATAAGACCTAAATAAAATAAATGTCATGGAGCTGTGTGGGACTGCCAGGAACTGTGTGGGACTGTCAGGAAGCTGTGTAATACTGTTATGGAGCTGTGTGGGACTGTCGGGAGTTTTGTGTGACTGTCGGGTAACTGTGTGGGACTGTCAGGGAACTGCGTGTGACTGTCGGAAGCTGTGTGGGACTGTCAGGGAGGTGTAACAACCTAGTCCATGTACGGAAGGCAGACATGTAACAAGCTAGACCATATATGGAAGGTAGACATGTAACAAGCTAGATCATGTATGGAATTCAAATATGTAACAAGCTAGTCCGTGTATGGAAGGCAAACATGTAACAAGCTAGACCATGTATGGAAGGCAAACATGTAACAAGCTTGTTCGTGTATGGAAGGCACACATGTAACAAGCTAGTCCATGTACGTAAGGCAAACATGTAACAAGCTAGACCATGTACGGAAGGCCAACATGTAACAAGCTAGTCCATGTACGGAAGGCAGACATGTAACAGGCTAGACCATGTATGAAAGGCAGACATGTAACAAGCTAGACCATGTATGGAAGGCAGACATGTAACAAGCCAGACCATGTATGGAAGGTAAACATGTAACAAGCTAGTCCGTGTATGGAAGGCAAACATGTAACAAGCTAGACCATGTATGGATAGCAAATAAGTAAAAAGCTAGTACATGTATGGAAGGCAGACGTGTAACAAGCTAGACCATGTACGGAAGGCAAACATGTAACAAGCTAGACGTACTGCCGGGGAGCTGTGTGTGACTGTCAAGGAGCTGTGTGGGACTGTCAGGAAATTGTGTGGCACTTTCAGGGAGCTGTGTGGGACTGTCGAACGGAAAGTACATTTTCAACGTTTTATTAAGCGTCGCCATCGTAGTACAACATTCAAAACAACGGCTTTGATTTTGTTACCAATGTTATAGCAAACAAAGCAAGCATAATGTTCTATTCGAGTCCGCTCCTGCGCTGAATGTACGTATGGACGGTCGACTCCAGCAGAGCGCGGTTGATGTAGTCGCGCCAGTCCGTGCCTAGCAGCCAGTTCGAAACGAACTGGACCAGATACAGCGCCGCATCGTTCGCGCGCCCTCTCCAGAATCATCTCACTGAGGTGTTCGGCGAGGGGGGGGGGGGACATCGCGTGCCGCTCATAGCGGAAGGCCAACTGACCCCGACCCGTCGCGATGACTTGACGTTGTATCACTTCCGGCGGTGTTGGCGACACCGTGTACAGACTCTCGTACGTCGGCGGTTCGATGTGTGGTACGCCTAGCGCCTCCTCGATGATAACGTCCAACTCGTTATCGCTACGCACGCACCCCTACAGCACAAAGCAGATCCTACTAATCTTTACGACCACCGTCAGCATCTAGGAATACATTCACGCCTGGTGCGCTGTCGTGCCGCCTACAAACACACATTATTATGATTAGTCCGCCCTTTTTAGCAACTCGGGCCATCAGCACAGCACAGCAGTACGCGACGCACCTCCTACAGAAGAAAATGTCATGCTTTAAATAAGTTCGCTTCGTAAGCTGAGCACCATGCCATTATGTGATTTACGGTTCTATTACAACAGTTCGCCTAACGCATAACTGACTAGTCTCGGATGTCTTTGCTTTAGGAAAGAAAAAAAAATGAACGGTCATGTAGTGCTTTTCGTTCACAAACGTTATTTACATCGATTTTCTATAATATAATGGCACTACACAGATCCCTATTTCCCACTGATCCTAAACAACGCTTCAATTCATGCTTTTATAGTTCGTGTATCGTTTTTGAAATGGTATTGTTCTAGCTTCACATTCCGATCGTGATATGCGATCCCCCGATTAACGCCACAGCTGTTTATGCGTCACCATTCGGTTTCCGCTTCAGGAGGAAAAAAAATTAGCGGTCACTTTAGTACATTCATTGTCAAATGTGACTTTTACATCGAATGTCTCTATTATTAATTCACCACAAGATGCCCGATCCCTCGCTAAGCGTATACAACGCTTCATTTCATGTATTTAAATTTCCGTTTATATTGCTATTTCGAACTCTTTGCATTCATTGTTTTTACGTCGCTTTCGCGCATGCGCACTTAACATTTTCGCGCATGCGCGCTTAACGCATAAATGACTTTAGGAAATAATGCATGCATGCAACGGTCGTTGCTCATTTTCATTCAATCATGGCTACCGCCAGCACAACGTCTGAGCAACCTTCCACGAAAGATCAGCGGTAAGTTTTATTTTATTTTATTTATTTAGTAGAGCGTTAAGTCGTCTTTTATCCTATCCGTAAGTTTTATATTCTTTATTAATTACTTTTATATTAATAATATGCTATTCTTTATTAATTACTATTCTTGATTAATTTTTTGATTTAGTTCTCCTCTTATATTAATAACAGTGATTTAGTTCTCCTCCATTATTCATATGCAAAGAACAGCGGTAAGTTTTATTTTATTTAGTACAGCGGTATTTCGTCTTTTATCCTATCGGTAAGTGTTATATTAATTACTTTTTATATTATTTATATGCTATTCTTGTATTAAACTATTCTTTATTATTTACTTTTATATTAATAACAGTGATTTAGTTCTTGGGAAACTCCTCATTATTCATATGCATTATTTCACAGAATCCACCTGCCTCGACGTGGAAAGGAAATACACCTGCCTACACACAACACTCTACAACAAACCTGTATGTCGTGTGAAAACTTGCCGTTAATTCCAGCCGGTCGCACAACAATGCTACAACGGCAGTTTGACGGGGACAACTCACGCGCCGCTCGGCTACGGCAGGGACGATGCTCTCAAGCAAACATTACGCAGACCTGGCTCACGCCACCGTGACTTCTATTAATAAAACATAACTTACACCATTTTGCGTCCATTCGTCTATCCACCGCATATAACCATCCTGCTTTAACAGGCCGCTGAGTACAGCTTTTAAACGCTAAACGCATGCATGGGATTCGTTTCGTTTTGATAGCGCCACGGCTGAAATTAACGCCGTTACAGAGCCGGCTAGTCGCATGGTTATATTTAGAAACTAGGCCGCCGGATCATAGGTCATGGCTGCTGCTGCTGCTGCTGCTGCGAGCGCACGCCGCTGCTGCTACATAGGGTACAGCGGGGTTATTTTCACACAATGGGTTTAGAGCGCAGCGCCGCTATAACCGTTGTGGATATATACGGGCTTACATAAGCATATATATATATATATCTAAATATATATATATATATATATATATCGTGCTGGCATTAACTGGCACGAAGGTGGAGCTCGGTGTGCGTAAGACGTCGTGGCAAGGCGACTAGGCCGCCAGATCATAGGCCCGCGCTGCTGGCTACTGCTACATAGGGTACAGCGGTGTTATTCTCACACAATGGGTTTAGAGCGCCGTTATAACCACAGTGGTTTTAGCTATAACCGTTGTGGTTATATAAAGGCCTATTACGTATATATATATATATATATATATATATATACAACGGTCGCTAGGGACGCTATATAAGTGCTTACGTAAGCACAACGGTAGGTCCTACGTTGATCGCTAGGGAATTAGTCACTGGGATAACCGCTAGGTGGTGACACCTCAAGGGAAGGGTCATCAATCAAAAAGTGACAGGCCTATATATATATATAAATATAATTAATTAATTAATTATTAATTAATTTATTAATTTATAACCACGGTGGTTTTAGCTATAACCGTATGGTTATATAAAGAACGTAACTAGGGACGCTGCTAACGTAACTAGGGACGCCGTTATATCCGCTAGGGCTAAACTAATTACTGGGATAATCGCTAGGTGGCACCTCAATATCATCAATCAAAAGTGACAGGCCATCAATCACGTTTTTTATAAGTAGGTTCCCGATTTCTCTCGGGTTACACAAAATCCTTTGATCTTTTTTTTATAAGTAGGTTCCCGAAAAAGATAAGGACGTTTTTTATGCACGTAGTTAGGCCTAAAGTAGGTCAAAAAGGGGCGGGGCGAGGGTGTGCCTTGTCTACATACTACTTAGGCAGGTCAGGTGGTCGTAATAAAACTAATTTCAACCAACCGTGGCTCGTGTTACATGCAATGTTTAGGAAGTAGAAGCAATTATTCGAATACACAATACCGCTCAGCTGCTCGTGCTAATGGGCGAACGGGTCATTATATATTGGGATTCACAGAAGTCGTGTATCCGTTTTCAAATTGGGGCGGGTATTTGCGCTGTTCTCACGGGTGATGCAGTCGCGACTGGCGAAGTCAATTACTAGTTTGACTCAGCTAACTTCTGCACTTCGCATAGGGGATCTACCAGGGCTAGTTTTGCATGGCAAATAGTAGGGAGGTCAGACCGATTTACCTCCCCTTCTGACAACATGGGAGACAGGGGTCCCAGTTTAGTGGCCGTAGTTTATTATCATGCATTCTACCTGTTGGTTTGTGAATTTTCTTATGTTGTAATAATGTCAGTGTGTGTACCTGCGATGAAAAACTATGTTTGGCGGTGTTTATTAGCGATAATGATTTCTTTACTCTCAGTGTCGTATTTTGGTTTTCTTGATTTATGCGTGCGGCCATCTTGGATCTCGTTGACAGGCCCCACCTATCAAACTGATTTGTGAGATTATGTTAATGAGTACATCCATATTGAAATGTGATGAAGAAAGAGTAAATTTAGAGGAAAATGAATCTGAAAATATAATTGTAATCCGTCGATAATTTTTTTTAGTAATTATGGATTTAAAATGGCCTATGTTTGACGATGTTTTGTGAGTATTTAGTTAGTCGGTTTCAACGGAAAGCATATGCAGAAGGATACAGAATTGTGTCAGCGATAACGTGATTACAGCGATGGCTTACCAATTGATAGCACAAACATGCACAACGTCCGTTTATGGAACCCCCGTCTCAAAAGAAATCGCCATTTTGCTTTGTCCCCGTACGCGCGCAGTGCATCGTGGTATACAATGCACTCGTGACTCGGATAGCGATGTGATTGACAGCGGGTGACTTTGATTAATACTGCCAAGTACCTATGCCTACATCTGAGTAATTCATTGCTGCCATGTTTGATTGATGTTTATATTAATATATTATTAGTTTATTTATTGGTATTCTTGGTATTACTTTAGTTCAATTATACCATTTTTGAGCTATTTAGCATATACATAATATTGTGTGTTGATTACATTATTACAATTTATGATAATTTATGTTTCAATTCATTTATTGTATTATTATTTGTTTATAAAATGTTGTATCGTTATAATTGATTTTGATGTAGGGCCTACTATTTTTGTATTTAATATGTATATACTAGTTTTCTTTTTTATATTTAAAATTACAGAATAAGATTGTATCTTTGTATTTGTCAGTATATAGTATACATAAAATAATATACAGTAAATAAACATTTTGTTTTATAGTATCTATTAATTGTATATAATCATAGACAAATAAGTATAATAGTAGGCCCTATTGTTGATGATAACAATGGGTAACCACAGTATATTACAAGTTAATTGGTTTGGCAATCATAGTAGTTATGGGCTTTGTCCAATATAACAAGTGTTGTGTAATGGGGACTATTATTGGCATTTTGTGCCACAGTGTATTACGAGTTAATTGGTTTGTCAATCATAGCAGTTATTGGCTTTGCCCAATATAACAAGTATTGTGTAATGGGAGACTAGTATTGTCATTTTGTGGTTCTAATCCACAGTCCAATCAACAAAGCCTTTCATGTGGTTGCAACTTCATGCAGTTGTTTTAATGTTACGAAGATGGAACCACACTGATCATCTTTGCTCAGTTGCTGTGTTGTGTTCATGATTTAATGGTATTGTAATGCATGGTGTGTGTATTTACTTTTTTATTTATGTATTTATTGTTATATGTAATTTTGTATTGGCCTTCTTTATAGATGGCAAAAGACTCGAGATGATAAAAAGTAATGTTTTTGTGATTTATGTACAAAATCAGATCCATCAGAAAACATTTGGAAAAATTCATGAAATGTTGAACTTTGCAAAACTTTAGTTTTCTTAATGTTGTACTTAGTTATATGAAATGAATAGCATTGTACTTCTTATAGTGACCATTATGTGGGAACATATTTTAAAAACAATTTTCTTGTGTTTATATGCAAAATCAAATCCACCGGAACATTGTCGGAAAAAATCATGAAATTAGAAATTTTACAAAACTGCAGTTTCTTTAATATTTCATTTATGTACATGAAACTAGCACCATTGCACTTCTATTAGTGACTACTATCAGGGGAAATAAATTATAACCAAAATTCTTGTGATTTATATGCAACATTAGATCTGTCAGAAAACCGTCAGAAAATTTCATGAAATTCGAAACTTTACCAAGCTGTAGTTTTTTTTATATATTTCACTTAGATACATGAAACAACTACCATTGTACTTCTTATAGTGACTACTATCAGGGAAAAATTATAAAACATTTTTTTTTACGAAACTAAATTTTGGTCTGACCACCTTACAAATAGCCCTGGCTTGCGAGGATGAATGAGCCCCAACTTCTCAAATTGAGCTAATATTCAGCTACCGTGCCAGTATATACTGAGCTACCGTACCAGTATTGAGCTACTGTATCAACACTGAGCTAATGTGACAGTATTGAGCTACTGTCTTAACACAGAGCTACTGTGCCAATACTGAGCTACCGTGCCAGTATTGAGCTACTGTGTTAACACTGAGTTACTGTGCCAATTATACTGAGATACCGTGCCAGTATCAACACCGAGCTACTTTGTCAATACTGACCTACCGTGCCAGTATTGAGCTACTGTGTTAAAGGGAATAAAAACATATATTGCTTGAATTCATATTATATTACATCCTGCTATCTATTTCCATGTCCACCAAGCCCAACAAAATAAAAAAATTAAATGAATTAGAAATTCCACATTTTATGCTGTGAGCCGGACATTTTCGAATATGCATATTTTTGGCGCGCTTTTCGGGATGCCGAGATGTGACGTCACATATGACCCATATTTGCATCAGGCCGACCCTTTCCATGCATTCAGAGCATGTTTACAAGGATAGCTTTCGGGTCGAAACGAGCGTAAAAATTACTTATTGTGCGATATTCCGATGTAATATAAACACTAGTCATCATAGAGGAACAAGCAGTTATCTTACGGTTCCACATGAATACAATTTTATTAAAAACAATCAATGCGAATGGGCCTATACAAGTCGACTAGGTTTCGCCGAGCTTGGGCTCGTTTTTAGAATAATTATATCGGATGCAACCAACGGGAGATAATCTGCACCAATAAACAAACATAGCAAACATATATTGTATCCAGCTACAGAAAGTAACGTGTATAATCTCATAATATCACTAGAATGTCGATGTATGAAGGGGGAATTGTACAATTTATCATAACAACTTAAATCAGTCAGCGAATTTCTGTCGTTTCTGCTAGCTCAGTTGGTAAACGTGTTGGTTCCTTGGCATTTATTTTGCAATCGGGCGACGCCGGTTCAATCCCAACACCAAACCACTGATTTTCCTTAAACTGTTTTGTTTATGTTTTCCCGAAGTAATATAAACCAAATCATTTTTATAGTATGATTTTTTTCCGCGGGAATCGCTACACAGACGGGTTTAAAATCGAATTGATGTTACAAATGTATTTTTCTGTATTTTGTTAATGTTCTCGAATGTTACATACAATGTTAAACTTTGTGTACACATAGAAAACGGATTTTAGCCAATGCCTTGTTTTTATTTCCTTTAACACTGAGCTACTGTGCCAATGTTGAGCTACCGTACCAGTATTTAGCTACTGTATCAACACTGTGCTACTGTGCCAATACTGAGCTACATGCCAGTATTGAGCTACTGTGTTAACACTGAGTTACTGTGCCAATACTGAGCTACAATGCCGGTATTGAGCTATCGTGCCTTAGTGAGCTACTGTGTCAACACTTGAGTCATGTGCCATTACTGAGCTACCGTGCCAGTATTGAGCGACTGTATTAGCCCTGGGCTACTGTGCCAATACTGAGCTACCGTGCCAGTATTGAGCTACTGTGTCAACATTGAGCTACTGTGCCAATACTGAGCTACCGTGCCAGTATTGAGCTAATGTGTCAACACTGAAGTACTATGCCAATACTGAGTTACCGTGCCAGTATTGACCTACTGTGTCAACACCTGAGTCTTGTGCCAGTACTGATCTACAGTATACTGAGTTACTGTGTCAATACTGAGCTACCGTACCAGGACCGTGAAATCTTGTCGGTAGACCCTACATAGCTACTGTACTAGTGATGGGCTACCGTGCCAGAACTGAGAAACTCGGCCAATCCGAGCCGCCATGCCAAGTACCGAGTTTCTGAGTTTATGTATTCTGTGTAAATACACCTAGATGTTAACGTCTGCGTTGAAATATGTAACTCTTACTTGTTTCGATGTTCGAATTAGAAATCTATTGCGCAGACGTCGCCGACCCTGACTGCTGCACACGTAGGTGTCTTCTGTAGCAGTGTAGACGTGTCAGGCGTTCGCATGAGTCATGCGCGAGTTGCCGGGAAACTGTTGGTTTCGCTTTTCTGGAAACAGCGGTGCATTCGCGAACATCTAAATTTACCGATATGTATGTTAGGAGTAATCTCAAAATGTCGATGTATTGCACTACGTGACATTTTGTTTTTCGTTGGGGAAGGGACTAATATAGCAGGTGGAACGGTTATTTCGTGGATAGATATTTGTGTCCACTAAAAAAAATATTTTTCCGATCACAGTTATTAGGCGTGCTGAGTGTCGAGTGTATGTAGACAGGTTTGTATCGTGACTGCTTAATACGAATGACGTGAACGTTACACGGAAGACACGGCTAGATCTTTATGGGTATCCATCCACTGGTCGAATCAAAGCTCACTATAGCGATTGGTGGATTGTGTGGGGTTAAGTGACTCCGGTGTCACGAAGTGGTGTACATGGTGTTTTGAAATTTGAGATTTTCCCTTTAGGCGCTCGACGACTATCATTGTTTGAGAGAGACTGGCGATGTTGTTGTCAAGTCTGGCGTCTGGCAACCAATGAATTAATTACTAGTGTAGTTGGTTTGTGAATTGAAAACACGGTATCGCATAAGTGCACCGAACTCAAATGCTGCTTCAAATCTGTTTTAAAGTTACATGACAGGTAATTTGTGCCGTTTCACATACAGTGTACACACTTTTCTGCTGTTCCTCAGCTGCTGCCTTTGCTGCTCTAGTTCGAGAGGTAGTTGTTAAGTAAAACGTAGGGCCTTCGGTTGTGCTCTCCTTCCTCGCCTCGACTGAGTTGAGAGTGTTTGCATAGATCCACTCTTTCTTTTGGAAATATTTCTTTCTAAGAACTACGATGCATGTATTGGTCGGCATCTCCTGAAGTTAGTGTCAGTTGGTATATCGATGTACATATTTTCTTCTAACGTAAAATCTCATAGACGTAGAGCTTTGAGTGAGATCCGTGGGTCTCTCTCTGTCTCTCCTTCCCTCCCTCCCTCCCCCCTCTCTCTCTCCCCACTCTTTCTCCCCCTCTTTCCCCCTCTCTCCCTCCATATCTCTGTCTTATTCTTAGTAAATTCACATCGTATCATGTGTTCTGTTGACCAGTGTTCCTCTCGACTAAGGTCAAAATGTGCAGCTGCTCCTCTGTGTACGTCCTGGGACGGACGTGTTTAATAGAATCAATGGGCCTGTGAGCAACCGATCGATCGCAGTCGTCGGGCACTACATCAATAGCGTGTATTCGACATCCTCTGGAGGGAGTAACTGTTTCTTTAATAATAACAGCAATACAAGTGTATTCATTTTAGTTGCAAAGATACAAGGAAATATGACACAAATAATTATATTGTATTCCAATTCAGTTGATTCCCATGGAACCCCCAAGGGTTTATAACGAAATTAGCTGTATTGACGTAATCTGTTATATCTAACATATAATTACATTTCAAAGAGTCCCTCTTCTTGTAACCCCCTGGAAACTAATTGTATAATTATTATGGGCATATTGGTACGAATTGAGAAAGTTAGCATTGTTCTAGGCCTAATCTTAGCTTAATATAGTGTGATACCCTGAATGCAAACACAATCTGATGTAGGCAACAAAGAGGAGACAACTGACTTCATAATACAAACTGGTTAACGTCAAGGGGAGTGTAGCTGCTTTAAATGCGTCAGTTTGAGCTTTTGTGGGCAGGCAGTTGCAGGTTGAATAACGGACCCCGCCAAAATACATTATGGGCTGGCATGCGTGTGTGTGCGTGTGGCCGTGTGCGTGTATGTGTGTCCATTCGTGCATATGCATAATTCCTTCTCACAATCAGTGAAACGTATCAAGAAACAGTTACGTGGTCATAAAGCGAATATGAACATAATGTTACCATATCAAAAATTGCTTAGTTGGGCTTATTTTAACTGTTTAAGACAGCTTGATAAGAATACAAGAGAACTTGCGTCATAAAAATATATACACCCTGTATTACTATAACATTATACAAATGGTTACATGAACATCACTCAACGTTGTGAAGCAAGCGTTCACTGCGCGATTATGAATCAGACGTACAGCTATACTTCACATCACTGTAAACACTACGTCACTATGGACCCGACATATCCTATGTAATTATGAATCAGACGTACAGCTATACTTCACATCATCGTAAACACTACGTCATTATGGACCCGACGTATCCTATGTAATTATGAATCGGACGTACAGCTATACTTCACATCATCGTAAACACTACGTCACTATGGACCCAACATATCCTATGTAATATGAATCAGACGTACAGCTGTACTTCACATCATCGTAAACACTACGTCACTATGGACCCGACGTATCCTATGTAATTATGAATCAGACGTACACCTATAATTCACATCATTGTAAACACTACGTCACTATGGACCCGACATATCCTATGTAATTATGAATCAGACGTACAGCTATACTTCACATCATCGTAAACACTACGTCACTATGGACCCGACGTATCATATGTAATTATGAATCAGACGTGCAGCTGTACTTCACATCATTGTAAACACTACGTCACTATGGACCCGACATATCCTATGTAATTATGAATCAGACGTACAGCTGTACTTCACATCATCGTAAACACTACGTCACTATGGACCCGACGTATCCTATGTAATTATGAATCAGACGTACAGCTATACTTCACATCATTGTAAACACTACGTCACTATGGACCCGACATATCCTATGTAATTATGAATCAGACGTACAGCTGTACTTCACATCATCGTAAACACTACGTCACTGTGGACCCGACGTATCCTATGTAATTATGAATCAGACGTACAGCTATACTTCACATCATTGTAAACACTACGTCACTATGGACCCGACATATCCTATGTAATTATGAATCAGACGTACAGCTATACTACACGTCATCGTAAACACTACGTCACTATGGACCCGACGTATCCTATGTAATTATGAATCAGACGTGCAGCTGTACTTCACATCATTGTAAACACTACGTCACTATGAACCCGACGTATCCTATGTAACTATGAAACGTAGGCCCTACATACCATACGTGCATTATTGTGAACCCGATTTATCCTATGTAATTATGAACCCGACGTACCACACGTCATTATGAACCCGACGTCTCATACGTCATTACGAACCCGACATATCATACGTCATTATGAACCCGACTTCAATTCTGTCAACAGAAAGGTGTCTACGATAAGATACACCCACTGCCGGCGCCGATTTCTGGAACAGAGACGCTGTTCCTTGCTTCAAACACGCGAGTGAAGACTTGCTCATTGCGCAAGATACTGTCTAGTCGGTCCCTTATGTTGGCAACAGTCGGTGGATTCATTCGGTCGAGAAGATTAAACTTGCGAACAAAGTAGTGTGGCTGATGACCCAGCTTCATGGCTCGGTAGAGACGACGGAGGACGCCGATCAACCTCGGAGCGAGCTCCGACTGGCTCCAGTTGCGACCTTCCTTCATCTCGTAGAAGAGCGCCGTCTTCAGATGGTATGATGTCAGCTGACGCATTCCGGGTTCTCGATTGCGCCAAACCTTGAGGATGCGCAGAACCTTCTTGCGACAACCGTTATCGCGGTCCATGCCGTTGAACAGTGCTTTCTCTTCCATGGAATAGGACATGCGCCAAACGTCTCTCACTGGTGGCAAGCATTCTGCGGATTTCGGTGGTTTCGCCACAAATATGCGTTTTTGTTGACGTAGTTTAACCTCATACGACAGGACGACGTCGACTGAATACCACACATCATCCCGTCTTCTATCCACCTCGTTTCTGTACACGTCTGTCTGTACAGCCGGTCCGTGTTTACGCAACTTAACGAGACGAGACATGTCTGGATGCTTATTAATGAGCTTTTGTAAAGTACCATAGAATTCAGCTACTTTCTTTTCGGGTGAAATATCTTGTTTTAAATAATAAAACCCTGGGGTGGACGTTGCCACGGGTTTTACATTTTCTTCGGTCTGTATCACCATGATGTCAAATTCAATGTCGTTCGACACTTTTACCCCCTCATACGCACTACCAGTATACTCAACACGCGAACACAGTCCTAATTGCCGCAGCTCTTTAGCCAAGTATTTGGTGTATTTTGTATGCGTTGGTCTCGCATTGTCAATGGCTTTCATTGGCTGGCGAGCGTATTTATCGTGGAAGTGTTGCAGCAGTTTCGTAAGAGCCACTTCCGTTTTGATGTGACAAGCTTGAACAGCCACGTTTGATTGATATTTGGCTACGGCACCAACTCTACAAAGAGAAAACAACAATCAGTACATTGACTTCACTACCACTGCGATTTGGATATATATATATATATATTATATATATATATATAAGCCTAAGGGCAGCATAGGTCGACCGCTCCATTATGAGAGATAGGATATACAACCTCCGAGAAAACGTCTCCCAAAATCCAAAAAATTAATTTTTTGGTACAAATAATTATTGATATCATTATATGTCTGGGTATACTACATACACTAACAGTTCAAATTATAAAATAAACGATACTGTCTACGCAATCAGGGGTCAACACTTTATGCAGACCGGCTCTGGTCTGCCTAAAAACGGTGGTCTGCCTAAGGTGGTCCCTTATGCATATCTGGTCGACGTATGCTGCTGTTAGGAGTATATATATATATATATATATATATATATATATGTATAGATACGTAACTTCTTTCCTTTTGTCATGATCCAGGACGACACACCCCACCGAATGCCCTAAAATATATCAAATGCATATGGTTTTTTTGGACAGTGATGTTTCCACAGAAAGCTTCATCTGGCCAGACTAGAATTGGCAGCTAAAAATAGCCAACAGGCAACTCTATTGCAGCAGAGTTCATTTGGTCTGACAGTTGCTTACAGTTCCTTGAGCTGAGAAGATGCACTCTACGTAATTTTGATGTCACGGAAGTCTAACACATAATGATTTTGTTTTATTTCCTTGAAAATATACAGTTTAGAAAAAATCCTTTATGTTTGTAAAATATATACATGTATATATATATATGTGTGTGTGTGTGTGTGTGTGTGTGTGTGTGTGTGTGTGTGTGTGTGTGTGTGTGTGTGTGTGTGTGTGTGTGTGTGTGTGTGTGTGTGTGTGTGTGTGTGTGTGTGTGTGTGTGTGTGTGTGTGTGTGTGTGTGTGTGTGTGTGTGTGTGTCAGTTGTGTTTTATTTTTCAAAGGTTTCAACTATGTTGCAGTCAAAATAAAAAATAATAAAAAATCTCCGAATTTTGCAATACTAGTATATTATGTCCAAGGCGTTAAAATCCTCCCTTTCGCTTGAGTGAGTAAGACTGATTTCGTGTATAAATATTGCATTTGGAAGAGTCGAGTAGCTCGACTCATTACAAAAACAAATATAATAAACAAAACAGACCATACCATATGTAGAATTTGGATTAATAAATTACAACACATGAGTGCACAATTGCACTTTGCTCGCTTTTTCATTGTTGGTCGTCATTTAGAATGCTATTATAAGCATTATTATTGTTATTATTATCTTGGAGTATCTTCCTATATGCATGCGAATCATGGACCCACACAGCGGAACTGCAAAGAAAAATCACGGCAGTGGAAATTAAATGTTACCGAAAAATCCTCGGCATCTCCTACACTGATCACATCACCAAGGGAAAAATCAGAAAAATCATCAATCAGCACGTGGGTCATTACGAAGATCTTCTGACTACAGTGAAGAAGATGAAGCTGAGATGGCACGGGCATGTAACACGATCAAATGGGCTCACAAAAACAATACTTCAAGGAACAGTGCCGGGAAAAAGAAAACATGGAAGACAGAGGAAGAAATGGACAGATAACATTGAAGAATGGCCTGGGAAGACCTTCGCTGAAAGTAGTTCACCACCGCAACGACTGGAGCCGACAAGTACCATCGACGCAGCGCCCCTTCGACCCAGGCGGGCTAAGGAGTCAGTAAGCAGTGAGGGGTATCTTAATACAACGTTTGCCTAATGCTAGATGTAAGTTTGCATACACTTGACTTATAGTGCTGGAAATGGTTCCGCAGAGATACATGATGACATGCATAGATTGATTTAGGGAGACATGTGACCGGAAAGCAAAACATTGTAATCCCCCTAACATATTTAAAATTCCCCTGGACTTTGCGTTGCTTCCCCTGAAATATTACAGTGGACATCAACACTGCATTACGAATGAATATCTGAGCTCCAAGTTTGATTTGTGTAATTTGCTCATATCCCAACAGGAGAGTAAAGGGATAGCCCCAACACCCTTCTTGCCTTCACCTTGCGTCTTGCCGTCCACGGTGCTGGTACGCGGCCAGGGGGTTGTGTCGTCACGAATCGTTACCTCCTGCAGAAATACGGTCCCGTGCCTATTTCCCTTATCCCTTCACCCTACCAGAAAACAAGACAGTTGAAATGTGCAGTTCTTACCTGCGAAGATGTTCGCGCTTTTTCTTTGACTTAGAGCCGGCCGTGCAGACACAAACCAACAGGATCGCCATCAAGAGCAAACCTCCTACACGGGAATTGTATAAGGAAGCCATCGCTTAACCAAAGAGCCCAAGTTCTCTATACGACCCTTGCTGGTCAAAATACTGTACAACTAAGTGCTTACTGTGTCAATGGACATATATCAAGCGATCGCATAAGTCATGTGACATAAACAAATAATAGAGTGCTGGGAAAACACGGTTTGGCTTTCCGTCATGCCGCCGAAGGTAGTTAGCGAAAATTGGAATTCCCCGGGTCCTTGCGTGGTTTTATCGATCGACTGCAGCCGTCTATGTACGAGATCACACTGGCAATACACTTATGGCAGGCCGATAGGGCCATAAACGCGGTACACTTAACGCGTTAAATAAGAAGTTAACGCGTTAACGTGGCAACCAATGAGAACGCGAATAACTTAACGCGTTAACGTGGCAACCAATTAGAACGCGAACAAGTTAACGCGTTAACACAGCAACCAATGAGAACGCGATATAACTTAACGCGCTAACGTAGCAACCAATTAGCACGCGAATAGCTTAACGCGTTAACTTGGCAACCAATGAGAACGCGAATAAGTTAACGCGCTAACTTAGCAACCAATAAGGACTCGAAGAAGTTAACGCGTTAACGTATCAACCAGTAAGGAATCGGAGAACTTAACGCGTTAACGTATCAACCAATAAAGACTCATTTAGCTATGAATCAGATGTTGAACCAATGAATAAGGATCTTAGTTAAATGTATTAAGGCGGGAAGACTATAGTTCGTCTACCCTGGCAACATCCTGTTCAATGTGCATTACAAAATGCCTCCTCGCCGCATTCAGCGAGCACAGGAGCGACTACAGAGTAGTTCTAATTCCACCTTGTTTTTGGCACGATTTAAACGTACCGTCGATGACTGCCTCCGGCTTGCCATAACAGACCACCTACCGGCTTCAACTCGAGCTGCATGCATCACTCGGTAAGCTTAAAGGTTAAGCACGGCAGTGGAATTAGGGATCTAAAATGAGCAAAATAGCGTGATATGGTTAATGGTAGGCCCCCAACCATCTCTGCAATTGCTTTTACACCACAGTGGTATACGTTGACTGTCGGGTTTGGGGCCAAACTTTGTTACCCGGTAGTTAACCCTACTATCATTTAGTGGTGATTCAGTTTCTACAGTTAAAACAAAGTGGCATTTCCTAACCGTCCCGCCCTACTAAATATGCAATATAAATATTATAATCAATGTAATCATAAATAACAGTTAATACAAATATATAACCTTTTCATGTATATAACCTGAACTAAACATTTCTCTTATAGATTAGAAGCATTAGAGAGGCATACAAGGAAGGCAAATGGAACTTTGTTACCAGAGAGTGCTGCTGAAGAATTACTGCAGTCGCTGGAGCCAATCGTAGAAGAATTTAGGAAAGGAAATGTTGAAAGTCAAGGTAAGAAAATAAATTAAGTAACTTTTAAAGTGAATTCGAACACAAACTATTCAATGACGATGTGTATTGGTCTTACATACCGAGTGTGATATGAATTGAAAGGAAACTGTATGTTGCTAATCACAGTGTGTTAGCTTTCATTTGTTAAAAGTAGTGTTATACATGTGTATCCTGGTGGTACTGCATGTTGAAGCTGTAAACTTGTGTCTACTTCTCTAATCAAGAACATGCATTATAAATATTTCAGGTTACCAACTCAGTTCCACACAATAATAATACAATTATAATAATAAGCTTTACTCAGCTATAACAATACAAGTAATTTTATTCTATTACAACTCATCCACACCTACGTACAATATATAACATGGTACAGAAAGAATATTAACAAATACAATTATTATATTTTATTGTATATTATATACATACATACTTTCATTTAATGTGATGACACATCAACCATATAATCACATGAATGTCTTAGTGTGGTTGGTCGTCTCCTGCTATGCATGCATTTTGCAGTGCGGAGCGGTTACCATTCTGAAAGGACCGATAGACCAAGATCAATGCGAGGTGCCCCAAAATTTGCCATTAGTAATCAACAGCTTCGTTTCTTGTTCCAATGTGGGTTTACTGCACCACGCATGAGCCAGCTGCTCGGCGTCTCTGTGAGGACTGTTAAACGGAGGTTAAGGTAATCCTGTGAAGAAATATTTATGTCACTAACAAATTAACTTATTCAGATCCTTTATTTTTTTGTATTTTACATTTAATTTAATCTAGCAGTGAACCTGTTTCAAAATAACTACTGTAAAAACTACTCATTTTCCCGGTCAATATGAATGCAAGTTTCTGAATAAAATATTATTATATGTTATCTTTGGGACACAAAGGCATGCACGCACACATATTTCCTGTTCCTGCCATGTTGACAATGAAATAAAGCAGAAATATGCATTCATGTCACAATCATAAATTAATAACTATATACACATGAGAAATAACCAAATATATGTGCTTTTCTCATGATTTCATTATAAATAAATAGTATGTCATACAAATGTGGATTTAATATTAATTCTAAATTACGCCTGACCACTCAACAAGTACGATACCAATGGTGTATTAAGACAAAAAAAATACGGTATGAAACAGTTCAGACCTCACTAATGTTATACATTTATCATGTATAGCATTCAAACTATTATTCATGCATCTTAAAAGTCATTCAATGAACTCCTAATTACATGGTGACTAAATAATTATTGTCTATTAAAAAACATTCAACAACTGCAGGACGTGTGGCTTGAACCTGAGGGGAGGATTCACTCGCATGCCTGATGACGAGCTTGACAGGACTGTGAAGAACTGCATTGGTGAGAATCAACGAATTGGTCCAAATGCTGTAAAAGCAAGACTATTCTCACAGGGCATCAATGTGCAGAGGTGGCGGGTGCGAGGTAGCATGATGCGTGTGGATCAAGGAGGCATTGCTCTCGGGGCTGCAATGACCATTCAGCGTCGCACATACACTGTTGCTGGCCCTAACTCTATCTGGCACATAGACGGCAACCATAAGCTAATCAGGTGCGTGTACAAACTACAAACTTTGAAAAACAAACCTTGCATGACAACAACGTAGATAACATAAAATAATCTAAATAAATAATGTGTATTCTAGATTATGTAAATCACAGGAAATTAGTAAAGTTATGTAATGATAATAGTGTTGTATTAGTCAAGGCCTTGTTGCATAAATCTGGCATTGTTATATTATCGTCATTATAACTCATAGTTGTACATGCATAACTACAATATATTCCATAAGTAGTATTACTAAAGAAACAGTGGCAATGTTAGTGGCCATGAACAGAATGCACTGGTACAATGCCGACACTAAAACTAGTAAGTACTGTGTTAATTCTTGGTGAGACACAAAATGTCTTTTGCAGGTGGAAATTTGTGATTCATGGAGGAATTGATGGATTTAGTCGGTTGCTTGTTTTTCTGCAAGCATCCCCCAACAACATGAAATCCACTGTACTGAGGCATTTTCTCGCAGCCACGAGCATCTATGGTTTACCATCAAGGGTGCGAGTTGACCATGGTGGCGAAAATAATGATATCTGCGATCTAATGGAGTTGCTACAAGGAAGGGGAAGAGGATCTGCAATCAGAGGCACCAGTGTGCACAACCAGCGCATTGAACGTGTGTGGGTGGACACCTGGAATGGGGCCACCAATCTCTACTATGACCTGTTCCATTTCCTAGAACATCAAGGTTCCCTTGATATAAACAATCAGAACCACATGTGAGCACTGCACTACGTATTTCTGCCCCGTATTAATCGGGAATTGCAGGCCTTTGTTGCCCAATGGAACAATCACGGCCTGAGAACTGAGCACTATCAAACGCCTGTACAACTGTTTGTGGGGCGCAGTCTGGAGCTCGCCAACACAGACCTGACAGCCATGAACAACATCTTCCGAGAGGCAGACAGTGTGTCTACCTCATGAGTAGATGGCATCGAGTGGAACGAGTCTGCTTCTGGGACTGTGGACGTAAGTGAAGTTTCATGTCCAATCTCGGCGCAAGCAGTGCTAAGATTGCAACAAACTGTAGATCCGTTGTGTGAATCTCCTGACCTTGGGATTGACCTGTACTTGCAAGTGTGCCAGTTTATTACAGATAATGTGTAGCATCACTGCTGTGTCGTCCATGCAACTGGGTTAGTTTAGTATGAGCCACAGTCACGACAACTACCAAGTACCGGTAGAGAGCAATGGTAAACATAACACACATATCACACCACACAAATGTTACTATGTAATATGTATTCAATGTTGAGGTATGTCTTCCTTGCATAGCAATTACTCTTTGACTACCCGCAAAGGTCTGTGTAACAAAATGCATGTGTTAAAGCTGCTTCCAAAAATTGCTTATGTCATCATGCAATGCGTCACTACCGAGTACTTATTCTGATTAATTAACAAAAATAAATGAAACATTTACACAATGAACCCACTCTGTTGTTGTGGATTACTGTTTTGATTTTTTTGTTACAAATATTAGTAGATGTATAAACTAATATTATATTACGGTAGCAGCTTTAAAATGCACTCCCCACTCTACCATTTACCGAAAAAATCACTGTATACAATGCAGCTTGAAAAGAAGTTGGTACTTTTCTCAGAGTTAGTGATGTCCGAGTGTGAAGCATACATTGTCACCCGACATATGCATGTGTTCACATCTGGATATCACATCTGGATATGTGTTCACAACGTGGTTGAATGTTATTGATGGAGGCATGTCAAACCCCTCAGCTGGAACTCGATCTGCCCCAGTGATCCAGCGCATGACATCAGCAATTGACAACTTGCGTCCCCTGCAGGCTACATCACCAGCTGAAATGCAAAGTCATTCAGAAGTCATATAAATTCTTTACTACTTGTATTATATTATATGCACATTTCCACATTTACTATGTCGAAGATTATGTGTATTAATGTTAGATTTTCAGAGTTATTACATTTACTCGCTTCATCAGAGACTGTTAGTGGTGTTTGAACACAGCTACACGAGGCATTCATAGTTCATGTAGAACATCTCACTATGCTTTTTGCATTATCCTGTTTTCATGAAATTTACGAAAGCGTGATACTCATGTGTAAGGAATTACGCCAAAATATATTATGTATTGAACATTAATTCTGGTAAACTATTTATGTAAACGTGTTTTACAGTCTATATGAAATAGAAGACATATATTTTAATTTCCTATTTATGATGTACGGTGGAACCTCACTATCATGGCCACACTCAGGATTGGGCAAAAGTGACCAAATCAATGAGGTGACCATATTAGTGAGACTAAATTCCTATACTTTTCTATTACTGAAATAATTAGGGTGGCCTTAATTGTAAGGTGGGTGTATTATAGAGGTGACCATAAATTGAGGTCAATTTCAAAGCTGAACACACAAACATAGCACATGGTATAACTGTCAATAAGATTTTGAATACATTAAAATTCAATTAACTTTTACATAAATTTTTCATTGCTTTCTTAACTACATGTCGACATCACAATGACTAATAAGTGTAATCCATCATAAAGACAATGACACAAATTGTACATATGAAAACAACTTATGCAACATGCGACACATGCAATAAAGACATAGCTGAAGTAATAACAGACCTTTCTGAACCACCAATGCCACTCTGTGTATCCTGTAAATAGAAATACGTAACAACATTAAAGAGATGTGCAAATTATTTCTTTAAAAGTAAAGAATAGAAAAAATTATCTTGCTAATAATGTAACTTCATCATTCAGGTCACTTTTGTCCAGTCACGATGGTGACCTGACTAGTTAGGTACCACTGTATTTTTAAAAAACATACTGTATATAAAATTAAAGTAATTTATTTATTATTAAATAAATACATTTCTTAAATAAACATCCTATTTTGCTTTACATTGAATATGTATCTTATAAAGTTTATACATTTTAGTGTACTGATATTCATTACAAATGTAACACACATCTTTTACATAACTAAATATAGCCTTGTATTTAATGTTCCAAAAAATAATGGAGAGATATTTATACATGTTGAATCTGGTGTCATGAACATACATGTTCACTTGAGGCGTCAGTGTGAATGACGTGGAAGATGGTGGGGGATGTGATTCCACACTCATCGAAAGTCCTCTGCTCTGTGAACGGGATTGATTGTAGTGATGTCTGTAGGCAGAATGCTGATCCACTAGCATCTTCTGCCGCGACATACTGCAGTAGTTTCTGTAAATACATTCTAAACGATAACATTCTTGGGAATTTTGCATGACTAGTATTTACAAGCGGCGTAAAATTGTAAATAAAAATAACAATAAAGTTTAAATGTTGCTAAGATTATCAGTTGCACAGTAATTATACACTTACACATATAATTATCAACCAATATATCTGTATACAACACATTAATATATATATCAAAATCATTATAAGTACCTGTACGGATTCCTCTATCTTGACTCTGCACGTCAGCACCGTTTCCTGCAAACGTATCTTCATTAGGATCCCCTGCTGGTTCGGGATCGAGGCATTCTAGCATTTGTTTGCGCATCTGTAATTAGTGATAATCATTACCAGGTATTTCCATAGTATTCAATAAAACTAAAACGAACATTTTATTATTATACAGATGTCTGTTACTGAATTGTCGAAAAAAACATAATATGTCACTGTACTAAATGCTGATCCATGGGATATAAAGTGAATTGGAGAATGAATGACTATGAAAACTATTGTTATGATTTAGACTAGATTGTTTACATGTTTCCACACCAGCTTCCCTCAACTCAAAACATGGTAATAATAGTTAAATTTTTCATATGTACCTTTGCCTGCTCCTCTTTTTCTTCTTCTTCATTTTCATCACTTTTGTTTTCCTGTAAACGCATATATCATTATTGTATAGTTTTTAATGAATGTGGCTTAATAAGATTAAACATTGATAAGTTCTATCACACAATTTTTCAGATATCACAATCAATACAACGCTTTCACCAATACATGGAAACACGGAAATGTGACTTGTGGCATTTTTTATTTACTAAAGCTTAAATTCTCACCTTCTCCTGGTCTGTTCGCAGGCTTTCTGCATACTCAGCATCCTGCTCTAGTCGGACTTGATGAAACTGAAAAACGTAATTAGTAAAAATTTCTCTTTGTACTTAATTACAAATGAATTAAAAATATTGTCAATGCATTAAAATATAACTAACTAGCCTAGTTACCCGGCATTGCCCGGGGGAAAAGGCAGTCATATGTGACGGACATCCCCCCAAAATGTTTCCAGCCTACTTGCATTAATAAATTGTAGCTGGTCAGTGGCCTTGTTGTTAGGAATACCTTTTGTTAGAAATCGAACGCGCTCACCAAGTTATATGTGAGGTAACACATACTTATACTTACTGAGTGAGGGTTGAAACTGATCTGAAAGATAATGAAACATACATGAGTTTACCAATTAGATATATACAAAAACATGCATTATGCATCATTTCTTATTTGTTCTGATCAATGAAAACAGACTACAGTAATCCACCTCCTAAGCGAACCCCCTAAATGCATTTCATATGTATGGCTTAAAGGTTAGTTGAATTTCAAAATGAGCATGTCATTAGACTGAGTGAGATGTCATTGGGATAATGCCTACTTCCTGTGGGAGTACCAGCATCAAGGAAAGGTGCATGTCATCTCGCCTGAAAAAGATGTACTAAAAGGCTGCTAAATTTATCGAATACATTTAGAAAAGGTTCATGAATGAGGAATAGAGTGAGGAAGTCATAAGGATGGTAATATAAGGTTCATGAATGAGGAATAGAGAGAGGAAGACATAAGGATGGTGAAAGAAGGTTCATGAGTGAGGAATAAAGTGAGGAAGTCAGAAGGATGGTGAGATAAGGAGGCAGGATACTCGCAGTGTAGAAAATGGTCAGAGGACATTTGCTGTGTACACTATTAGTAGATGCATCACAAGCATGGAGAATGTGCAAAGGGTAAAAAAATTTATAACATGAAACATTTTGTAAGATATCTAGCAGAGGTTTATGTTGTAAATACAGAATGGCACAAAGTGCCTAAATAGATCCTGTAGACAATTTCTCACCTGTGGTGCATCACCAGCCACATCAACAGCAGTGGATGTAGACGACTCAGGAGCTACATCTTCAGCTGATGGCTGTGAACAATGAATGTTGTGGTCATAGACTTCTAAGCAAAAACTGACAAGTGAGTGAAGACATACATCATGAAGACACATTAATACACTATGTACATCAAACGGCTGTCAAAGATTGCATAACAGCACTGGTTACATGAAAGAAACACAACTTATCCATGAATAAAAGTGATTCAGAGATATCTAATTGTTATCACAGATACCTTTATTGATAGTAAAATACAAATGTACTGGAATATGGAATAACACATTTTGAGCATTTTTTTTCTAAAAACATTATTCTAGTTGCCATATCTCCCCATAAAAAGTTACTTAATCAAGTGTACATGTACACAGAACATTTTACGTTCTCCTTCTGCCTGTTTTCATAAATACTGGGCTGAAACAAACAATTAATAAAATGCAAAACATTTTACAGCCCCCCCACAGTAGCTTTCATACATACTGTTGTATTGGGAGTGCGCACATCTCTTCTTCGGTAGTGACGGTGGACGATAGATGGAATTTCAAAATCATCGTCCCCATTATCCAGAAATGCCTAACACAATGACAACTTGTGTACTCACTGGGTGAAACTACTGCCTATGATGTGTTGCATGATTTGTGGTTGTGTCACATGATATGTGATAAATGGGTTAATGAAACATACTGAAGTGGTACACAACTTGCATAATTGGTTTACTGCTTATACACCTCCACAAGTCTAACGTTAGAGGAAGTTTCTTACAAAATAAACACCATTTGAAAAGTACACTCTACTTGCCATTGGCTAGCCATTGTTTTCAAAACCAAATCAAAATTATATATTAAATATTTGATATACTAAATTTTCTGCATTATTATTAACGTAATCATTCCATACAGAGTTGTGTACAAAAATATACAGGGTATATACCAATTGCCAACTGTATATGCATAATTTTTTATATATAATTATATCATAATTATTCAAAAGACATTTCAATACATGCTATACATGTATGCATCAACTAATTTAGAAAATTCCTGACCTGTTGTGTGCCAGAAGCCGCATGACTGGAAGTGGAAGTCGAGGCCACCGGAGCAACTACTTCCATTTGCTGTTGAACAGAAGCCGCCTAACTGGAAGTGGAAGTCGAGGCCACCGGAGCAACTACTTCCATTTGCTGTTGAACATAAGAAATTAAAACGTCATGACAAATGTTGAATGCAAATGTAGACTAGATGTGTAATTTCTATGTATAATTTCAAATACCATGTATTTTTTTTCAAATACATAACTGAATTTGATAGTTTTTTAAACAATCTAGCTTTAACACAACAAAGCAGTAGAATTCTTGTTTTAAAAGTTAATTTTCATATGTGCAAATTACATTTATACACGACATTGACTGATTTTTTTAATCATTGCAACAAAAAGTTATGTACATAAAGGTAAGCTCAAATGGACAACTGTGTATACACATGCATCATAAATATTCATAAATATTACACACATGGGTTCAAATCAAGCAAAATAAAAAATTTCTCACCTGTGGTATCTGTGCAGCCACATCACCACCGGCAGTGGAAGTTGATGCCACCGGATCGACATTTTCAGATGATGGCTGTACTTCCTGCTGAATACAAATAAATACATAAAAAACTAACGTATTTGGTATTTTAATGTATGAGGTTCCTGGGAACAGATATTCAACAACAATGTTTACACTATATCCTTGAGTTTGACAATATCTCAGCCACTGTGTTTCTGGAGACACATCAATTGTGAGGGAAGCCATTACGGAGGCTTAGTGATTGCTGTTGACATTAAATAAACAAATATTTGAGGTCATTTTTGCTGGTACTGTTGTTAGTGAAGATTTTGTAATAACAGATAGTTATGTATGCATTACAGCATTGTAACTTACTGGCAATAATCGCACATAAAGGTTTGATCGCTTCATGCGACCCCATTCCTTTATTTTCTGCGGCGTGTCAATGTGTGCTGGAAGTAACTCCAACACGAGGCCTGCAGAGGCTGGACAGCACCTGCATTTGGTATGGTCATTAAATGTAACAAGTATTATAGTACAGTATTTCTTCTTGAATATTTCATGTCATTTTAATTTTAACCCACCTTGTAAATATATTAGCAAGAAGACCAGTTTATGAGTTTAACATACAGTGTATACTGACACCACCTATAAACATGTATGTGGAAGAGTACTATCATTATGCTACCAAACAGATTAAGTATAATTCATGATAACAATTTAATGTTTGAAATTACCTGCACAACTCAAATCCACCTTGGATTTGTGGGAAGGATGCCTTCAGCTGGTCGATGAAGGTCTCTCTGTGTGCACTCAAACTAAATTTAATTTTAGTTCGTGCAAGCGCTCGACCTGTAATACATGTATAATAATGTAATATTGTTATAGAAAAATTGTAAGTTTGATCAATAATGAGTGTAGCCATCATTTACTTGCATACTTCATGTGACAGTTATGTGCACCATATATAGTAAATGTGAACTAAATTGCACTTTTTATAATATGCTTCATGCATGAACAGTCATGAAAATAATGTTTTCCGTAATTACCTCAATCTTATGAGGAAGAAAACTCCGAAAAAAACTATCCCTTCTTTTCGCATCCCCAAATATAACAAACTGTGAAGCAAGCACAGCAGAATTGGCCCAATACTGGCACTTATTGTTAATAGTACAGCCGATATTGAGGCAGTACAATGCCCATATCACAATTAAATTGACATTACTGACCCAGTACTGGCCGAATAGTAGCCAGTATATAGCCTGCAGCGCCACCTATGGAATGCACACAATTGCATTCCATAGGATGACGGTACAGGCGTAGTACTGCACAAATACACTGAGCCAGCACTGGGCCACTACTGTTCCAGCATGGTGCCAGCATAAAGTCAGTACAATGTGCTACTACTAGCCCAATTTACAGTCTCTGTGCAAGACATATTGGACCAGTACCGTGTTTATTTATTTGGGCCAGTATGCTGTTAGTTGTTGAACGAGTACTAGCACATTACACTGTTTTTGACTGGGTAATAAACTGATAGCAATATTATTAATTATTATCAAACCTGTAACTCCACGACCATATCCTTCTTTTCGGAAACGTATGGTTCTTGTTCCTGCTGCAACAACGACAACAGGAACTGTCCATGTTTTCAAGTGATGTTTTTTTTCACCCAACCTGGACCTGGCTGGTGGATTGTTTCGGAATTGTTGAAATCTACAGAAAAAGTTAAAACAATATATAATACAAACCTATTAGTATGACAGTCAATGTAATGTCTATGACTATGTGACTAACTAGTACGAGTATGACTGACCTACTCCTGCTCCTTATGACAGTTATGTATTATAATTATATAATAAGGCTGCTAATACACATCATGTATAAAATTGTATTATATAAATTTGATTCTTATCTTTATACTATCTCTAACAAAAACTTCCATCTGCCAAGCTGTTATTTACAGCAAACTAGCCACGATTTCGAGTCAATGTTGACTGTTGTAATGACAAACAAACTACAACTTACAATACCATACAAGTAAAATTAATTACACAAAGTAGTGACAATAAGTGAATAACTTCATTACATCATTGATTAACAGGAGCACTATCCCACTTACTCAACGTATACATATGATCCTATTACCCATTTCAAGCGAACTGATATTGACATGACACGCTTGCATTGACATTTCTAACTTATTTGAACCGACTTTAAATGCAATGCAATAAAAACGTCTGTCTGCCATTGCCGGCGTTCCCCACCATCGTGGACGCTAGGCATGCTGGGTAAATATGACGCCGCACGCCACAAGTACGGAAACTCAATGTGGAATGGGGAATACCTCTGTAGGGCCGTCATTTCTGGGAATTTCCTATCCGACTGCTGTGCGAATACAATTCGAATCGCAAAATGGAACGATTCAATGGTCTATCTGTATCCGCATGCGCCCGTGAAAAACGCCTTCGCCTATGTACATAGATCTATACTATTGTATGGAACTAGTTCCATTATTATGTATTCTAGATTAACATTAATGTACAGTTATGTCTATAGAATCTAAATCAATTACCTTACCCCAGTAACTCGTTTATTCAGATATACACATCCATTCAGTTTTGTTCAACATTGATTGACCTTACATAATAATTATACATTGTGATAGCACGAATGATGTGTACGTGCGTGCATGCGTGCGCGCGTGCACGTATGGGTGCATGTTGTACATTCTTCGTACATTAACAGTACGGAATGATGTTGATATAATAGCAGTTTCGAAAAATGACTCATCATCATGCCATGGAGCATGGCCATGGGGGCGGTCAATAAGCTAGAGTCTACACTACACAGTTTAACAATGTTAACAATAAAGCCTACATCTATTAGTCTACTAGTATGTAGGTACTTACGTCTCCACAACATTTCCACTACTAACGGCAGCTCCTCCGGCCGGCGTACTTGCATGTTGGGTGTGCAGATTTTGAACAATTGAATGAACCCGATTTGCCAACGTCTGCAACCGCCCGATGTCCATAATTAAAATATCCGTTGGAGGCTGGTCGACCCATTCTGACCAGCGGACAATTTTTCATTTCTTGCATACCAAACTGTCAAAGACAACCAGGCCGGAGCTGAGCTCGGATGTCGATTTCATGTAAAGTTATACCCCGTTCAATGCATTCCATTTAATACACTAGGTTCAGCAATGTTACATAATTAAACTAACGTGAAATATAGTTACAAGGGGGCATTAATTATTACATATTGTATTATATTCATATATCATGAATATATCTCCACAAGATACAAAGGACATTAAATAATAGCAAACGACAGCCATTAATATTGTGTGTTAGTTTGAAAAGGTGTATACTAGGGCCTAATATGATGCCAAAACCTATAAATACGGGGGTAATGTGCAATTCTTAATGTACATTGCGCAGGATGTTGCCAAAGTTTAGCTATGTTCATGAATGGTATTGTAGATTACCGCCTTTTCGTGTTCATAATGCATAACTAAGATTAACTTTCATTGGTTCAATATGTGATTCGTAGCTAAATGAGTCTTTATTGGTTGATACGTTAACGCGTTAAGTTCTCCGATTCCTTACTGGTTGATACGTTAACGCGTTAACTTCTTCGAGTCCTTATTGGTTGCTAAGTTAGCGCGTTAACTTATTCGCGTTCTCATTGGTTGCCAAGTTAACGCGTTAAGCTATTCGCGTGCTAATTGGTTGCTACGTTAGCGCGTTAAGTTATATCGCGTTCTCATTGGTTGCTGTGTTAACGCGTTAACTTGTTCCCGTTCTAATTGGATGCCACGTTAACGCGTTAAGTTATTCGCGTTCTCATTGGTTGCCACGTTAACGCGTTAAGTTATTCGCGTTCTCATTGGTTGCCACGTTAACGCGTTAACTTCTTATTTAACGCGTTAAGTGTACCGCGTTTATACACTGGCGTCGAAACGTGGTGAATATTGGAGAGTCGCCGAGGCTCTCAAAAACCTCCAATTGCACCGCACCCTCAGGCTCGCCAAAACCCATCTTGAGGCTATCCAAAAACTGTAATCAGTTGCACCACCCCCTTGAGGCTCGCCAAAAAACCACCCCATGCTCCAAATACTGGGACTAATCCTTTTTCCAGCCCCCACCTAAAATATTGGCGGGTCAGTCCCCGAGCCCCCCCCCCCCCCCCCTCCCCAGTTCCGACGCAATATGCAATATGAATACTGTTTGTGGTTGTATTACTTGTTCTCGTTGGTATTACACTTGGTCGTTTGTGTGCGTGCGTGTGCGTGTTTGCGTGAGTGTGCGTGTGTGTGTATGTCTGCGCACGCCTGCATGTGCGTGCGTTATCGTTGTACGTGCATAACATGTTGCTGAATAAAGTCAATCAGAGAAGCAGTGCAGCAATGCGACGAAATTCAGAAATTCTACCGGAAACAAGGTTGCTAGGAAACTTGGTTTGTTTCGCTTTGGGGGAAAACAGCCGGTAATTCTGGAAAAACGTCACCTAAAAATAGCCAACAGGCAACTCTATTGCAGCAGAGTTCATTTGGTCTGACAGTTGCTTACAGTTCCTTGAGCTGAGAAGATGCACTCTACGTCATTTTGATGTCACGGAAGTCTCCAAAATAATGATTTTGTTTTATTTCCTTGGAAATACATAGTTTAGAAAAAATGCTTTATGTTTGTAAAATATATACATGTATATATATATATGTGTGTGTGTGTGTGTGTGTGTGTGTGTGTGTGTGTGTGTGTGTGTGTGTGTGTGTGTGTGTGTGTGTGTGTGTGTGTGTGTGTGTGTGTGTGTGTGTGTGTGTGTGTGTGTGTGTGTGTGTGTGTGTGTGTGTGTGTGTGTGTGTGTGTGTGTGTGTGTGTCAGGTGTGTTTTATTTTTCAATGGTTTCAACTATGTTGCAGTCAAAATAAAAAATAATTGTATATTATGTCCAAGGCGTTAAAATCCGCCCTTTCGCTAGAGTGAGTAAGACTGATTTCGTGTATAATTATTGCATTTGGAAGAGTCGAGTAGCTCGACTCATTACAAAAACAAATATAATAAACAAAACAGACCATACCATATGTAGAATTTGGATTAATAAATTACAAAACATGAGTGCACAATTGCACTTTGCACGCTTTTTCATTGTTGGTCGTCATTTAGAATCCTATTATAAGCATTATTATTTTTATTATTATCTAGGAATATCTTCCTATATGCATGCGAATCATGGACCCACATGGAACTGCAAAGAAAAATCACGGCAGAGGAAATGAAATGTTACCGAAAAATCCTCGGCATCTCCTACACTGATCACATCACCAAGGGAAAAATCAGAAAAATCAGAAAAATCATCAATCAGCACGTGGGTCATTACGAAGATCTTCTGACTACAGTGAAGAAGATGAAGCTGAGATGGCACGGGCATGTAACACGATCAAATGGGCTCACAAAAACAATACTTCAAGGAACAGTGCCGGGAAAAAGAAAACATGGATGACAGAGGAAGTTATCGTCGTACGTGTATAACAAGTTGCTGAATAAAGTCAATCAGAGAAGCAGTGCAGCAATGCGACGAAATTCAGAAATTCTACCGGAAACAAAGATGCTAGGAAACTTGCTTCGTTTCGTTTTGGCGGAAAACCGCCGGTAATTCAGGGAAAACGACACCGAAATACACTACACGAAATCATAGTCGTTTAATCGCCGACCCCCTCCACCGTTACTGGAAAAACACTTTGCATTTCATCGACCACTGGCTATCGATAACCCTAAAAATGTCATCGTCACGTTTGTATGCTGTAAGAATAACAATGCAATTTATCCTTAAAGGACCCGTCCGACCCGACCCCTTGAATATATGTTGTTGCTGTTGTTGACATGCGGGTGCACGAAGCGTGACGGCGGCCTCACATGACCGCTTCTGATAGTATTAATGCAAGTCGTTGGATGTCAGTTGAAATTGCGCTTTATTTGACATATATACATATTAACGAGTCGCAAAAAGAGACACAACATCCGAAAATTAAATAAAGATACAAGACATAGAAAGAAAGGCTGAAGACGGAGTGGATGTCGTCGGCTGCTTCCTGTCTTATGGGCCGACCATTCAGGGAGTGAGCAAGAATAAGAACATCAAAGATACTTACGCATGCGTTAATTGAAAATACACAGCGTCATATATTTAAAAAAATCTTTATTTTATATTATATATCTACTATCGTACGTAGAGTCTTTGTGACATAACATATTTTATAAATATTGCTATGACACGTTAATGCCCACAAAGTCGTCTTTAGAACACGTCATCGGGGATGAGTGAGCAATTATTAAACTGGCTCAAGTGATAAATAGATGGAAATTGGTACATTCATAACACCAAATTAATGGTTGTTTACTAAGATTTGTATTTAAATAAAACTGCTATTTAGTAACTACGCGAATGTCACTCTATTGGGACTATCGATTTTTTATACTGAAGCGCTCGCATAAATCTTTCCTTGCTTCGAAGCAACCTGCGGAACCGATCTCGTATGTTGGTTATAGTGCGAGGGTTTGGTATTTCATCGAGGAGGTTAATGTTCGGATCGTGGTAGTGGGGGAACCTCTCATCTTTCGCCATGAGGTAGAGACGACGGAGGACACCGATCACCCGCGGGACGAGCTCGGCCTGTTTCCAGCTGTCGACCGAGTCGACTTCGTGCAACAACGCAGTCTTCATGTGGTACGACGTCAGCTTCTGCAATCCGGCTTCGCGGTTGAGCAGTGCCTTGAGGATGCGCAGAACCTGCTTCCGGCAGCCGTTGTCTTCGTCAATGCCAGCGAGTTTGTCCTTCTCTTCGAGCGAGTACGATATTCTCCACGACACCTCGTCACCTTTCTTTGATTTCGCCACGTAGATGGAGTGATTTTCGCCGTTGGTCACCTCAAAGGCGGTGACGACGTCGACGAAATACCACGGGACTTTGTCGTCGAAGTCTTTCTTGTAGACTTCCAGCTGCGTGGCGGGGCCGTGGCGCTTCAACTTGATCTTCTTTCGCACTGTCTCTGTCTTGCTCACGTACCTGTTGACGTGGCCGTAGAATGCGCCAGCAGCTTTGGTCGGCGACACGTACTTCTTCTCCGTCAGCATTTTCTTAAACTTAGGAGCGTTCTCCTTGTTGTTGCCGAGAGCGCGTAGGTGGAAGTACCCGGCGTGTTTTGTCGGCTCCACTTTGATGTCGTTGTTAGACACGGACAGGATCATCATGACGTCGAACTCGATGTTGTTCGAAACCTTCACGCCCTCGTAAGAGCTTCCCGTGTACTCGACGCGGGAACATTTGCCGCGTTTCTTCAGCTCCGTTTCCAGGTCCTTTGTTAGGTCGGTGTGGAATTTCCTCGCGTCATCCGTTTCTTTCTTTGGAAAACGCCCTACGCTGTCGTGAAAATTGCGCAGATGGATCTTTAGCTTCTCGTCGCCGTGCCAGTCGCAGACGGTTTCGTCTTGCTCGCTCTTGGTTGCCATGAGGCGCCCTGAAACCAGCCAGGGCACACATGATAAAGACCACAATATCATGTACACGGGGACTTTCGTGCAACTTTTGTGCAATTGGATGTTTTGAGTGTGAGAGTGAGATGGGGAGTGGAGAGTGATATGGATAATGGAGAGAGATGTGGAGAGGAAAGTGAGATGGGGGGTGGAGAATGAGATATGAAGTGGGGAATGGAGAGTGAGAGTGTGGTGGGAGTGGAGAGTTAGAGTGAGATTTGGAGTGGATAGTGAGATGGGGAGTGGAGAGTGAGATGGGGAGTGGAGAGTGAGATGGAGAGTGGAGAGTAAGATGGTGAGTGGAGAGTGAGATGGGGAGTGGAGAGTGAGAGTGAGATGAGGAGTGGAGTGTGAGATGAATAGTGGAGAGAGATGGGGAGTGGAGAGTGAGGTGGGGAGTGGAGAATGAGATGGGGAGTTGAGTGAGATGGGGAATGGAGAGTGAGATGGAGAGTGGAGAGTAAGATGTGGAGAGTGAGATGGGGTGGAGAATGAGATGGGGGGTGGAGAGTAAAATGGGGAGTGGAGAGTGAGAGTGAGATTTGGAGTGGAGAGTGAGATGGGGGGTGGAAAGTGAGAGTGAGATTTGGAGTGGAGAGTGAGATTTGGAGTGGAGAGTGAGATGGGGAGTGAGAGTAAGTTGGGGAGTGGAGATGGAGAGTGAGAGTCAGATGGGGAGTGGAGAGTGAGTGTGAGATGTGGAGTAGAGAGTGAGATGGGGAGTGGAGAATAAGATGGGGAGTGGATAGTGAGAGTGAGATGTGGAGTAGAAAGTGAGATGGGGAGTGGAGAATAAGATGGGGAGTGGATAGTGAGAGTGAGATGGGGAGTGGAGACTGGCGAGCGAGAGTCAAATGTTGAGTGGATAGTGAGATGGAGAGTGGAGAGTGAGTACTTGTGAGATGGAGAGTGGAGAGCTAGATGAGGAGTGGAAAGTGAGAGGGGCGGATAGTGGATCGTGCGGGTTAAATTGGGCGATCCATTGGAACACTACATATACAGTGCCCAAATATACTCTTGCTGTGACTCCACCAAGTGAAGGGCAGTAGCGTTATGCCCTATGAACGCCAACAAATTGCAGAGGCAAAGACGAAACCACACAACCAGTATCACGATGTGTTGCTTTATCGCTACGTTGATTAATAATAACATTTAAACATGTTCTGCTCCGTGTCTTTTAAATCAACAGTAGGTTGACACCAATTATCAGGTCCTCAGTCATACATACACGTATATACCTATAACACACTTACAACAACACATATACGTACATACATAAATACGCATACGCATACGCACGCACGCACACACACCACAATAATTACACACACACACACACACACACACACACACACACACACACACACACACACACACACACACACACACACACACACACACACACACACACACACACACACACACACACACACACACACACACACACACACACACACACACACACACACTCACACACATACACACACACATTGACCCATAAAAAAACGCACGCACGCACACACGTGCACGCACATCCAGCAACACCTACGCGCGCCACACACGCGTAAACACGTGTATACACTTACACACACACGCACGCACACTTTTGAAAATTAACATACATGCATGGTATTGCGCAAGGGTATGCAATATGTAGGCCCTTTCATAATAGCATTATTATAGTCCGTATATATATAGATTCTAGAAGCTATAGCTAGGCTAGAGTTATGCATACGTACGAGCGTAGGTATAGGCCTATCTATACTATATAGACTTCCTGAGTCTACCTATATATATATATATATATATTTATATGGGACAAGGCTCCTTGGTAATGTAATGGAGTTATGACTAGGAATCGTGACTAGTTTTGCTGTTAAGTAACAAGGCAGGTATGAGTTTGTAAAAGAGCTTTGTATTCAGCCAACACATTTTTAGCTAATTCATACAATACATATATATATACAATGTGTAAATGATGTGAATTAGCCTATATAATTATAATCCATAATACAACCTCAACAGCAAAGGTGGGGGGAACCAACCACACGCAGGTGGCTGAACCCACCCTACATATTATAACCAGACCTGTTTACGGATTATAACCTTAATAGTTGAAACCAAGGGGAAAGCGTCACAGCGCCCCAAAACCCCTTGTACATATTATTGTCATGCTAACAACAGAAATATACAATGTAATTAACTAACATACAGCAAGCCCTAATGGTATTGCTAACCAATACCCTATATATACGTATACATGTATTTAAATTGTCAAAATCAACGAAATGGGCACTTACTATTTTTGATGGTCGTTATTTTCTTTGTGATGTCGTACGTACCGTTGTCTGTCGAAATGCTGATACGACTCATTCAGAATTAACAAGAAGGACGGGGTAACAAGAAACCGTCGGTGAACTAATTTCCCGGAAACCGCGTTGCACTCACAACGCTAACTAGGCTATAGGCTACGTACGCAGTCTGTACGTACGGTATAAAATGATCAAAATATTTTGTTTATATATTTGTATATCAAATTTTATATAGCAATGCTAATTAAGTATCATAAATTATAGAACCAAATGCGGAATTCCCCATACACATTGTGGGAAAAGCCCTTGGGCTAATAACTAATTGCTCGCTAAAGTTAAAAATAGAACTACCCTCAACCTCTCTAAATCACACACGATGTCCTTTGTTGTAACCGTTTAAACCTAGGCATTAATTAATTAATATTAAATTTTAATTGGTACTCAGTTGTGATATAAAAATCTACAAGTAACTTATTATCATTATTTAATCAAATAATGTTTCCCAACAATTTCTCCGCGTACCGGAAATGACCTTTCGGCATGCAGGAAACACCCTGTGACCTGTCGTATTTTCGTGTTTTGTCAGCAATAAAGCGGCGACATGAACATAACCAACATAAATGAAGGAATGCAATACGTTGTACATCCAGGTTTAAAGTGACGGGCAGGCACGGACATTATGGATGTGTTGAACGCTGAAGAAAACCTGTGCCAGTTGTGGATGTTATACACCTCAAAGGTATACACTCGGTCCGCCAGACGTCGACATCGGTTTTGAGTAACGAGGCCCGAGGGGTGTTGTGGGGAGAACGTCAACGTGTGCTGACGTCGGATCGGTGCATTTTAGCAGACTATACATTTTCCGATGTCGCTGCGATGTGGAAAAATATGCATCTGCCAAAACATCACGAAATTCATTAACTCGGACGATATCATAATCATGTCTCATGATTTACACCATACCTGTCAAACATCCTACCTGTCAACACCTGAGAAACAAAACTGGTGTTTTCTAGGATATTGTCTAACCTCTACTACATCCAGACTCAGTGCAGCCATACATAAATAATCCATGCAAGATGCTTGTCTTTTACGTCTATGGAAATTCTATTATAATTTAAATATTGACCATAAATTAATATATAATTTGTAATATTTATTATATACTTGAGTACTAATAAATTAAAAATACCTACCTCCTATCATCATGTTGCCACTGCATCTGACAATGTGATATTTGGTTCAGGAAGTCAGCTCACTATATGTCAGAAGTGCGTTAAACGCAGAACTTTGATCCCTTCTACCTGCCCTGGTATATTCACCAGGGGAGTAACGGATCTCATGCAGGGAAATAAAAAATCTTATGAATGGAAGGTTTCACTAACCCCAAGGACACTCTTGAATTTTACTGTACATCTGAGCTAAATTGCTGGAAATAGAAGTTTATTATTATTTATAGAAGTTTATTATTGGGTTTTTAGACTTGTTCGAATTTTAATAATTAATAAATAAAACTTACAATTTTAAACGTTCAAAACAAAATGGTGTGAAATACATGAAAACAGTCATGAGGTAATAACTAAATAATGATACATGTAGTAGCCTGTCTTCCAAATAGTCTACAGTGAGTGCTATAAATATATATTTTCCGCTGTAGGGAGTCTTGTCTTTTCCTTCTTTCCTCCTGGAACTCAAATCACATCCAAACTCCCATGTTTGTGACAAGTTTGAATCATTTGTTACGTCCAAACTCACATGTTTCTGACAAATTTGAATCATTTGTTATATCCAAACTCACATGTTTCTGACAAGTTTGAATCATTTGTTACATCCAAACTCCCATGTTTGTGACCAATTTTGAATAATTTGTTACATCCAAACTCCCACATTTGTGACAAATTTGAATCATTTGTTGTCTTAACTAAGACAAAACTGTGTTGAATCATGAATGGCAACATTTGTACATACAGTTTTGTGCAAGGTATTACAACTTTGGGTAATGCTTACTTGGTAGTATTTGTAATTGCAAAGACCAAAGCATCAATTTCTTGACTGTTTATTCAGACACAGTAGAAAATAGCACATGGAGGTGTTTTGTAATAATTTCACTGCAAGACAGTTTACCTGTTTCTAAATATATCTGCACACAGTTTGATGGGAGGCTGTCTTAGTAATGTTCTTAGAAACTAAAATAAATATGTTGAAGATATACTGCCCACGAAACTGTGTTAAATAAGCCCAAAACATTGTTCACTATATAATTGCTTTCTGTTTCCAGAATGATGATGCACTGTTTCAAAGTTACCTGAAGGTGTTTCTGGAAACATACCAGGAATATGTGGATGTGGAGTTCAGCCATTTGGGCGAAGGGTAAGTACCAGCACACCAATATAAAGTCACACTTTGCCTAAGATCAAAACTTGTCTCAATCCAGCTGTTTATATGTATTCCAATTTCGAATTGCTGCCAAACACATGATGTTTACTAGTAATTAAAAAAAATGAGTGTTCGTAAATATTAAAAATAGTGTTTTATCACTAGAATTCAGTTACAATTGTGGATTGATGTCTTTGAGGTTATAATGCCACATGATCAATGCCTGTTGCAGGTTTATGGCCGAGGGGCCACACCTGACAAAGCTTCCAGAGGGTCTGCCTCAGGTGATATCACGGCAGTTGACTGACTGTGATTCGGCATGTGCCTCGGCTGTGGATACTGACATGTTGGAATATGCAGAGGCCCTTGTGAAATGCCTCATTATAATTAGCAGGTATTGTCAATGTATTTTTAAAAGGATGTGGTCTGTTCCAAGTTTTCATTAATTTATATAATGTTCATAAGAATAATCTAACTTTGTTGAAGGTATACTGCCCGCCAAAGCCAATTGAAAGCAGGAGACTTTGTTGTCATGATTAATGTAGGAAATGTTTGAATAGTGTAATTGAAATAAGTAATTAATCGGTGTTCACTTGGATGATTGGCAAATCATCAGCTGTTTGATAAATTTTTAAGAATGTAAAATAAATCTTATACATGTGTAAAATATAAGTGTGCTTGTGTACGTTTGTGTGTGCGTGCAAGCATACATGGTCTGTGTTTTACATATCGCTAGTAGTTTACATTGCTGTAACTGTTTGTAGGAATGTGGACAACGTTCCACTTCTTGCGTCATGCAGCTACGTGACACATACCGTTTCCATGGCAACTATGGTGCTCTCAAAAGTAAGTACGAATCAAGTATAAAAACAATTCGGCTGAAAGTTTAAAGACTACGTGAAATGAACTTTTTATTCCCAATCTTAATGAAATATAATCTAAAAATAGTGTCCTGATATTCAACTAGTTTTTTAACTTCCTCTGTCACACTTTTCAAGGTCCCTTTTGATTGAGCTTTTCTGTACATTTTGTTGCGACACCTAACTGTCGTTGTGATGTTGTGTCTGTGGGTTGATGTTTCAGGCCGTACCTAAAATTGCAATCGCGGAATTTAATATTTGTTAATATCACCGTAAAGATAATAATCTTACCTACAAATGTGTCGCTGGATACACGCAGGAATTGTTTTTAGTTTTTGAGTTATTGACGGCTGAACATCGTCTATGCTTAATCCTTCAATGTATACGTGGAAGCGGATATAATGCAAGGTTGAGCATTTGTGATGGAATATCAGCAATAACTCGAAAAGTTAACACAATTCCTGTGTACATCCAGTGACAAACTTGTATACCATATTATCCCCAATAGACGCCCAGTGCGCGAGTGCAAGGGTTTGGGTGCGCATATATTAATTTGTCTTCCGACATAAGTAGCACAACGTGTGAGGGGTGGGCGGACACACCAATTGCACACACGTCACACACATGCAACTCTAGGATAGACAACACGTAGCAACGACAGATTCAGCACATCTACCAATTCAGCACATCTACCAAAACGTCCGGCGCTCGATTGACAGAACTCGGTACATGACAGGAAGCACAAATAGAGACAGACTACTACGATTATTCGAGCGATACAAAACAGACAATCATCACACTAGCCAAATGACATCATTGGATAAATACCACTGGACAGTGCAGGGAATAATCATGTGCTGAATCGGCACTCAAATAATTCAAAACTCTGTCATTTGCCAACGTCCAGACAATGATGCAATGGGGCAACGCCAACGTACTGCGATTTCCGAAGACATTAAGTCGGACATCCAGGCGCTCTTCATTCTTCTGACCCAACCTCGTGGCTACATACGATTACATGATTATGAATATCACCTTATTTTGACCATTCCTTTGAACAAAACGGTATAAGAATATTATCTTTATGATGATATTAAATTCTGCGATTGCAATTTCATGAACAGTCTGAATGAACACATCACACCGCGGCTCGCCGTGCTAAAGGATAGGGTGTGCTCAGCGGTCCTGCTTGTGGTGACGTCAGCAACATCTGACGGACTGTGACACGCAAATGACCACATTTAAGTGGGCTTAACAACATGACTTCATTTGGCACATTACAATACTAAGAGTGTTAAGTTTATGTATATGAAGTTACACAGATATTTAAAATTCATTTAAATTAGTCTTTAAGTACAAAAAACAAAGATTATATATTCTCAAGATCGGTGTTCACATCAATCACAGCCATTATTGGCCAATTTAGTTTGTTCTATGAAAAACTAGTATTATTTAAGCCATTTATTTAATTAATACTGATCTATTTGATTTGTTCCACTACCAGTTGTGCCAATGATAGTCATTAATGTGGGCCTGTAGACTTGGAACTGTTAGTTAATCTAGTGGTCAGCTGGCCCCCTCTATATTCCACCTGTCTTATCAGTTGTAATTACCCATCTTGACCAGTCATCTGCCAGTCTTGACTTCAGATGGGCAGACAGGTCTCTGGCTAAGCCCCTGATACACAATATTAAAAAGATGTGTCTTTAATAGTTGATGGCAAAATTATTAAGCTATATTTTCTGCTGATTTAATGATGACAGGATGTGAATTCAACAGAGTAGCCGTGGCAACTAAGAATGCTCTTGTTCCAAAGTTTTTGTTACCTCTGGGAACTGATTACTGTCTGGATATAATAACCAGGGGACAGTGATGAATTTACGTTGTATGCATGTTGCTGTGTCTGTGTTTAGACGAAAATGACGCTTGCATGTATTAAATTTGCACCAAAGTCCTGGCCATTGAGCATTAGAAATTAAACAATGATTCGTGACCAAATGGGTCCAACCTTATAGCATAAAAGTGCCCCCAAAAATCTATAAAAATCAAGGCAAAGTGTTTGCCAAATTTGAGTCCTGCAACATTTCGTTGTGGCCGTGCATCGAAACATGACTTATTAATTGGTATGAATAGCACTTTGGCTGACTGGTCCGTGGATTGACTGATTAATTAATCCATTAATTAATTGGATCCGGCTTGTGGGCACAAGTGCAACATAAGTGTGATCAAGAATTTAAGAAAAGAATTGGAATAGCTGACAAATATGACAATGTGAAATGTTCTAGCAGATGGTGATCAGCATTTTTAAATTACAAATACATGGTGTATGCTTGATTTTAAAATGTCAAATATGGTACACAACCACACTTTATTAAAATTCCAGTGACACCAGGTTCATTTCAAATATGCTGTATCAGCAAGATAGTGTACAAAATTAAGGTAAAGAAATTATCAGTACATTAATATGCTAACTTTGAATCTTTGTACGTGCATCTGCTCCAAGGTGCTGAATGTATCTCCTCTGAGGCATAGAGGTCCACTCACCGTTTTCTATGTTAATTCACATCCATGGACCATTGGCCTCTCATCTACTCTTTGGTGATGCATTTCAGAAAACATGACAGGAATTATTAAGGATATATTTACTGACATCTTGCTATGCTGTCCTATCTAGAGGGTTTTTCTCCTACCTTAGAGAATGGAGTTGTGGTCAGTTCAGCAGATGTCACGAGTGTAAATGAGTGGTATGTTGCTTCATGGGTTGGTGCGAGGCAGCCCCTTAGCCAGAAATAAATCTTTGCCAGTCTTGAATTAAGAATGGCTTGTGTGGAAATCATTCACCTCAATCACAGCCACTATTGGCCAGTGAAAAACCAGTGTCATTTGAGTCATTTATTTAATTAATACTGATCCAATCGATTTGTTTCAGTACCAGTTATGCCAATGATAGCCATTGATATTGGCCTAGACTTGGAACTATTACTAGTTAATCTTGTGGCCAGCTGGCCCCCTCTAAATTATACCCGTCTTATAATTTTTTTTAATATTTTCCGTCTTGGCCAGTCGTCTGCCAGTCTTGAAGACAGGCAGACGGGTTTCTGGCAAAGCTCCCTGGTGTGGGGTAGTTTTAATTATTGTATTTTTGTGTCGTTGTAGTTGTCGTTGGGGAATGTTGAGGACGTGGCATCATTGACATCATTCATCAGACACATACTGCATTTCCTCCAGTGTCTCTACGACCCTGCCTTTAGCTGGCACAAACAACGGCATGGGTACATAGCTGTTCATCACTGGTTTCCCTTCATAATAAGGACTGATCTTTAGGAAATTATAATAGTAATAATAATTTGTGACCTGCTGCAGCAAAGTAGGTGTTAAAATGAAAATTTTGAAATAGAGTTTAGTATTTGTTTTTGATTTCACAGTTTATATGTTTTAAAATGTTACATAACTTGTTGAACTTATTTCAGTAATTTTTTTTTTATTGCTAAAAATGAAGCAAACTTTTAAAGGCGTCGTTTTAAGAAAGACAGATTTAAACATTGAACTATGGGGAAAACAGTGACCATAGCAACCATCCATTTAATATGTTATTAATTTTGGATTATATATCGAGAGAAAATGAACCAGGCATTGAAAAATGTGATTATAAGGCATGCATTTCTGTCAAGATTACACAATTGATGGGACGTCACCCAGACAGCTATTTCTGGATTGCACGTAGAATAGGCCTGAACAATTTAATACCTGGTTCGCTGTGGTAGATAACATTTATTCACCCAAATACAAATGCAAATCTCACATTTGGTGGAAGTTTCATGCTTTTTGATACAACCCCCCACACTTACTCCAGTTTTCTTGCTTTGCAGAAATCTTGAACTTTACCAAATGGAATAATATATTTAAATCTTAATTGTACATGTGAGATGTGAGTCAGTTGACGGCAGTCGTGGTGATTCACTCCAGTGAGATGTCAGCAAAAATATAACTGATTGTGACATGACTAAGTATATATCCCATCTCCTACTGTACTTTGTGATTCAGTTGGATCTCAGTTGTTGCTCTGTTTATGTTTTGAGTTACATTGCTGGAACCCAGGTAGTGTTTTCACAAGTAATCTTTTTGAGGCAGTTACAATGTGAAATGTTCAGGAAATCATTTTACTTTTCTGTTATTTCAGGTGGAAGGTGGATTACAACAAAATTAAGCAGCGGCCAGCAGTATTGCATGTCGAAGTTGTTCCATTCCTTTACGGCGAGTCTACTTTTACCATAATATAATCTGTTGACATGTATCTATTTTATCTTAAGGCTCTACCAAATTGGTGTCTTTAAAAAGTAAAAGTTGAGACAGTTCTGTCTTAACTTCTTGTTCTTGCTGACCAATATGCTGATGAAGGTGTTCTTGTTCTTGCTGACCAATATGCTGATGAAGGTGTTCTTGTTCTTGCTGACCAATATGCTGATGAAGGTGTTCTTGTTCTTGCTGACCAATATGCTGATGAAGGTGTTCTTGTTCTTGCTGACCAATATACTGATGAAGGTGTTCTTGTTCTTGCTGACCAATATGCTGATGAAGGTGTTCTTGTTCTTGCTGACCAATATGCTAATGAAAGTGTTCTTGTTCTTGCTGACCAATATGCTGATGAAGGTGTTCTTGTTCTTGCTGACCAATATGCTGATGAAGGTGTTCTTGTTCTTGCTGACCAATATGCTGATGAAGGTGTTCTTGTTCTTGCTGACCAGTATGCTGATGAAGGTGTTCTTGTTCTTGCTGACCAGTATGCTGATGAAGGTGTTCTTGTTCTTGCTGACCAGTATGCTGATGAAGGTGTTCTTGTTCTTGCTGACCAGTATGCTGATGAAGGTGTTCTTGTTCTTGCTGACCAGTATGCTGATGAAGGTGTTCTTGTTCTTGCTGACCAGTATGCTGATGAAGGTGTTCTTGTTCTTGCTGACCAATATGCTGATGAAGGTGTCCTTGTTCCAGAGAGTTTCCAGCAAGTTGGCTTGGATGTGAATGTACAAGTACAGCTGCTGCACGTCTTTGGTGCGATCATCTCAGGTGCTCAGGTGAGACATCACATGGCGTCTGTGTCACATTATCAGATTTGCCCCAGAACTGGAAACCTACCCCTACCGTATTGTATTTTCTTAAAAGTTGAAAGTGTGATGTCCGTTTCTCAGTTGTCAACATATATTTATATATTGTTGTTAATGCCAAAGTGTATGTGTTGAAGGTAAACTGCCCACCAAATAGCATTTAATAAACCCGAAGCAGTGGTCACAGTTTGACAGTTGCACCCCAGAAATGTTCAAATTGTAAACAAAACATTCAATTTTAAAACAGCCGCTATTGTCACTTACTGCTTATTGGTATTTATTGCTCTGAAATGGGTTCATTTTCAATCTCCTGACCAAATTGGGACAGAAATGTGTAAACTAACTTGCACTGAGTTTGGTCAGCTATATAAATGAGACAACTGCAATCTGCAGGTGACTGCAACAGGGCAGGCCAGACTGCAGTGTTGAGGGGCAGCTAGGCAGGGCAGGTAAGCCCTGTTGTACCGTCGTCTGCCTGCCAGAGCAAACCCAGGGGACATTTCACCAACATTTCTATGAGCTTGTAAGCCAGATTTTGCTATAAAATTTATTTTGTTCCTTGTCAATGATCTTGTACACTGAACATTGTCAAAACCAGGATGCGCCACCAGGACACTTGGCGGTGTGTCACAGAAATAATATCCCCTGTGATACAGCAGTGGCTTTTGGCATTTTAAAAAACACCTTAAATTTAACAAATTATTTGGTTTAATGATGGGTTTTCCTTATGACCTCGTTGTCATAGTGAAACAATCACAAGGCCTTGAGCCAGCTGAGGTCTGCTTACTGATTTCTAGCAAGAAATTGTGGCAGGAACCTGTAGTTTGCACTTTTCATCCATAGATGAAGGATGATAAATATATGAGTTCCTTGTAAGTGACATAATTGTAAATTTTGTGCATTAATTGCAGCAATGCTGAATGCTTCCCATCAGGTTTGTTTTCAAATCAGCCTGTCTGCCCGAGGTTGAAGTGTAATGCTCAGCTTTATCAATACAGCTAAGATACAAATTTATATTAATGGACCAGACCAAAACATTCCAGTGTCTAATTTGATTTTAGGATAAGGACACTACAAAGAGTTTCCGAATAAATGTTACGTTGACATTTTGACACCGTCCCTTAGAGAGCATACATGGGGAACAGAAGTCAGATCGTATATCATGTCCTCCGGGTGTAGCTGTTCATTTCAATTGACATTGACATGGTTTTTTCTGCTAATGTTTACCAAGAGCCCAGCTACTGGATCTACAATAAAACAGGCCAGCCGGGCAAAGATAGAGTCTGGTAAACAATGACAAGGCAGTCTCTTGACCATATCAGATGGCACTCTTAGGCGAACATTTAACTATGATCAAGCTGGCCCCTGTATGTCAGAAGTCAGAATCAATTTATTTGACCTATATCACCAATCACCAATCACAATACTTTATTGTCCCTTGTGAGGGAAATTCATGTGGAGTGTAGCAGCATATTAAGACATATAAAACAAATGTACATGCAATATACACAATGTAAAAATAAAAAGACTAAAAGTAATAACAGTTATATCGGTTAAATAAATAAATAAATAAATTAAATATGTTAAATAAGTTACAACAGTTTTTAAAAAGTTAAGTTAAAGTTAAATCATCTCACAAATCATCTCGGGCTCACTCAGTGTCAGACTGGCAGAGATGGAGGGGAACGAAGGTCAGTTACTCATTCATTAGTCTTATTGACGAGGGGACAAAAGAGTTTCGAGTGCGGTTCAGTTTGCAGCGAGAGAGTTGAAAGCGACGGCCAGAAGGAAGTAGTTTATAGCATGGAAACAGGGGATGTTCGGGGTCTGAGGAGACATTCCTTCCCTTTCTCTCTGCCCGTACACAGTATACAACACAGATATACAATGAATAACTTAAGTAACAGGTAATGTCGAGAGACTCCCATTAAGATATATAATATCGCTTGCACAGAAGCCACCCCATAAATATAAACAACAACAAAATGTATGTTTTCCTCGTAGATGCTTTGGATTGGTGCCAAAAAATCAGAGGTCATGCTTTTTTTAGAAATTCCCTGTTAACAGTTCACACCAGTTAAGGGTTCATACTAGACTTTAGATGATTGTTGACAACGTTAGCCCATCTTATCCTGTTAGGCATATAATGGGCGGCAGTATTAATGTGACTACCTTGTGATGACTTTTGTTTATTACAAATATTTACCCAGGAACAAGTTTACATTTTTCATATGAAGCATGCTTGTGAAAACTATCCAAATTAATCTTCATGCAGTAATAATAGCATGACTGGATGCTTCTCAGAGATGTTGAGAATGTGTTCTAATGAACAGGTCTGCCAGGGAGTAGAGTGCATGGCGCTTTGATACCATGCTGTATAAGAAATTACCTTTAAAATTATCCGGTCTAAGCTCAGAAGTTAGGTTATTTTCAGCTTAGGGGTGATTCATACATATTCACACTCAGCGTACGGAAAGCGAGAGAGATAAAGACCCATCCATTTAGTAATTATAAAATGTCTGTCTCATGTGAATTGCGCTTTCGGCACTCACCAAGTCCATCCCAGCACCTTGCATATATTTTCACCCAAGGCAGACACTGTATAACAAGCAAGCCATTACAACCGACACATCTTAACAGGTATCACGATGTGTATTGCCCCGTGACTTATGTATCGCGATATGTAATATGATGTATCATATTGTGAGGGTGCTGTATCATTGCAACCTTACCATACCAAATGTCTTGCAGAGGCCTAGCCAGAGACCTGACTGCCTGTCTTCAAGACTGGTGATTACAACTGATAAGATGGGTGGAAGATAGGCGGGGCCAGCTAGCTGCTAGATAAAGTCATAGTTCCAAGTCTAGGGGCCCACATCAGTGACTATCATTGGCACAACTGGTAGTGAAACAAATCAAACGGCGCAGTAAATTTATTAACTAAATGGCTCAAATGACACTAGTTCATCATTTAACAAACTAAGCTGACCAATAATGGCTGTGTTTGCCGTGACTGGTTCCACACTAGCTGTTCACTCGATAAAAGGCAAAATTTTGAGTAATTCAAAACTGGCAAAAAATAATAATTGTTTCGTGATCTGCCCTACATATTCAGTGAACTACAGCTGTGCAAAGTGCATGTTTAGATGTAAACATTTAATTGGTGTATGGTTACACCAGAGATGTCATGTCAGGATGGTGTTGCTAACACCTTGATGTAGTTGATATGTGGTTGAGTGGTATTACAACTATTTATTTCATGGACCGTCTTCATACCAGAGGATTAATGATGAATGATCGCATTAGAGTCTTTCAACTAATACGTATTACTTTCAGCAGTTCGACTCAAGTATTTGGTTTACTTAAATTCCTTTGTTCATTAATATCATATGCAGGTTTAGTTGATATCTGTCATGTTAACATGTGCACCAAATACTAAATGTATAATATTACTGTTGTTCCAGTGCTATTGTTGATATTGTTACAAAAAAGTTTGTTGTTTAATGCATGAGCAACTTGCTTGGAAAAATGCACGTCAATCACAGCCATTATTGGTCAATTAAATAACAACATTTTCTTATTACACAACTATGAAATTTGACTCACATCGACATTTTGACCACTTTCGGTGGCCTTCATCACCAACATGTCAGTTATTACCAACTTGTGTCCAATGGTTGTTTAGCCTTTCCTTTTTTTCTTGTGTTAAACATCTCGTGTTCTAGCCTCGTGCCAAATGTTCTCCCCACTTCCCCAATGTACATGTTGTTGCAGGTCTTACAAGGGAGTTGGTATACACAGTCAGCCTTCTTACTGTCTTCCACTTTGTTTTTTGGGTGTACTAATATGTTTCTGAGGTTTAGATGTGGTCTGACAGCTGACGCTGTATCACGTTGTTCTAGTATGCACAGGTTCTGTCACTCCTTGGATGTGTGGTAAGGTGACCATACCTCGGGACTTGTCTGTGTTCTACCTATCCTTAGTCTTTCCCATCTGGTTTTGTTGTTGTTCCCTCATCTTCCTTGTGGTTTAACTTGTGTACCCGCACTGCTGTAGTGCATTGGTGATGTGCTCCACCTCTTTGTCTCTGTCCTCTTGCTCCGTTTTTGCATGTGTCCAGTAATGTTTTGATGGCATCCAGTTTCTGATGTAGCGGACGGTGTGAACTAAAGTTCAGACAGTGGTTGGTCTTCTTCCGATATACTAGGAGTTTGACCATTCTATCCCTTTTCCTTACTATCAATGTGTCCAGGAACGACAGGGACACCTCACTCTCTTCTTCACATATGAAGGCGGTCGAAACATCAATGTGTGTCGAATTTCATAGTTTTGTAATAAGAAAATTTTGTGTTTTAATTATTCTTCCAACTTTATGAACATTGTGGGCCAGTTTAGTTATTTAAATGACAAACCAGGGTCATTCTAACATTTATTTAATTAATACTGATTCGATTTGTTTCACTACCAGTTGTGCCAATGATAGTCATTAATGTGGGCCCCTAGACATGGAACTATTAGTTAATGTTATTCTAGTAGCCAGGTGTCCCCCTTTAAATTCCACCGGTCTTATCAGTTGTAATTACCCGTCTTGACCAGTTATCTGCCAGTCTTGAAGATAGGCAGATAGGTCTCTAGCTAACATTAAATAATTGCTAAAATATTTCGAAATTCACGAATAAAAATGTAATATCAACGGCTTGGAGGGTTGGTTGTTAATTATGATATTTGATTACCACAGTTATTTTCAAATAACATAATAACAGCCATGCCCAATGTCACAGTAAGTGCGATAACAAAGTTTAAACATGTGCAAAGGTATTTACAAAGAATAATGTACATTATACAAGCATTCTACTCTTGAACAACTGGAACTGCATATGGGGTATGAGTATTTAAATGAGTTTAATTTAAACCAGTGAATGCAGTAGTGAGATTTATAATCTAAAAACTACAAATTGTGATGTTTAAATTTTAATCTTTATTGTGCCACCAATTTTAAGGTAACACAGTATTAAAACATTCTTCTGGAGCATTTTCATGATTCGTGGATTGTCTTAAATGCAGGAAAATGCTCTGAGAGCTGTTTGTCCTGCCACACTCGACATCCTGCTGAAAGCTCTCAGGATCGGCACTACAGCTACAACAGCGCCACCTAGCGACACAGTGCAGCACGCGGACCTGGTAACACTCAAGTCTCTCGTTCTGAAGTGCCTAGTCAACGTTGTTCACTGCCTGCACATGTGTAGTCCCGACCAGGTAGGAATGTCATGGTCATGAGAGTGGGTCGCCTTCATTCAGTCGTTTGATGCTTTTTAAAGGTCAATAGAACCATATTTTTCACATTAATTTTTTTACCATCCATCATGTGACCTGTTGCCATAGAAATCTAGAAGCTGAACACATGGTGCGTTCGTGCCTTGCGTTGTATATTATGTTCAAATTTTGACCACAGAAATGTTTCGTTATGACAAAGACATAAGGCAAAGTTTTCGTAGTGATAACTCTACACGGGAATGTCTGATTTATGAGATGTCATGCAGCAACAGTAATGTAATTCATGTATATAGCCGTTATCAACATTGGTGGCAAAGGTAGAGCTTGACGGGAGGTCACACGCAAAATGTTGATTGTCATAATGTTATCCTTCATGTGTGCCTAGCGGTAAACATTCATTTTATTTTGCAATGTTAATATCTAGCATCTACTTTAAGTAATTTGTATGCATTAAAACAACAATAATTTTTTTTTTTTCATTAAATGGTGCATTTTTTCAATAATTTTCACATTGATTGAAAAATATGAATATCGGCACAATTGATCTTTAAGGAGATATTGTCTTTTGATGTCTTTTTCTATAACATCACTTGCAACTATAATGAAGCTATGTCTGTCGATTGTCCATTCAGGAGAAACTCACCACATACCATTGGACACATCCTTTGAATTTTTAATAACATATTTATTACTGGGATTTTCACCCTGCTTCATGTAAGCGCAGTCATTGTGGCACAGATATTGCTTGTGATATCTGTTGCTTTGCAATGATGAATTGCCTCAAACTTTATAATTATTTGAAGGTCAACTTTATCATCTCGACATATATCTAAACAGGATTACATATCGATGATGTTCTGATGAATTCTCTAAGTGACTTTTTGACAAAGTTACCTTTTGATAAAAAATTGTAAATCACAACATAGCGCATGTTCTCATGTGAACATATAGGTGATATTCTAAGTATAAGTTACACAAAATGCCCCATAGAGATACTAGTAATAAAGATACAAAAAAGAAACATTTGTTTTGGTCTCTAGCAAAACTAGCTTCTTTCACTTACTAAATTTCATCAGAACACCATCAAGATGTGACATCTGTGTAGACATTCCTAATGTTTAAGCAAAGCTCACACACGCCTGAGACACGTACAATTGTAGTTTACTTGACAGCGACAAGTGGAGGTTTGGGCAGTGTTTGAAGGCTACTCGCATGTTCTACTGGGTCTGGAGATGAATGCAGACAATACAGATCTGCAGCTCAACATGCTTGGTGGGTTGGTGATTTATGTACAAACATGCACACTTGCACGTATGTGCAAAGTCCAAACACGCACGGACACATGCATGCTCACATGCCGCACACGTACCGTATGCACATGCACAGCTGTTTGTATGCATGTACACAATCGTGCATGTTAGTAAACACTTATGCACACACACATGCACGCACGCACACACATGCATACACACAATCACACACATACACACGTGCACACGTGCACACGTACACATGCACGCACGCACACGCATTCACACACATGCACACACACACACTTGCACACACACACGCATGCACACACGAATGCACGCACATGCATGCACACACACACACACACACACAGGCACACACACACATACACACGAATGCATGCACACACCACATGTATGTACATATGCACTCTTGCACGCATGTATGCATGCATACACACACACACACACACACACACACACACACACACACACACACACACACACACACACACACACACACACACACACACACAATATATCTGTGTTTATTCTGGTTATAAAAAATGTTTTTTTTAATATATTTATCCGGATTACTTTAATTTCAAGAAGTCCCACTTGGTTTTATAGGTTTAATTGATCACATTATGTTATTATTCTGCTAATTACAGTCAATTTCATCCTGGTTGTTGAATCAGTACATACCATGTCGATACATTCTCATTTCAGGTGCTATCGAATCGATGTTAGAATGTGACAACAGGGCGGCGCTGCAACTCATATTTGTTGTCGAAGGAATCTTTAACACGTTTGTTACAATTCTGACCAGGATCACAGTAAGTGACAGCTCTTGCACTCGTTTAGTAAGTCATAACTTTCTGCTGACCAGGATCACAGTAAGTGACAGCTCTCTCACTCGTTTAATAAGTCATAACTCTCTGCTGACCAGGATCACAGTAAATGACAGCTCTCTCAATCGTTTAGTAAGTCATAACTCTCTGCTGACCAGGATCACAGTAAGTGACAGTTCTCTCACTCGTTTAGTAATTCATAACTCTCTGCTGACCAGGATCACAGTAAATGACAGCTCTCTCACTCATTTAGTAAGTCATAACTCTCTGCTGACCAGGATCACAGTAAGTGACAGCTCTCTCACTTGTTTAGTAAGTCATAACTCTCTGCTGACCAGGATCACAGTAAGTGACAGCTCTCTCACTCGTTTAATAAGTCATAACTCTCTGCTGATGAATTGTGGAAACATAGATTCTGGGACACAATACAGACACAGATACTTTGTCGCCATGATTGACATCAAATACATGTCAATTATGAATGGGTCTTAGTGTTAAAACATACAGTCACTTCAAACATACCACGAACATACAATACAAAATAAATATAATAATAATAAAAAAGTATAAAAATGTCTAAAAATATCCATTGAAATTGATAGTTTAAGCTAAAACTAACACATAAAAAGAAGTATAAAACACATCTGACAAAATTAACATTCAGTTGTCTCTATCACTAACATTTATATTTAATCCGCGATAAAGCAGCCACAGCCCAGGAAATGAAACTGTCTCGGAAGCAATTTGTCTTGGCACGGATATTTCTGAGTCGCCTGCCTGAAGGGAATAGTTTGAAGAGATGGTGTGCGGGGTGTGTTGGATCCGTGATAATTTTGTCAGCTCTCTTCCTGGTTCTTTCACTGTATGTAGCTGATAGGGTGGTGAGTTCACTGTATGTAGCTGATAGGGTGGTGAGTTCGCGTTATGTAGCTGATAGGGTGGTGAGTTCACTGTATGTAGCTGATAGGGTGGTGAGTTCACTGTATGTAGCTGATAGGGTGGTGAGTTCACTGTATGTAGCTGATAGGGTGGTGAGTTTGCTGTATGTAGCTGATAGGGTGGTGAGTTCACTGTATGTAGCTGATAGGGTGGTGAGTTCGCTGTATGTAGCTGATAGGGTGGTGAGTTCTCTGTATGTAGCTGATATGGTGGTGAGTTCGTTGTGTGTAGCTGATAGGGTGGTGAGTTCACTGTATGTAGCTGATCGGGTGGTGAGATCACTGTATGTAGCTGATAGGGTGGTGAGTTCACTGCCGACGATCTTTGATGCCCTTTTCACCACTCTGTCCAGCCTGATCTGGTTGATACTTCCAAACCACACCCATATGGCGAATGTAAGTCCACTCTCAACAGCTGAGCGATAGAATTGAAGAAGTATTTCTCTCCTCAGCCTGAACTTCTTCAGTAGGGCTTCTTCACGACAGCATCCATGTTTTTCTCCCATCCTACATCACTAGAGATGATGATGCCCAGAAATTTGAAGCAGTCCACACTTTTGATGGCATCACCATTGATAATAATGAGAGCAACTGGGGCTTTCTTCTTTCTGAAATCAACGATCATCTCCCTTGTTTTGGACGCGTTCAGTTGAAGATTGTTTTTGTTACATCACAACACCAGCCTGTCCACTTCATGGCAGTACTCGGACTCATCTCACCAACCCTTCCAAGGTGGTATCATCTGCAAACTTGACCAGCTGTATGGAGGAATGTTGGGACAAACAGTCATTCATGAAGAGCGAGTACAGGAGAGGGGAGAGGACACAACCCTGAGTACAGGAGAGGGGAGAGGACACAACCCTGAGTACAGGAGAGGGGAGAGGACACAACCCTGAGTACAGGAGAGGGGAGAGGACACAACCCTAAGTACAGGAGAGGGGAGAGGACACAACCCTGAGTACAGGAGAGGGGAGAGGACACAACCCTGAGTACAGGAGAGGGGAGAGGACACAACCCTGAGTACAGGAGAGGGGAGAGGACACAACCTTGAGTACAGGAGAGGGGAGAGGACACAACCCTGAGTACAGGAGAGGGGAGAGGACACAACCCTGAGTACAGGAGAGGGGAGAGGACACAACCTTGAGGAGTTCTGGTGTTCAAGATGATAGTGTTTGAAACCATGTCATTCATTCTGAGGACGGAGCAGAAGAAAGTCTAGGATCCAATGACACATGGAGACGTCTACCGACAGCAGACGCAACTTGTCGAAATGTTTCTACGGGATGATCATATTGAACATTCAGATCATGGTATAAGCTTATGTAAGACGTCACGGTGTCTGCATATTCAAGAATGTCTGTGCACACACTTTTAAACGAGTCGTGTGTGTGTCACTGTTCTCACTTCGGCCACTACGCCGACCAGTAGGGCGTGTCGTGTGTGTCATTGTTCTCACTATGGCCACTACACCAACCAGTAGGGCGTGTCATGTGTGTGTCATTATTCTCAGTAAGGCCACTACACCAACCAGTAGGGCATGTTGTGTGTGTGTCATTGTTCTCACTAGGGCCACTATGCCGACCAGTAGGGCGTGTCGTGTGTGTCATTGTTCTCACTATGGCCACTACACCAACCAGTAGGGCGTGTCGTGTGTGTGTCATTGTTCTCACAAAGGCCACTATGCTGACCAGTAGGGCGTGGCGTGTGTGTGTGTCATTGTTCTCGCACAGCGAAATTTCATTGCACGAAAGCAAGAATGTAGGGATTTCAAAATACTGTACAAAAAATCGCCGCCTTATCACAGAGGACGCTGTTTCCATGACACATCGGCAAAAGTGTCCCGGTGGCGCACCCTGGTGTTGGCAGTTTTCAGTATACAAGATCGCTGTTAAGGAATAAGAAGTGAAATCGATTTTAAAAAGAAATTTTACTTTACCTCATAGGAATGTTAGTGAAACAGTCTTGTGGTGATGTGTCAGTGTGTCTGTAATGTTATCCGTCCGTCCGTCCGTCCGTCCGTCCGTCCGTCCGTCCGTCCGTCTGACATATGGGTGTTTGTTTTGAAGCAGGCGGGAAATGAGTCCTACATTCTTGTCAGCGCAGTTATTCGGGTCATCATGGCGGTGATGTCAGGGTCACAGGCAGCCAAGGTTTGTATCCCAAATCTCTATTTCATACGTTATACATTAATCAAAATGCCCACCAAGTTGGGAATCGAATTACAAATTTTCTTGTTGACACATCATGAGCGCAGTGGTGCAGTGGCTAGAGAATAAGACTCTCACTCGAGAGAACCAGGGTTCAAATCCTGTGCTGCTGTGTCACAAGTTCGTTCATGATACGTTGCTCCAGTTTGCTCAGTTGTAGAATGAGTACCTGACTATAGACAGTGGTGGATGTTTTTGTGTACGAACAGAACTTTAAAAAATATTCTAACATGTGAAGTGTTGTATTAAAATATAAGTTTTCTAGTGCATTACTTAAAAGTAGGCCACCACAGTTGACATATATATAGCCATATATGTGCAACTATTACACGTAGGCGGTTATTCCCAAAATTCCACACCGAGTCATTTTAACCTATCCTGTTATTAGTAAGCATTCTTTCAAATGTCCCTTGTCGAGTAATCATATCTTTGTTTTGACCAGGATCTGTTCTTTGTTTTGACCAGGATCTGTTCTTTGTTTTTACCAGGATCTGTTCAGGGATCAGATCAGCTACACAAAGTTTGTCGATGCTGTTAAGAGTTTGGGACAACCGTCTCAAGACTTGCTCACTGTGCTCCTGGACCTTGTGAGTTACGTTGACGGTCTTAGAACTATGTCTAAATAGTGATACAAATGTTAACAAATACAGTATTTTTAGTCGATTTTGTAAAGTAAATATTCACTACTAAATATATTTTGTGGTGTAAAGATGCACTACGATTTTGTGTGATGTAAATATGCACTATTAATATATATCCTGATTTAAATGTGCTTTACAAATATATTTTTGTGTGTATAGTGACTGTGAATAAATTTTTTGAAGTAAATAAACATGGTCTAATAGTACAAATTAACTATAATATATTAATATTATCGATAACAAAACATCTGTATTACTTTAATTAAAATAAACTTTTCATCCGTCAGTTTTCCACAAGTTGATCATGTTCGAATAAACAGGTAATAGAAGGAAGCTTCGAGAGTGGCGACACCTGTTCTGTGCGGAACCCTGAAGCAGCCATCATGCTCATCCAATGGCTGCCAGACATACAGTCACATGACCTACAGACATGGCTCTCGGAGAGTCTGTGTCGACTGTGTACGAGTAGTGTACACAATCGGCTGAGCTGCTGCAGTGCGGGGATGATTGGCGCCATATTGGGCGTGTTGCGACGCCATCAACAGATCAACGCTCGGGCCGTCGGTAAGAATGTTTTCTGCAAGTTAGAATTGAGTAGTCTATATATTAAAGGGATGTACTCTGTTCGTCTCCACAGAATTGGCGGTAGTAGTAATTTCTAAATACAAATCTGTTGTGTTGACCGTGAGAAAGTGAGCATCGTTGAACATCAAAGGGTATAGCAGTTACCTCAGCCCGACTCGGCTATATTGCCAATAAAGCCTGTTTAGAAACTGGATGTTTTGTTTACTATTTGAGCATGTAAAAATTTTCCTTTCTGTCACTGGTACAGTGTATCTGACATGAGAACAAGTGCTGTCTGTGGAAAGTAGCTGACTGATTCTTCGTGCTCTCTCATATTTATTAATGAGAAAATTAAATGAAAGTTACTGAGAATCTAGCTTACAAGACAAGTGTTCTTGGTGTGTCAGTATTGTTGATTTGACTATGCTCTGCATAATCAATTGACGCATCCACTCGTAAAGTCTTGCCTCATCCACAACATATTAGTAGAAAGCTGTGTCATTAGCCCATTTGCTCAATATGACCCATTTAGTCCAGTGAACAAGCATTGTGATTTGAAAGACTACATTGTCAGTACCAGAGAGCTAACATTGGTCATGATCATTACCATGTTGTATACTTTAAAAATGTTCTATGGATTACCTCAAATTTGGCTTGTTGCTCCATGGGAGGGCGTAAGTTGGTTGAGTGGTTATATCTGTGCAGTGCTGTCATGTGTTGTAGGCAGTCTGATCAACCTCTTGGAGAGTCTGGGCATCGTGTCCATCACTGCCGCCGAACTAAGGCAACTCATTCAGCTGCTCAAGCCCGACCAGGATAATTGCCAGGTTAGGGTAGCGAGATCAGGGCACGGACTGTATGTAGCAAATTACATTTATATTATCACTTCAGTTGAATACAACATTTTACTTTACTTGAGTAATTAAGTTCAAATTTATAAATAGATCCAAGCATGCACGCATGCATGCACGCACGCACATACGTACACACACACACTAGTGGCGTCACAGGAACTGAAGTCCATAATAGTAATAATGAAATACTGTTAGTTCCTTGAATTATAGTCTATAATCTTTCCAGTAATGTTTTTGTGTGTGAAATAGGATGATTTAGTTATGTATTAGTAAATAAAGAAGCCATCAGGAAACTTACTTCTCAAGAAACTTAGTTTTTCAATCTGGATACGGATGTTTCTTGAGAGGTGAATAGATCAAACGATAACAACCAAGAAACCGGATCATCAATCCGTTCAAAGTACACATTTATATATGTACGTTTATTTATTATTTCTGGGTTGTCCAACAAACAGTGGCATTTTCTGATTGGCTGATATATTAGCATAAATTAACATGATGTTTCCCAGCTAGCACAGGTATTTATAGTGTAACATTTCTGTTAAATAAAATGTTACCGTAGTTTCAGATAATTAAATAAAATTAAATAATTGTTTGTCTGGTGATTTTTCCAAAATAATGAACAAAAATTGCACAAATGAGCTAACACGTAGACCTGTTTTTTTTTCTTCACAAAATTAATATGATTTGAGGCAAGCGAAAAAAATTCTATTTAGGAGGCGTCCTTAACTGTGTTGGCCTTTTTCTGTTGTGTCATTGTGTAGCATTGTTGACCTTTCCCTCTCTGTAGATCCCGTACTTTTGTCGTCTGCTACAAGCGATGTCGGCGATGGCTCGCAGAGATGGCCGAGAGGTGGCACTGCACTACTTCGACTTCCACGACGCAAACTCTGTAAGTAGCACTCTCGATTTGGTTTGTTCAAACCTTCCTTTGACTGCTGTTGGATTTATTACAATCTTTTGTCATCCATAAAGTTGCTAATTTGGCTTTCTCAGCGACAGTCTTTCATAGTTTTTGTTATCTTGTTCATGAATAATATATATATAATTTGTGTTGTTCCGATCAATTTTGTCAATCGTTGGTTAATTCATGCTTCTGATCAGTCGATCGATTACAATCTTGTGTGATCAATGATCGTTTCGATTATATAAATATTATATTTGAGTGATATGTGTATGATTACTGAATGACTGTAACCCGTTTTATTTTTGTAAATTTGATATCATTGAAACAATTCAATACTGCTATGCTATATATGCCTTGTTTGGAAATCTTACCCTACAAGAAGAAACAATGCATTAAATATAACAAAATTATGTGGTAGTTATCACAAGCAAGGGCATACATTTCTGTCTAGTATGTCGTAAGTTTACATCAACTGTCACGTAGCAATCAAAGAATTGCTACCCACAAATCAATTATATAATCAATCATTTGGCCAAACTGATGATTAATTATGAAATCAAACCAATTCCCAACACTAGTACTTACCCCATCCTGGGGCATCATTACCCTAAATTAGAAACCATGAAACAACAGGTTAACACATTTTCCTCTAGCACAGATGCCAGATAGAATGGACCAACAACTTTTAGTGTCTCACCAAAAGACAAGCAACGTGAGATGAATGAAATGCCCACGATTCAAAACGCCTACCAGTTGATTCGTAATAATCATTTTAGTTGCTTCCACCATTCGGTAACGTTCTATTTCTTCCATGCGTGGGCTATAAATGTGGTCTTTCTTGCAGGGAGTTGTGGTGCCATGTTTGAAGCGTTGGCCAGGGTTCGGGTTCACGTTCCATACATGGATATGTCTGGACAACCGAGTGCCTATTGTGACGCAGGATAACCAACTTGTTCGTCGTCAGCTCTACAGGTAGTTCTTCAGTTTCCCACTGATGCGACACACTCAGAATGTGATCAAGATGTGCTGAGTAGTTATTTAGATGTGACAGTTAATTAAAAAAAATTATTTTATAAGGAGCCAGTATCCATAAGTATTCCCAAACTAATTATTTATTCCTAGATAGTGTTCAGTCAAGTCACATTTCCATAAAAGCATGTTACAAAACAACTGCAGTAACTTGCTGCTTGGTTAAAAAAAGACAGAAGAGATTTATTTTCATTTAGCAAACTCTGCAGAAGTTTTAGATGTTAATTTACTAATTTATATACTCATTAAAATGATGACTTTTTTTAATACGCATTGGAGAAACCAGAAATAATATTCTTGTATGTAAAGAAAGATTAATACACGGTTGTTGATGGAGATTTGTGTTTACTGGAAATAACATACTTTTCAAGACATGTAGTGTCACAGTTGTGTTGTGTTGAATGTTCTGTTGGTTGTCATGGTGACAGTTTCTTATCAAGTACGGGTAACGGCTTCGAGGCGTTTGTGACGGCCGAGTGCACCCTGGTGGTGGCTGTGTCTACTAAGAAGGATTACAACAGCGTCACGGTAGTTGACAACCCCCTGACTGACCAGAACTGGGTGAGTGGGGGAAGGGGGTGGTGTGTGGGAAGGGGGTGGTGTGTGGGAAGGAGTGGTGTGTGGGAAGGGGGTGGTGTGTGGGAAGGGGGTGGTGTGTGGGAAGGGGGTGGTGTGTGGGAAGGTGGTGGTGTGTGGGAAGGGGTGGTGTGTGGGAAGGGGTGGTGTGTGGAAAGGGGTGGTGTGTGTGAAGGGGGTGGTGTGTGGGAAGGGGTGGTGTGTGGGAAGGGGGTGGTGTGTGGGAAGCGCGTGGTGTGTGGGAAGGGGGCAGTGTGTGGGAAGGGGGGTGTGTGGGAAGGGGTGGTGTGTGTGGGAAGGGTGGTGGGTGGGAAGGGGGCAGTATGTGGGAAGGGGGCGGTGTGTGGGAAGGGGGCGGTGTGTGGGAAGTGGGTGTTGGTGGGAAGGGGGCAGTATGTGGGAAGGGGGTTGTGTGTGGGAAGGGTTTGGTGTGTGGGAAGGGGGTGGTGTGTGGGAAGGGGTGGTGTGTGGGAAGGGGGTCATGTGTGGGAAGGGGGCGGTGTGTGGGAAGGGGGTGGTGTGTGGGAAGGAGGTGGTGTGTGGGAAGGGGGTGGTGTGTGTGACGGAAGGGGAGAACTGAAGTGGCATTCATACACTACCAAGAATGGCAGCTTAGCTAAACATATGTTATTACAATAATAAATGTATATTTCAAACCAAGAGAGTCCATAAGCATACATAACCAAATCTACATATATATATATATATATATATATATAACAGTTTAAAGGTACAAGTAAATGTGCTTCATAAATTTATGTTTGATTGAAGTTTCAATTTATTTGGAGTCACTGGTACAATTACAGATTTCATATTCATTTTACAAATGATTTATGGCATCCATTTTTGCTAATATTCAACTGTTCAACTTTTTATAATGTAGAATATTGGTAGGCAAATAAATCATCCTATTTTGTAAAAAAAAACAATTAACAGAAGACTTTTGTAATCCAACAAACTGGTTGTCAGTTGTTATTTAGCCCTAGTGGGCTGCTGTTATTACTGACTATTTGTAGTGATTTATTACTAAGGACTACAGTGTCAGTGACATCACTAATGTGCACGACATGCGCATCACTGTAAGAGCTTTGTCAGATTCTGTGATAATTGTTAACTGTTGAACACGTGTGCAGTGATGTAGAAATGACACAGCTTCATCTGCTGAACACTTTATCTAATAAAACCGTGAAATGACCATTGAAAGACAGACTATGTCAGTGAATGCCACGTGTTGGCTTGTAGCACTGCATTGACATCGTACACACGTGTTCGCGTCGACCGTTCACGCAGAGCCAGCTGTGTGTGTACATTGACGGCCGACTACGACTGACAGAACAACTCAAGTTCCCGCCAGTCACAGAGGTAAGGTGCATAGACAGTTGTTTCTTGTTTATGTTTTCAGGCATTCACATGGCATACTCTTGAACTAGTGTGTGTAGGTTTAAGCATGCAAATCTGTTCGCATGCTCCTGCACATGCATGCCTGCGCTCATAGATATGCACACATGGGCACTTACCTTTCCATACATGCATGCACATACACACATACACACATACAGATGCAAGCATACATGCACACACTCAAATACACGCACACATGCATATATGCACACACACAGATACACACAGACACACAATTAGCTTTCAACCCACTGAATTTGTGACATGATTTTTGAGAGAGCAGGAAAGTTGACAACAGAACAGAAACATGTGTATAATTGTAATTCACATGAAGATGGCAATTTTGAAAATCACTTGGATTTATATTCATTTGTAGGAATAGGAATTAAACATGTTAAGGTTTGAGCGGCGGTTATCGTGTCAGTCGATTTCTTTACTTTTTCATCATAGAACGTTAGTAGGTGTTGGTATGAACATATGTACTACAAAAGAAAACATGGCATTAATGCCATATGTCACCAATCCGTCCTTTAAAAACTACTATTTAATGTGTTAGTGGAATTCCCCTTCAAATTCTTGGAAACTAGCAATGTTTCCATACAAATGACAACAACAGTTTCACGCCAGCAGAGATGTCCGTGAGCGTAAATTCTCTTGCCGTGAACGCATATCATATACCCATGGGGTAGTCTGGTTATTCTGATAGCAGTATCTTGTTTTATGAAGATTACATAATTGCATCGCGATGTTAAATAACCAGTGCTGGCAGTAGTCGTCTTGTTTTGCGACTGATCACTGTTCCAAGCTCAACAACGCCACCATTTGTCAGTAACCCAGGGTTGACTCCTGACCAATCAGGTGCCACCAAAACACAGATTAGCACATGGGGCCGTAATAAACATGAAGTCGTTCGACATTTAATCATTACAAATACAGATTGCAGGGCCTAGTTAGCAGAAAAACATGGGGATATCTCAAAAACAGATGTCTCCGTCAATTTGTATTAAGATGAATTGCTTGCCAATGAAAAACGTCACATTTCAAAATCCACCTATCTGGTTTGTTATCAGTGACAACCAGGAAGCATGTAATTTTTCTTAAAACCTGCAATAGTTACGAAGCTATAACTTAGCATGCGAGCTGGCCTTACATGTGTGCCAAATTGCACGGGATTGTTTTATGATTGGTGAAGAGGTTGTGCCAAAAATACACTTCAAGCTTTTAACATTGTAACATTTTTATGAAGCTGTAGCACGCTTAATATGCATTTGTTCACAAAACAAACCCGTATGAATGTCAATAATATGTGTGCTTACAAACAACATGCACATTTTTTTTCAGGGTATTTCTCAAAATGAAATAAAATGCCACTTGAGGTGATTTTTGACATATTGTTTAATTGTCTTTAAAAGCATGAAGATGCCACTAAACAACCTAGAAACTTAATTCTTTTTGGACTAAAGTGTTGTTTGATGTCTTAGGCAGAGTCTGGGAAATTTTTTTAGTCTATCTTCAAAACTTTTAGTACAAATTATTATTTTAAAACAAGCATGTCTTTGTCACCAGAGCCACCTTAATAGTTTGTCTGTTGATTTTACCAAAACTACCTACAAAAGTTGCTCAAACAAGCTGGTGTATCATAGTAGATACTATACAGGTTTGTTTTTTGAAAAAACTAAATTGAAACAAGATTAACAAAAAAATTGAATTGAGTATTCACCTTTTAAATCAACCAAGCAACTACCAGCTACAAACAACTAACATGACATCCCCCTCTACAGCCTTTCAGCCACTGCCAGATTGCCTGCCCAGGACTGAAGCTGTCGGCTAACGATCCTTCCTCTACCCCAGCTGCAGATGAGCCCCACAGAAGTGGACTTCAGATTCCAGGCCTATCATTCCGACTGCGCATTCCTATGTCAATGCGCGGCATGACAACACAAAGCGACACCGTCCACACTCTAGAAGCGGGTTGTCAGAACGACCAGTTCGGCGTGCCCATATCACTGATTGGTCAGATCAGTTCTGTCTGCGTCTTTCACGAAGCCCTGTCACCGAACCATGTCAGGAACATGTTCCTGCTCGGTAGGTGTTTATTTCGGTGTTTCTCATGACAAGGGTGTGAGTAAATAATCATTTAAATAATTATTCCACAATTACAACAACATTGAATGTTTCTGATTTACTTAAATGTTGTTATCATGAAATACCAGCTTTGAGTTTTTTTAATGTCACTTTTGCAACAAGTGTGCTGCTGCAATAGTTTAGAAACAGTGGCTACTTCAAATGATGGGTCCTGGTTGAGTCTTTAAAGTTTGTAATAATAAAATAAAAGAAAGTAAGTTCTTATATAGTGCAGTATCCAGTCTTCGGGACTGCTCAAGGCGCTTTACACTTTACTCCTTGGCAGACCTGTTCAATCGAACACCATCTCGACTTCTCTGGGAAGCATTCAGCCACGCTGCAATTAATGCGCGAAGACTATTCATACACAAATATCCACCACTGTCTATAGCCAGGTACTCATTCACAAATGCAAAGTGGGGTGAATGGAATTGTTTGGAAACGGTGGCAGGTGGAATCGAACCAATGCCCCTTAATCAACAGTCTGGCACTGCACCCACTATACAACTGTACCCCAAGGGTTTAGAGGGTGCGAGGGGCAAGGTTTTCATCCCATCATTGAGGGAACAAAACATTTCACCTTTGGTCTAACTATATACCCTTTCGACAGTGCAGATCTTGTTTTTACAATATCTTTATTTTATGGCACAGTACTACATACTTAGCAGTTCAGTATGAAACTTGCTTGTCTTAGGTCCCAACTGCCTTACTCTCTTCCAAACCGAGGAAGCCAGTTTGACAGAGCTATCATCCAAACTTGTTCTTCACTACAATGCAAAGGTCAGTTTGTGTGGGTTCATAATGTGAACTTTTATCTTGTTTGAAATATTTTTCCCTTTTGAAATGAGACTTGATATATTGAACATTACTTAAGTTGTAGTAATTTTTTTGGTGGTTCCAAAAACTATATAACGTTTTAGCTCACATGAGCTAGCATATAATAGAGAATGACTGTGAATCCAAGAAAACAAAAACACGCAATTGAGAGATCTGTGATATTGAGATGAAAACTCGTCCGGGGTATTGTTATTTACCATTTACTGAGAGTTCTCATTGTTATGCGTCATCTACCATTTACTGAGAGTTCTCATTGTTATGCGTCATCTACCATTTACTGAGAGTTCTCATTGTTATGCGTCATCTACCATTTACTGAGAGTTCTCATTGTTATGCGTCATCTACCATTTACTGAGAGTTCTCATTGTTATGCGTCATCTACCATTTACTGAGAGTTCTCATTGTTATGCGTCATCTACCATTTACTGAGAGTTCTCATTGTTATGCGTCATCTACCATTTACTGAGAGTTCTCATTGTTATGTGTCATCTACCATTTACTGAGAGTTCTCATTGTTATGTGTCATCTACCATTTACTGAGAGTTCTCATTGTTATGTGTCATCTACCATTTACTGAGAGTTCTCATTGTTATGTGTCATCTACCATTTACTGAGAGTTCTCATTGTTATGTGTCATCTACCATTTACTGAGAGTTCTCATTGTTATGTGTCATCTACCATTTACTGAGAGTTCTCATTGTTATGTGTCATCTACCATTTACTGAGAGTTCTCATTGTTATGTGTCATCTACCATTTACTGAGAGTTCTCATTGTTATGTGTCATCTACCATTTACTGAGAGTTCTCATTGTTATGTGTCATCTACCATTTACTGAGAGTTCTCATTGTTATGTGTCATCTACCATTTACTGAGAGTTCTCATTGTTATGTGTCATCTACCATTTACTGAGAGTTCTCATTGTTATGTGTTATCTACCCATTATTGAGAAGTCCATCTGAGTTACACTGTGACATGTTTGCAGGCGAGTGAACACCCTGTGTGCCTTGATCTGTCGTACAATCAGAACGACGGACAGCTGATTGGTCAGAACTGTTCCACCTATGACATTAAGGTACGTCTGACACGTGTGATTGTTCTCCTCTTTTTCTCGTCTTCATCTATTACTAATTGGCAGAGTCTACTTTCAGAAATTAACGCCAGTGGGAGGTTAGATGAGATCCCAGCTCAGCAAGTCCACAAAAAGTTTTGTCCATTTCCCCACATGGGATCACTTACTTCCCCTGGCATAGACACCAGGTAGAAGGATCAACAAGTTACAGCATCTTTTCTGAAAGATGCAGGCAACGTAGGCTGAACATATTGCCCAAGTTTTAATATGGCGGCCGATACCGGTACTGAACCACCGATCAGTGAGCAGTGGTTCTTTGTCTTCCTTCTTTTCTCATCACTTTTCCCAAACTGCCATCTCCACCACCTGTCGCCACTCCCCATCTCCATCACCCATCTCCACTCCCCATTTCCATCACCCATCTCCACCACCCGTCTCCACTCCCCATCTCCATCACCCATCTCCACTCACCATCTCCACTCCCCATCTCCATCACCCATCTCCATCACCCATCTCCACTCCCAATCTCCATCATCCATCTCGACCGCCCGTCTCCACTCCCCATCTCCATCACCCATCTCCACTCCCAATCTCCATCATCCATCTCCACCGCCCGTCTCCACTCCCCATCTCCACCACCCGTTTCCATTCCCCGTCTCCATCATCCATCTCCACTCCCCATCTCCATCACCCATCTCCACTCCCCATCTCCATCACCCATCTCCACTCCCCATCTCCACCACCCCTCTCCATCACCCATCTCTACCACCCATCTCCACTCCCCATCTCCACCACCCATCTCCACTCCCCATCTCCACCACCCATCTCCACCACCCGTCTCCACTCCCCATCTCCACCACCCGTCTCCACTCCCCATCTCCACCACCCGTCTTCACTCCCCATCTCCATCACCCATCTCCACTCCCCATCTCCACTCCCCATCTCCATTGGCAGAACAAATTTCTCATACTTTAATTGTTACAAAACATAGGGTTGCCTAAACTGTGCGGTCCTTGTGTTCCTGAGGTGACAGTACAGCAAGACTTGACTGTATAATAAAAATATTAAAAGCATCCGTGACAGAATAAATTGATCTGAACACTTGTAACTTGCTACTATTATTTTTAGCAACTGTTACCTGATGTACATTTTACCTGCTATAAATAGTATTTGTTTGAATTGCGATTGCACCTACAGTGATGAAAAATAAACATTTGATTGCCACATAAACATCACAACGTCACACTACATCACACAGGAAGATGACATTCCATGTGCCATTTCTCCTTACAGGATGTCATCAACTGTATCGGGGGGATCCAGGTGTTGTTTCCCCTCCTGGAGCAGCTCAGTCAGACCCCCTCAACCCCTCGGGAAGATCTGCCTACCAACGGACCTTCACCAAGTAAAGACATTGACTGTACGGACTGGGTCGTAGTGCCTAGCAGCTCTTACGCAGGTATATTGTCTGAGAACAATACACCGATATAAACGATGTGGCCTACCACTGCAAAGTGGGTGTTAAGTTGCAAAATTGTGAAATTTAGTATTGTGCCTTTTTGGATTCAACATATCATAGGCTTTAAAATTGTATCTCATTTATTGAAATATTTTCAGTAGTTTGTTTTATTGCTAACAAATAATGTTTTATTTCCACAACAACATTATAACACACACACATGGTTTTATGTCTTAAATATATTCACAATTATTGTACAAAAGGAGAAAGCCGAAGTTTAACATTTATGGAGTGCTTTCCCACTTCAAAGCAGTAATTACAGTTCTAAGTTCTAATACAGTCGCGCCTTGTTATAATGCGCGCCGTTATAACGTGGATTCAGTTTTAACGCAGTCGGTCGTGGACCCCGAATTTCTGCCGCCAGGGGGAAAATGGGCGCTATGACAAACTATATTAACACAGTAATAACTGTCGATTGTTGTGTGTGAAGTTATCCCCGTCTTTGTCTACGACATGTGTATATTTGAAAGACTAGTTGGCGGTCAATAAATCTAACGTTGACGTACAACTGCAACGAATCAAGTGTGAGGCGCGTCACTACGTTGCCGTTGTTTATTTTGCACTGCCAATGCTATCAAAGGTATAAGTTTCTTTGACTATAATTATGGTCAATTTTAACTTTAGGAAGAGTAAATGTGGAGCGAAGTATTGTTTGTTCTGTGCCGACATCAAACGAATCATTTCCAATCTGCTAGTCATGCTCATGGCTTCCGTGGATCGCGAGTTCGCCTGGTTTCGGCGCCGGGCGGCTTTGTAAAGTGCAATTGAAATTCACAAATACGCCATGCTTGAGAATGGATTAAATACGTTTTAATACAGCTTAGTAGGCAAGATCAGTAAGCTAGCATTGCGTAACAAATATTAGCTTTTCGCTGCGATGAACGCAAAGCTACTGCCTGTACTGGTGCGCCAAAATATTAATTCGTCAACCGCATATGGATTGGTGAATCGTAATATTGTTCGGCACGGTAAATGTGCTTTCTAAATTGGTATTTTGATATTGATTGAAAGACGAAGTTAAGCCAATTGTGAGCGTACTTATCGCTTTAAATCCCTAATCAACTCAAACACAGCGTTTGTCAAATCATTTGCGTATTCGGCTGCTGAGTGCCAGGTCATTATTTTAGATCTTACGTCAGTGGTACCATATTATCGTTCAGTTGACCGTGGCTTGTTGGTTCGTTGTTTACTTAAAAACGGTACACAATTTATGAATTTTATTCAGTTCAACATTCAACAGTGTCCAACAGTGTATGACATTTAAACAGAATACACATTGACGTTGGCTGCCAGTTTAATAATAAGCTTCATAAACTGCGTATAGACTACGCGACGTGCACACTTTGGCTTCGATGCGACGATGGATGGCATTCTTCGTGCAGCGGCGGTGTCGGTCGTCATCGTAGCACCCCTGACGGCAGATACGGGAACCCGCCACGTTTACAACGCGCCCTGTTTATAACGCTGATTCATTTCGTGGATCCCGACTACCGCGTTATAACGAGGCGCAACTGTATATGGACCATTTGAACTGAAGAAGAATAATATGAACATAATAAAGTAGTATTTCATGGTTTCTTGCATACCTTCAATATATCAAACCAGCAATCGATAATATTGGAACATTTTACTTTATTACAATTTCTGAAAAATAAAAACAGCGTTGGCACATTGTATAGGATGTTGCAGCAAATTCCACAATTTTACCCCACTTAATGATAATATATAGTGGCCTTTTAGAGTTGTCTTTATGAAGACTTGTCTTAGATTTTTACTTTTACGTATTTCACGTGTCTTATCAGACCCTTTATTGAATGACAATTGTAAATTATGTGACGCAGCAATGTGGATGTGATTGGTTATAGATTGCAAGTTGGAGCAGGCGGGCGTGGCTCTGTTTGTCGTCCTACTCAAGAACATGCTGCAGAGCCACCTAGTGAACCAGGAGACACTCGTGCGTGAACACGCACTCGCCACACTCGGCATTCTCTTTCAGAAGGTCCGTGTCACGTGTATCTTTCACCACTGCAAAGATCGCTTGTGAAACTTATCATCTTTATTATTTAAAGGGAGATCGTTTGTTCCATCAATTGACGGACTCAGTCAATTATTAGCAGGAGATTGCCTGTATCGGATGTACTTTGCCTGACATGTATGTTGGGGAGTGGGAATAACAATCATGAAAGGTGTTTGTGGGTAGGAATGCGTGTGTCTCTGCAGTAAGTGTCAGTAACAAGCAATGGTGTCTGTTTAGTATTTCATTGTTGTGTTTACAATACGAACATCTCGGAGTGCAACTATCAGATTGTGAACGCTGTAGCAGACATATTAAACACAATCTGATGACCATTTTACATTCAACATATCTATTCTACTGTTATAAATGTCAAATGCCAGTTAGTCAAAAACCAGTGAACACCAGTGATGTAAATGTTCAGTTTGAACCGCCTAAGTGCAGTTTGTAGTATGCTAATATCTCCTACAAATAAACATCTACACTTTCAGCCTGAGTCTTGCGACATATTAAGTAATGTACACCTTAAGATAGGGACAATCTCCCCAACTCTCCAACTACAGAAACATCGGAGCACACTACTCAGCTGAACAGAATTAAACTCACACACCCCTATTCAGCTAATAACATGATTTACCACCGGAGGTCATGATCCACAATCCATATAAGGTAATACTTATTTGTTTGTACACTATTTCACAGAATTCTCTCATCATACAATGTCTTGTTGTGCTGACAGATGGAGCCACAAGCGATCGACGTGAGCGTGCTGATGGCGTTACAGTTGTTAGTTGAGATGGTAGCGCCATCTGACAAGCAGCTCTTGCATCACATCTACCAGTTCGTGCTGTTTGACTTCCGACTGTGGAGTCGAAGTGACTTCACCGTCCGAATCGGTTTGTTTCCTTCTATATATGGAATACACAACATCAACATTTGTTATTGTGTGGATTGAAACATTCAAAAATTTGCACATGCTGAATTGTTTTGATTGATTGCCACATTTTTTACTTATAATTCTGTATAAAGCCATACAAATTACATATAATACTTTTCTTGGGTTATTTTACTTATAGTATTCATTTTCCTTCTACAAAATGAAATCTGCTAAGTCTTCGCAGGAATGATGTGTCGCCGTCTAGCAGACAAAGAAATATGGTTTCACTAGAAATCTTCCTGTAGCATCAGAGGTGTTAAGTTTGCCATTTGATTTATCATTTGTTTGATGAACAGAAGAAATATGTAGTTAATAAAAAATTCCATTTTAAAGAAATTCATATAAGTGGATACGGCTGTACGGCATACAACAAAATCCATATAAGTGGATACGGCTGTACGGCATACAACAAAATCCATATAAGTGGATACGGCTGTACGGCATACAACAAAATCCATATAAGTGGATACGGCTGTACGGCATACAACAAAATCCATATAAGTGGATACGGCTGTACGGCATACAACAAAATCCATATAAGTGGATACGGCTGTACGGCATACAACAAAATCCATATAAGTGGATACGGCTGTACGGCATACAACAAAATCCATATAAGTGGATACGGCTGTACGGCATACAACAAAATCCATATAAGTGGATACGGCTGTACGGCATACAACAAAATCCATATAAGTGGATACGGCTGTACGGCATACAACAAAATCCATATAAGTGGATACGGCTGTACAGCATACAACAAAATCCATATAAGTGGATACGTCTGTACGGCATACAACAAAATCCATATAAGTGGATACGGCTGTACGACATACAACAAAATCCATATAAGTGGATACGGCTGTACGACATACAACAAAATCCATATAAGTGGATACGGCTGTACGGCATACAACAAAATCCATATAAGTGGATACGGCTGTACGGCATACAACAAAATCCATATAAGTGGATACAGCCGTACGGCATACAACAAAATCCATATAAGTGGATACGGCTGTACGGCATACAACAAAATCCATCCAATGAGAGGTATTGAAGCATTAGTTTGAATGTATTTTTTGTTTTAATTTGCATTGCAAGAGTAATAAAATCAGTACTGTTTCTTATATAAGTACCACTCATTTAACTAAATTCTATATTTATACCAAGTTAAAATGAAGCATTAACAACAGGTTATGTATGATGTCGTTTAAATGAAGGAACACAGCTTTTGGTTGTGATGTTTACAGGTCACATCCAGTACCTGTCAACCATCATCAAAGACGACAAGAAGTACTTCCGTAAGAAGTACGGAGTGCAGTACCTTCTTGACGTCATCAACACTTACTACAGGTGGGTGTGGCTTTGCTTTGACTGTTGCTAAGACGGTGGTTTTAGGAGTGGTCGCAAAATCACACAAAAATTAATAAGTTTAGTGGCACCACCTATTGAGCAGAACATGTATTAATGCACATTGATGCTGTTGCGGATATAAGAATAGGGCAGCGTTGTGGGTGATGTCTTGGCAACCATATTGCGTCACTTGGATTCGGTGGGTATTGGCGGAAGCCATTTTGGATTGCTAAAAGTCACCAGTCCCTCATCATATAACTGTGGAGGGGTAGTCGCTTGAACCAGTAGGAAATGCGTCATGTTTTTCTGGAATTTGCAAAATTCTGAGACCACCCCTCAGACTGTTATAGTTTAAAATCGCAGGGTTTGGGTGGGAGACACATCTCTCCAGTGTTTTGAATTTAGAAACCCCCATTCTGATGTAGACAATGTGGTTAAAAAATCGGATTCTTCATTGAAAGAGTATGGGTTAAAATTATCTTGCGGATATTTCAAAGCTTGGACAATTTTTTCTCTCCAAGTTGCCTCAGTTTACTCAGCTGTATCAGTGAGTACCTGATAGATAGTGGTGGATATATGTGTACGAATAGTCTGCAAAATAATTGCAGTGTAGCTGAATACTTTGCAATAGAAGCCGAGATGGTGTTGAAGTGAACAGGTGTGCCAGGCGGTGAAGTGCAAGGTGCTTTCAGCAGTCCTTAGGACTGGATATTATGCTGTATTACCGGATACCTTTATAATAGTTTTAGTTACCGGGGTACGCCTTCCCACATGCAAGTTATTTCAAAAACCAACAAGATCATTTTATTCTGATTCCCCGATGCTGTTAGGCTATTATAAATTGGTATTTTTCCTGGACAAGTTGTACAGGAAATACTCACCTGAATATGCGTGTTCACTAACGATAATTCATTTGGCAGCTGCCCTGAAGACAGCCAGCTAGAGGAGGAGGACTGTCGCACGATTCGCTTGGCCCTGCTCAGTCTCATCAAGTACTACGTCTACAAGGCCGTCTCCTTCGAAGAGCTCAGCCAACTACTCGCCTTCATACTCAGTGTCAAACGTGAACACCTCGTAAGTACAGCATGGTGTGGGGTTAGTCTGATGCTGCGTTCCACCTCATGTATATCAGGAACATGACTTGGTGAACTTGAACATTCAGGAACAGCCCGACTTTGCCACTGGTAAATTTATACAACTGGGTCAAGTTTGCATTACGTTGTTGTATTACAATATAAACAAGCCCATTGGAACACAACATTTGTGTCTTCAAAATATTTGATGTCATTAATTTGTCTAAATCTCATGAGTATATGTCACTTTCAGGTTAGCTGATTCATATTTTGCCGAGGACCCATGTGGAGAGGGGCCACATCACTTAATTTGTTTTATCCTCTCCATGAATTGTCTCCATCTATCATACCCCTCAGTCATTCTCTCAAACTTGCTATTTACAGATCTCTTAAACGGAGGCAGTCTGCTCCTAGGTTTTTATGTATTTTTTTTCTTAAGACTATAATAACCCCCACCAAATTGTGATAAGTATGACCGTAACAACTCTCGCAATTTGGAAGAAACGCCCCCGGAGTGTATTCAAATGGTAAGCAAAACATCCAGTTTCAAAACAAGCTTTATTGGCAATATCACAGAGACAGGCTGAGTTAACAGCAATACCCTTGGATGTTCAATGATTTTTGCATGTTCTACACAGCAGACGTACTGTTATAATTACAACGCTGGCTAATTCCGGGTAGAGGAACAGATTGACTCCCTTAATACTGTCTCCATCCTAATTGTCATCCTCCTCTTACACCCTCTTCTTTTTTCCGTTCTCTTTTAATCAGTCTTTCCTCACTCATTCTCTGCCTTTGTCCTTCCCATTGCAGTCTGCTCCCAGATGCCCACATTTTCGGGTTAGTTATTCAATTGTTTGTGATATTGAAAAAGCCACTGTTTTTTTTTGGTGATACCTTAGGAGTGTTGCATCAATCTTTCTATTATGTAATGGTGAGTAGACAGCCAGACATGCCCACATATATTATTATTAAGGTAAGTCTGACACCAAAACTGATGGTTCTATTGTAGATTTAATGAACTATCATATTTTCAACAACTTTTTAGATCGCTTACGTGCTATGTGTGAGTATTGAACATTTACGCTTTGTTCTGTATAAAGTCTCTGTGCAGTGCTGTAAATATTAGGCTTGTTACAACAAATGTAAATGCATATGAATGTGCGTTTGGATGTTGAACATTTGAGTGCTCATATACAAATGCAACCATGATATTTTTACTGCTTTGCATTTGAATGCGATCCTCATACATTTGATTATTTGCATATCAAATGCAGACACAATTGTTTGAATACTTATTGCTTGATTATACATCTAATGGGCAGTTGTATTTCTTTATAAGTTTTGTAAGGTTTACCTTGCCTTTGTATCTTATTCACCATGAATGCAAACTACAATTACAAATATGATATTAAAGCAGAACCATTTTATTAGTTCATTTTCAAATGCGTAACCAAAACATTTTGAATGCACTAAAACATTTGCATTTGAATGCAACACTGGGAAATGGCATTTGAATCAATTGAAACATTTGCAATGAAATGTTCTGATATGCAGGGATGATAACAAGCCTGTTAAAGCAATCTATCTCAGTGTGTCAATGTGTTTCTTTGTCAGATGTGCGAAGTGGTCGACATGTTGCTGGCACTACTAGAGACACCTGGTGGCCTCAACAAGAAGCAGGACCAGATGGTGCTGTTGATGTACGAGCCAAATATGGCTGAACTGTTGTATGTGCTGATTGCCGACAGTTCCTACCCCGTCATTCTGAAGGAGAAGATACTTAAGGTGGGTGAAGGGCACAGTGTGTGTCGAGTCTTAAACAGTCTTAAAAATTGGTTTATCCTATAGCAAATCTGGTTCTTTCTTGTCCAACTTTGTAATATGTGCATAGTTTAAACACTATCTGTAGTAGGTTTAATAAAAAGTGCATACATTTGGGACCCTGGATGACCAAATGAGTGATAAGTAGGACAAATTGTAACATTGGTTTTTTACATTTTTGGAAAGGTTAGGTGTAGTGCTTTACACATTAAAAAAAATGATGACTCTGCTCCAAAAACTGGCGAAGTTTTGGCATATTATATATGGTAGGGGTCAAGAAGTGAAAATGGAGAAAACGGGTGTTGAAGTTTTGCATTATATATGCAAATGCAAAAAATCTCTGAAATCACCGCATCTGGCTTTAGACGGCTCTCACGCAAAATCCCGACTTATCACTCATTTGGTCTGCCGGGGTCACATTTGTTTAAATGATTGAAAGAATTGACTTTGGATGTTACATCTTGTAACTGTTACATCTTGTAACTGGCCAAATGTTTGAAAGAATTGACTTTGGCTGTTACATCTTGTAACTGTTACATCTTGTAACTGTTACATCCTGTAACTGTTACATCTTGTAACAGGCCAAATGTTTGAAAGAATTTACTTTGGCTGTTACACCTTGTAACTGTTACACCTTGTAACTGTTACACCTTGTAACTGTTACATCTTGTAACTGGCCAAATGTTTGAAAGAATTGAGTTTGGCTGTTACATCTTGTAACTGTTACATCCTGTAACTGGCCAAATGTTTGACTTTGGCTATTACATCGTGTAACTGGCCAAGGGCAATTGTCACACTGACATTTATCTCTGAGCACACTGAATTTATCCACATGATTTTAGGAGAGCAAGGAAAGTTGAAAATATCAACACAGAAACCTGCGCTTAGTTGTATCATGCTTTCACACGAATATTCCAATTTTGAGAATTCAATAAGCTGTTAGTTATTGTGATGACTTTACCAAAACTCTACATAAAAATGAAATAATGAACTAGCATGTCGTAGGGAATAATAGGTAGATTTGTTTTTTTCACAAAATAAACTAGAATTGAGACAAGCAACAAAAACGAATTGAGGAGTCACCTTTAAAGATGTTATTTGATGCCACCATCAGGTTGACCTTGTTCTAGCTGTGAGACATGTTGACAGATGCTGCTGCTGCTTCTGGAGACGGACAAGGTGAATGAGAAGAGCAAGAGTCGGCTGAGACTGTCAGAGCTGGGTCTCTATCCCGGTCTTGTCAGTCTCATGTCTCACGCCCCGGTATCCCTCTCCATGGTCCATTGCATGCTCATGCAAGTCTTCTGCACAGGTACGTGGTCATGCCAGCTCAGCTATAGTGTTGTTTATCTACCTATCTGTCAAGACGTCTCTTTTCTGTCTAAATACCTGTCTCTCTGCATGGTGCTGTTGACGTCTGTCTAGACACATGTCTAGACGTCTGTCTAGTGTGTGTGTGTGTGTGTGCAGGTATATGTAGTGCATGGATGTGTGTGAGTATGTGTGCGAGTGTGTGTGCGAGTGTGTGTGCGAGTGTGTGTGTGAATGTGTGCGTGTGTGTGTGTGAGTGTGTATGTGCGTGTATGCATGTGTGTGTATGTCTGTGTGTGTGTGCATGGGTGTGTGTCGTGTGTGTGTATGTATGCGTGTGAGTGTGTGAATGTGCGTGTCTGCGTGTGTGTGTGCATGTGTGTGTGTGTGTAAGTGTGTGCGTGCGTGCGTGCGTGAGTGTGTGTATGTGTGTATGCATTCGTGAGTGTGTATATGCGTGCGTGTGCATATATTTCTGATATACTGTTTACTGGATCAACTTTAAATTCATAAACAGTTCTAACATGCTGTTCATAAACACACCTTATAGAACAGAACCACTAATGTATATATATTGTTACAGATTCGCCGTCCAGTTACGACGCTGCTCTGTCCATTCTACAACTACTTCCTGGGGCCAGTGTGGAGGTCAAGCTGGCGGTCACCAGGCAGGTCAGTTGACCGGAGAGTAAAAAGAAAATGTAGATTTTGGAAGAAACAATAACCATATCTAGTTGGAAATTAACATACCAATATGGCGACTTTCAGGACACAAGTTGTTATTTAGAGTAATTTGCTTGCACCAGGTATGCTTTTCTACCATTTGGAGAAAGATAAAAACAATGAATGAATTGGGTGGTGAACTATACTCAAGATGGCACCACCGTGGCTTTGCATTCAACAGCAGGAATTAAATGGTCAGCGGGAATTAGTTTAAGGAGAAAGGTCTGCACCTAGGTAGTGGTGATAACTGCTGTGTCTGTTTTGTTCCTCCGTGGTTGAGTGTAAGCTGGTTAAGATCATTATTATAATAAAATACCAATTTCAGATTGGAATGAAAATTGGAAATGTGTTTGCTATCAATGTTGAGATATACAGTGTGCACAGTTTTGTGGAAATTATAAAAGTTACTGCATTTTTTTTTTTTACATTTAAGAAAATATGTAACGTATACAAACAGATGAGTTTTATTAATACAATATCTGACGTATTGAGCACATCTACCTCTGTTTTGTATGTATTTGATGTAACAAGATGTAGCAATGTGTAAACACGTGTGTGCATGCATGCACATTAGCACACTACACACTCACATACAGACACACACAGACACACACTACACACACTACACGCATGCACACGCCCACACGCCCACACGCACACACAGACACATACACGTGCACACACACAAGCACACCACACGCACTCACACAGACACACACACATTACACACACGCACGCACGTATGCACGCGTGGACATACACTCACGCACGCACACACACACGCACACAGAGTTATACGTAAAGGCATTTCTGTTTATTCCTTCAGTTGCTGCTGAAGCTGTTTTCGAAGCAGAACGCAGCCAAACTATTTGCCAAACAACTCAGCTGGCAACAGATTCTTGTGCGTCTCTTCATTGCCGGATCACAGTCAGAGGGCGCCACCAGGACCTTGACCTCTGACACCTGTGTTCCGGGCAGTCCAGAGCCGGAGTCCACCACGAGCAGTCAGTCAATGAATGATCCCTCCACTCCTGTCGCAATACCATCATTTTCTGCTGGTGACGTCAATCTGACGTTGGAGCTTCTTGGAGACACTCCAGCAGACCGAACTTCTCAGGAACGTGATTCGCTGACCAGTCCGTCGCTCGATCGAATTCCCGCGTTCGACTTGACCACGCCTACGAATCTATCCCCGCAGTTCTCACATATGGCGATGTTTGACGACAACGATGTGTTCGAGTCTGACTGGTCAACCAGAACTGGACGCTTCAGTCGCAGTTCCAGTGCAAGCGTCGAGGATGTCAGTCAACAGGGGGCAGCACATGCGAGTTGCAGTTCTGAGAGTGCCGCGACATCGTCGAGCGATCCGAATTTAGTGACCTTGGGGAGCCAGGGCAGCACAGGGGAATTGGGAAACAGTGAAATGAACGAGGCGTCTGGCGTTGGTACTAGCACGGCATCTGGTGCGCAGACAAAGACAGCATCTGGTGGGGAGGAGTGTCTGCTGGATGTGGTGGGAGAGTTAAGGAAGATCGGGATCAAGTTTGAGCATGGCGGAACCTCGCAGGATCCCGTGGATGAGTTGTGTGATAACCTTCTCGCCATTCTCTTCATGGTCATTTGGAAGGGCGTGGACGGGCCGCGGGCACAGGCGTGGAAGGTGAGTCAAGAAGAACACATGTTGTTAGAACACATGGTGGGAGCAGAGATGATGCCAAAGAATAGTTTTATGGAAAAGATGTGTATTTATTCTGTTGCATGGCAATCCTGTCTTAATTATTTTTTATTTATTTATACTTTTAGTTTTATTGAGAAACGTGACACCTAAGGTGGCAACACTGTGTGCCCGTCTGTCTTTGTGTGTTTGTATCTCTGGCCATCTGTCTGTCTGTCTGTCTATCTGACTGTCTGTCCGTCCATCCATCCATCCATTCATCCATTCATCCTCCTCTGTCTGTCGGTCTAACTGTCTGTATGACTGTCTGTCTGTCTGACTGTCTGTCTGTTTGTCTGACTGTCTGTCTGACTGTCGATATGACTGCCTGACTGTCTGTCTGTCTGTCCGTCCGTCTGTCCGTCCGTTCGTCCGTCCGTCCATCCATCCATCCATCCATCTGCCAGCCTCCGTCTGTCTGACTATCTGTATGACTGTCTGTCTGACTGTCTGTCTGTCTGACTGTCTGTCTGTCTGTCTGTCTGTCTGTCTGTCTGTCTGTCTGTCTGTCTGTCTGTCTGTCTGTCTGTCTGTATGACTGTCTGTCTGTATGACTGTCTGTCTGTATGTCTAAATGTCTGTCTGTATGACTCTGTCTGTCTGTCCATCCGTCCATCTGTCAGCCTCTGTCTGACTGTCTGTGTGGCTGTCCGTCTTTCTGCGTATGTCTGTCTTTTGGTCTGTCGGTCTGTTTGGTCTGTCTGCCCCTGTCCGTCTGTCCGTCTATCTCCTGCTGTGTTTGTCTTTGTCCATCCATCTACACTATCATATCGACCGTGTGTAGGATCGAGGCCAGGTGCATGCGGCAGTCAACTACACGAGTGAGACACATGCGTTACTGCGCCCAGCCGTTGACATCAAACGCTGTCTGCTGGAGCTTATGCTGCAGGGCTGCATCGTAGATCTCAAGCAAGCCGGTGAGTCATGTGACAGGATGGGATGAACTGCTCCTTTTTGGACAGGAACCTGTTTTATGATGTTTTTATTAAATCACAAATATTTGTTTTACCACAATATTTTACCACAATAGCATGGCAGTAGCTAACACCTTAACTGAATCTACCAACAAATTGTTGTTTGTTTTAAAGGTCGTGTTTCTGCCTGACAAAATAATGGTTATTTTCTATCAGAAAATTGAATTTAAAGTGATATTTATTTTGTAGCCCCATATTACAGAAAAATTAATAATAAACAAATCACAGCATTAAAAATGAACAATAATGGGTTTAACAACTGGATTTTAACGAACATTATTAAGATAGACATCTTGTAGAAAAAATGTCATGGTTTTTATGTTACAATATTTTTTAACAGAAGGTCAAAGATGATATAAAAAGTACAGTGTTGTTTAGCATAATAGAGTCTGCTATTGACGCAGCAGTTACATAAACACCCTACTTCTGGTAAGGGAAATGTCTATATTTGTTAATCTTCTGTTCCAGGACAAACTAACCCCATCTACACCGAGAACGCTACGGAAGTGATGCACATGATCTACAACTTCCTGTGTCTCGAGACAGAGGGTGCCAGTCGTAGGTTCAGCGAACTGGTGGGTGCATTTGATCTCTAGTTGTTTCATTTGTATTTACATGCCAGGTTTCATTTTTGTGCAGGTCAAAATTGTTATTGTGAAACTGTAATGTTGCGCATGGAGAAAATTAATACATTGTTGTGTGTGTCCAGTTGGCAGTTGTAATGGCCACCCGTAGAGAAATCAAATAAATAGTGATCTGTGCACGACTGTAAACAGTACCATTGTAAAAAATGAGTTATGTGCCCAGTCATTGTAATGAATGTAATAAACATATACAAATTGTGTCCTGTGCCCAGTTATAGCAGCCACTGTACAGAAAACTAATAAATTGTGGTCTGTGCCTAGTACATGTAATCAGTACAGTAGACAAAAACTGTGCCCGTAGAAAAATATACAAATTGTGGTCTGTGCCCATTCATTGAACCGAGTCCTGTTGAGAAATTGTGCAAATAGTAACTGGTGCCCAATGTTTATAACAAGCTCCATAAAAAAAATATAGAAATTGTGGTCTGTGCCCTGTTGTGACAGCCATTATAGAGAAAACAAATCAATTGTGGTCTGTGTCTAGTAATTGGCACAATAAAAAAAGCTTTGCCCAGTCAATATAATAGGCACCATAGAGAAAATATACAAATTGTGGTCTTTCCCCAGCAGCTGTGAAGTGACCGTGTCATGGCTGTGTTGTAGATCATAGAGGACGTGTTGACCTTGCTTGACCTCTTGACCGTTTGGGACCAGGACAACGAGTGGCGTGAGATGAAGCAGCTCGGACTGACCATTCTGCTCGCGTTTGCCGCCCAGAACGACATTGTTGTACGTTTTCTGGTGCCTGACGCAGTGGTTCCAAGTCTCACAGTTTCACGGGAGATTTTGCGCAAATTTATGAAACTCTCCTGAAAAATAAAATCTAATTTCACTTCTCTTTGTAAAATCAGGAACAAAAGTAATTTGTTATTGGTACAATTAGCAATGACGTGTCATCCGGTCTCGTATCCTAGCAACGGGCCGTACACAACACCTGCAGCAAGGTTTGTCAGCATCTATTGCATTCACATGAGGGAAACAGTCCATTATTTTGTTCATCTGAAGAACTTGTATGTTACAGTCAGCCTTTCAATGTGGCATTATGATTACCCATTAAGATACTGCACAAAATGTTTAGTTGTGTATAGCCAAAACGGTCCCGTACTGCTAATGGTCCCAATTCTACCTTTGCCACCATAGTTCTGATTACAACATTAATCTCTGTTCTGTACCCTCACCTATGGGAAAAACATCCATCTACAGAAATTTTTATGTATTTTGACTTGTTTATATAATCAAAGTTAGAAAATTGCCACACATTACAGAATACACAAGTTTTTTCTCTGCCTCTCTCCATGTATTACAACCACACTAAAGTGTGTTTATGTGTGTGTTGTCTGTCCTAACAGCTGTGTAGTATAGCGGCGGCAAGACTACACACTTTGCTACAAACACACCCGGTGGAGAAGCTGCAAGAATCCTGTTTTGTGATGGCAGCCATTGATGACATCATCACCAAGGCACTGCCAGGTGTGGCAGCTTCTCATTGGCTCATTGAAACAAAGCTACGCGCACATGCATAATTACATCAGATGCAACAACTGAGTGTGACTTGTTTATTAAGTTGGTTCTCAAAAGAGGAATGAGTAGCCTATGTATCTTTGTTATAAATGCTTATGAAAATGTAATCGTGCACGAAATACAGATTGACAGTTCACCAAAGGTTATCATAAACCATTTTAATTTACAAACATCCAGGACTGTTTCACTAAAATAAAGAGCTCTTAAGAAAAATCCATCATTACACACAATCTGTTATTGAATGTAAGGAGCTTTTTCAAAATGCAAAAATCTGCTGCCGTATCAGAGGACAATATTTCAGGGACACCAGGGTGTGACAGTTCTCAATATATACAAGATCACTATTAAGGAACAAAAAAGATTTTATGGAACGAAATCAGGCTGAGGTCATAGGAATATTAGTAAAACTACTCAACCCTTCATGACCTCTCAACACACATACTTCCCAGCTGTTCAACCTTGACCCCTCATGACCTTGTGGTGACCTCTGTGTGTGGCAGAGAACGGGGAGCACTACAACTTCCTGATCCCGGTGATGAAGGCGCTGGTGGATAAGTGTGGGGACCTTCTCAACATGAAGACATACCTGCCTGGCCTGCCAACCACACACCAGAGTGCGACGTTCTTTGACGACTTCAAGATGTACATCCACAGGGATGAGTGGAGGAGCTTCATGAGGAAACAGGTGGGACCATCCCGGGGGGCTGGGGCACACACCCCGGCGATAGTGGGCAGGGAACATGGATAATTTGAGGGTGGTTGGAGGAAATGTCTGTGGCAGAGGTAGTGACATGGTGACATATATGACATTACATGGTGACAGATATGGTGTTGTGACAAATATGACATGGTGATGATGTGGTGACAACTGTGAGAAGGATGATGAAAATTACACAATCGTGACTGTCATTGTATCGTACTGACAACTACTGTTTGGTGACAACCACTGATGACAAGCATCAACAACATCAAAAGATTTCACATCCTAGGCTTTTGTAGTGAAGTTATCACGGTGTCGTAGTCATTAGCATGTGGTAGCTGTCATCAGTTAGTAGTTGTCAGTATCATATGGTGATTGTTGAAGTCAACATTGTATCATTTTCATCATCCTTCTCATAGTTACTACTGTGGCATATTTGTCACCATGTCATAGATGTCACCATGTCACAGATGTCACCATGTCATAGATGTCACTATGTCATATTTACCAACATATGATGATGTATGCCATAGTTGTCAGCATGTCATAATTGTAAACATGTGATAGATATTACCATGTCATAGTTTTCAACATGTCTGTTGTCACCATATAGAAATGATTACCAAGTCATAGTTGTCATCATGTCATATTGATAATCGTCACTATGTCATTGTCATCCCAATGTCATATTCATCATGTCGTAGATGTCACCACAAAGCCGAACAACAAGGAGCATCCTACCCATGTGTATCACCTGTGTTTACCTATGCAGGTGATCCCATCAAAGGAGCAGTACCTGTCCAACAGCTATGATAGGATCATCGTGACGGTAAAGACTCACCTGGGCGAGTGTCACGAGGAGATGATGATCAACAGTCATCGCAGGAACCGCATGAAGGGAGAGAGCAAACTCAAGTTTCAGGTCAGTTATCACAACGCAACGGTTCTTAACCTGTCTTGGCTGTGACCCAAATTCTGGCTGAAGGACTGTTTTGGCGAACCATCCTTTAGAACAGTTACTTGAGATAAATGATTTTTATAACATTTTGTAGCACATAAATAAATTATTACATTGACTAAATATTCTTGCTGAATACGGAGGAATTACAAAATCGGCACCATTCATTGGTTTGTTGACATAGAAAGATGATACACCGAAATTATAGGTGGCAGACAGAGTCTGGAAGAACATACAAATTTAACAATATCTGATTGATATAATGCATAATTCACTTCATACTGATGACAATAAAGAAGCAGACAGTTTGACAAATATATAATGTCCCTAGATCTGCCGATTAAATTAATATTTGTGTTTGAAAGTGTTCTTTGAAGACTTCTAGATATCAAGTGAATCAAACATTTTGGCAGGGTCAAACAGAATGTTTTCCCCGGACCAGGTGCATCCAACATGAACAAAATGTATGTCACTTTAAGGACAGGTTTTGGGTAAACTAAAACAGCACAGCTTCACCTATGACATTTAGTATCAATCATGAATTTTTATATTACAAATCAGTAATTTTATCACAATAGACCAAAGCTAATAATTTTGTAGCATAGTGAAATATTGTTTCCCTTTTCCCACCTGTTTGTATACATTGTCTAACCATGTCTGCTGTGGTTACAGGCTGATATTGGTGATGCTTTCAAGAGTCGTGTCCGTCATGAACGAAAGAGATACATGAACACAATGACACAATTGCGCAGCCAGCATTCCTCTGCTCTCCGCCAGTGGAGGTCAACAAAGATGTTTATCACTGGAGAGAGAGGAGTCTGGACAAATGAAACGTAAGAGATGTGTTTATTACTGAATTAATTTTTTATTTTTTTATAGAGAAGACAAAAATGTACATCTAAAAATCCTGCAGCCAGTTGTGGTAAGGGTTGACGTTCTTCTAGTAATAATAATAATATAGTTCTAAATTCATTATCTGTAAACTTTTATTATCTATATACTCAGGAACCTGAGCTCAGAGTCACAACAGACAAGAATCATTAGGCAGTGTATCTTAAACAGAGATGTGCAAAAGACATCATTATTACAGGACATTGCCGATATTTCACATTGAATGGGCATACATTTTTAAAACATATTTAATTTGCAATTCTCACAATCGACGTATTGCCAATTTGCAGAAACATATTTTAATAACCATTTCATTGTATTGTTTTGGTGCTTGTCCACTTTGTTTCAATATAATTGAAGCCTTTCACTGTCTTCTTTAACAATGTTTCAGAACACAAGATCCACAACATTGGAAGTTATCGAATCAAGAGAACTTCTCTCGGATGAGACCAAAACTTGTGCCCAACTACAACTTTGACCTTCACACAGACGCCAGTCGTCTCCGTGACAACTTAAGTAGGTCATGCAGTTGTTTCCTTAACAACCTAAATAAGTCATGCAATTGTCTCTGTGACAACCGAAATAGGTCATGTTTTTGTTGTCTTCAGTGTCTTCCACACTATGTTCCAGTATCTCACTATGATCAAGCTAGCATATGTGTGCGTGCGTGCGTGCGTGCGTGCGTGCGTGCGTGCGTGCGTGCGTGCGTGCGTGCATACATGCATGTGCATGGTTTTTCAATGTTTTTTTTCTAGGCAATTTGCATGTCTAGTGTTAACTATCAGTGGTTCATCTATGTGTGACCCTCCAGAAGAAAAGCAATGCCTTTATATTTTCAAAATTACCATTAGTTAAGGGATTTACCTGTCTTAGTGTTTGCACTGGAGATTAGGCGGATAAAAACTTGCATTAACGTAAAAAAAACTTGTTCAAATTTATGTCATTACAAACATCTTTTCCGGATTGCGCCGGGAAATCATCTTTTGCATATATGTAACACCACACAGATGGTCATTGGTGCAAGTGGGTGTAGTTGATCATGTGACACCAAGTGACCAGTATATGTCTAGTTGATCATATGATATCATGTGACATCCATTGATCATGTGGCGTCATGTGACATGGCTGTAGTGGTGGAGGAGCCTACAGAGGAGCTGCTGTCGCTGCTGCGTGAGGCGAAGGTCTCGGACGAAGACATCGGGGACGACAGACTCGAGGACGACGAGTGGAACCTCATCAGTGCCGCCAAGTGAGTCACCATTGCGACACTGCCACGTCCGTGTTGTGTCGGTTTGATGTCATCATTATATAGTGTGATGTAATGCCAATAATTGTCATGTCAGTGTAGTGTCACTGATGTCAGGCTCTCGTCACCAAGAGTGTCATCAGTCTTAGGTCATGTCGTATAATGTGTTGTGTCACCAACTGTTTTATGCCAATGATGTCATGTCTTCATAGTTAAATTTCATGTCATCAGAATATTTTGCTGGAGTTTGGAGACATGCGTTAACCGTGTCACCAATGTAGTGACGCTGTCATACATCCATTACACCTGTCAGTCCGTCAAATAACACCTGCTCATTGTTACACCAATATTTTTATAAGCTCAATTTTGCTCTTTAAAATAAATTTGCTCCTTACCAGTGATCTTGTATGCTGAAAATTGGCAAATAGTGTCCTCTGTGATATGGCAGCGGATTTTTGCATTTTGAAAATGCCTAAATTTAATAACGGACTCTGTTTAATGATGGATTATCCTTATGAGCTCATTGTCTTAGTTTAATGATGGATTATCCTTATGAGCTCATTGTCTTAGTTTAATGATGGATTATCCTTATGAGCTCATTGTCTTAGTTTAATGATGGATTATCCTTATGAGCTCATTGTCTTAGTTTAATGATGGATTATCCTTATGAGCTCATTGTCTTAGTTTAATTATGGATTATCCTTATGAGCTCATTGTCTTAGTTTAATGATGGATTATCCTTATGAGCTCATTGTCTTAGTTTAATTATGGATTATCCTTATGAGCTCATTGTCTTAGTTTAATGATGGATTATCTTTATGAGCTCATTGTCTTAGTTTAATGATGGATTATCCTTATGAGCTCATTGTCTTAGTTTAATGATGGATTATCCTTATGAGCTCATTGTCTTAGTTTAATGATGGATTATCCTTATGAGCTCATTGTCTTAGTTTAATTATGGATTATCCTTATGAGCTCATTGTCTTAGTTTAATGATGGATTATCCTTATGAGCTCATTGTCTTAGTTTAATGATGGATTATCCTTATGAGCTCATTGTCTTAGTTTAATGATGGATTATCCTTATGAGCTCATTGTCTTAGTTTAATGATGGATTATCCTTATGAGCTCATTGTCTTAGTTTAATGATGGATTATCCTTATGAGCTCATTGTCTTAGTTTGATGATGGATTATCCTTACAAGCTCATTTTTTTAGTTTGATGATGGATTATCCTTACAAGCTCCTTATAAGTTTAATTATGGATTATCCTTACATGCTCATTGTCTTAGTTTAATTCTAGATTATCCTTACAAGCTCATTTTTTTAGTTTGATGATGGATTATCCTTACAAGCTCGTTGTCTTAGTTTAATGATGGATTACCCTTACAAGCTCATTATCTTAGTGAAACCGGCCAGAGATATATGTGTGCTGGTGGTGTTGTGTTGCAGTACAGCGACAGAGGAGGCGAGTGGCAAGGAGAAGCTAGTGTTGTCGGAGACGTGTGAACTTGTCACAATGATGGATGTGATCAAAGGGAGGCTGGAAGTGACCACGACACACGTCTACTTCTTTGACTGCACGCCAAACAAGGAGGAAGGTATAAACACAGACACGCAGTTGGTTTACTTGGACTGTGTCTAACTGTAATCAAGCTAATGTGTGTATGTGTGTATTTCTGTTTGTGTAGATATGTACATTAAACGTTTCATCCGATATGCTTTGCATCTGAGGCGCCAAACGTTCCAGTGTTAATCTACACCTTGGAAGAATACATTTTTGTATTTAAAAAAAAAAAAATTGATTAATGATTTCATGAACACCAACAAAACATTTACACAAATGAGCTACTGTGTCATAGTGCATACTACAGTGCAACACTTTTATAACGAACACGCATACAGCGAATTGACGGATACAACGAAACAATTTCTTACGTACGGATTTTTTCCCTATCTTTTCCATATTACGAACATACGTATAACGAATTTCTGTCCAACTGAAAATTGCCCGGTTGTTCGCAAATACTTCCCTGGAAACCATGCCGTGGCCACGCAGAGTGCCAGTACCAAAGTAATTAGGTCAATGAGGGAAATCATTTGTAACAGGGCTATGTAGTCAGACGACGCAGCAGCACACTGGAACTGGCTGGAGGATTTCCTTTTGTCTGGTGCCCTAGCCAACAGCAAACAAACGACAATGACAATGGAGGACTTCTTCAAAGCAGATTATCTGGGGTCATTCTGTAGGTCAATGAGGCAAATCATCAACAGTGGTTGTTAACTGCACATTATCTCGCGCTTCATCTTGCCACGGCACAGTTCGTGTTTTAGTGTGCTTCGACGTGACGTGTTCGCCATGTGTTTACGTCATACTGTATTTTGTTACTTTTTCACAGACGGTGGACTGCGATCTTATGCTATAACTACACTTAATAGTAACATTTGTAACTGTTTTATGTGTCATCTAAATAAATGTTACACAACAAAATATCTTTGCGTTTGATAGACACCTGGCAAATAGTTTTAAAACTCACATACAACACTGCCACCTAGCGGGTAAACGCCTACACGCATATAACGAATTCACGGATATAACAAACTTATTAGCTACCCACAAAGTAGTTTGTTATAAGCGTGTTGCACTGTAGTTGGTTTTTTTTTACAAAATTAGTCAGAAATGAGATGTATGAAAAATAAATTACTGTATAAAATTATTCTGTGAGCTTTTAAAGGATATTTTAAATATTATCAAATACAACCTCATGTCTCTTTACAAAGTATTTATTCCAGCAATGTATTATAATTTATAATTGAGAACAAAATCAAGTTCGCTGCATACGTAACTCTCTGCCGCAGGAGGTGGAGAAGACTTCAAGTGGGCACTGTCCCAGCTGCGGGAGATCCACTTCCGCCGCTACAACCTGCGGAGGAGCGCTCTCGAGCTCTTTCTCATCAACCAGAGCAACTACTTCCTCAACTTCCAGAAGAAGGTGAACTCCTGTACTCGATTACCTTCGTCCCCTTGTTCCCTTTATTTTCTTCCCCTTGCTCCTTTACCTTCTTCCCTTTCCTCTCTTTACCTTCTTCCCCTTGCTCCATTTATCTTCTTCCCCATGCTCCCTTTATCTTCTTCCCCTTGCTCCCTTTATCTCCATCCCCTCGCTCCCTTCATCTTCTTCCCCATGTTCCCTTTATCTTCTTTCCCTTGCTCCTTTTATCTTTTTCCCCTTGCTCCCTTTATCTCGACCCCCTTGCTTCCTTCATCTTCTTCCCCTTGCTCCCTTTATCTCCATCCCCTTGCTCCCTTCATCTTCTTCCCCTTGCTTCCTTTATCTTCTTTCCCTTGCTCCTTTTATCTTCTTCCCTTTACTCCCATCATCTTCTTCCCCTTGCTCCCTTTATCTCCATCCCCTTGCTCCCTTTATCTCCATCCCTTTGCTCTCTTTATCTCCATCTCCTTGCTCCCTTCATCTTCTTGCCCTAGCTCCCTTTATCTTCTTTCCCTTGCTCCTTTTATCTTCTTCCCTTTGCTTCCTTCATCTTCTTCCCCTTGCTCCCTTTATCTCCACCCCCTTGCTCCCTTTATCTCCATCCCCTTGTTCCCTTCATCTTCTTCCCCTTAGTCCCTTTATCTTCTTCCCTTTGCTCCCTTCATCTTCTTCACCTTGCTCCCTTTATCTCCATCCCCTAGCTCCCTTCATCTTCTTCCCCTTGCTCCCTTTTTTTCTACCCCCTTGCTTCCTTTATGTTCTTCCCCTTACTCCCTTTATCTTCTTCCCTTTGCTCCCTTTATCTTCTCATTCCCTTTGTTCACTTTATCTTTCCCCTTAGCATCCTTTATCTTCTTCTTTCCTCCACTATGTCGATCTTCTTCCCCTTGCTCTTGTTATCTTCTTCCCCTTGCTCACTCTATATATTATCCTCATTGCTCCTTCTATTTATTAAGCTCATTTCTCCCTTTATATTTTGAACTCATTGCTTCCTCTATACCTCGTACTCGTTGCTACCTCTATACCTCGTACTCGTTGCTCCCTCTATACCTCGTACTCGTTGCTCCCTCTATACCTCGTACTCGTTGCTCCCTCTATACCTCGTACTCGTTGCTCCCTCTATACCTCGTACTCGTTGCTCCCTCTATACCTCGTACTCGTTGCTCCCTCTATACCTCGTACTCGTTGCTCCCTCTATACCTCGTACTCGTTGCTTCCTCTATACCTCGTACTCGTAGCTTCCTCTGTACCTCGTACTCCTTGCCTCCTCTGTACCTCGTACTCCTTGCCTCCTCTGTACCTCGTACTCATTGCCTCCTCTGTACCTCGTAGTCATTGCATCCTCTGTACCTCGTACTCATTGCTTCCTCTATACCTCGTACTCGTTGCTTCCTCTATACCTCGTACTCGTTGCTTCCTCTGTACCTCGTACATGTTGCTTCCTCTGTACCTCGTACTCCTTGCTTCCTCTGTACCTCGTACTCCTTGCCTCCTCTGTACCTCGTACTCATTGCCTCCTCTGTACCTCGTAGTCATTGCATCCTCTGTACCTCGTACTCGTTGCTTCCTCTATACCTCGTACTCGTTGCTTCCTCTATACCTCGTACTCGTTGCTTCCTCTGTACCTCGTACTCGTTGCTTCCTCTGTACCTCGTACTCGTTGCTTCCTCTGTACCTCGTACTCGTTGCTTCCTCTGTACCTCGTACTCGTTGCTTCCTCTGTACCTCGTACTCGTTGCTTCCTCTGTACCTCGTACTCGTTGCTTCCTCTGTACCTCGTACTCGTTGCTTCCTCTGTACCTCGTACTCGTTGCTTCCTCTATACCTCGTACTCGTTGCATCCTCTATACCTCGTACTCGTTGCTTCCTCTATACCTCGTACTCGTTGCTTCCTCTATACCTCGTACTCGTTGCTTCCTCTGTACCTCGTACTCGTTGCTTCCTCTGTACCTCGTACTCGTTGCTTCCTCTATACCTCGTACTCGTTGCTTCCTCTATACCTCGTACTCGTTGCATCCTCTATACCTCGTACTCGTTGCTTCCTCTATACCTCGTACTCATTGCTTCCTCTGTACCTCGTACTCATTGCCTCCTCTGTACCCGGTACTCATTGCTTCCTCTATACCTCGTACTCATTGCTTCCTCTGTACCTCGTACTCATTGCATCCTCTGTACCTCGTACTCATTGCATCCTCTATACCTCGTACTCATTGCTTCCTCTATACCTCGTACTCATTGCTTCCTCTATACCTCGTACTCATTGCATCCTCTATACCTCGTACTCATTGCTTCCTCTGTACCTCGTACTCATTGCTTCCTCTATACCTCGTACTCATTGCTTCCTCTGTACCTCGTACTCATTGCCTCCTCTGTACCCGGTACTCATTGCTTCCTCTATACCTCGTACTCATTGCTTCCTCTGTACCTCGTAATCATTGCTTCCTCTGTACCTCGTACTCATTGCTTCCTCTGTACCTCGTACTCATTGCTTTCTCTATACATTGTACTCATTGCTTCCTCTGTACCTCGTACTCATTGCTTCCTCTGTACCTCGTACTCATTGCTTCCTCTGTACCTCGTACTCATTGCTTCCTCTGTTCCTCGTACTCATTGCTTCCTCTATACCTCGTACTCATTGCTTCCTCTATACCTCGTACTCATTGCTTCCTCTATACCTCGTACTCATTGCTTCCTCTGTACCTCGTACTCATTGCCTCCTCTGTACCTGGTACTCATTGTTTCCTCTATACCTCGTACTCATTGCTTCCTCTGTACCTTGTACTCATTGCTTACTCATTGCTTCCTCTGTACCTTGTACTCATTGCTTCCTCTATACCTCGTACTCATTGCTTCCTCTGTACCTCGTACTCATTGCTTCCTCTATTCCTCGTACTCATTGCTTCCTCTATACCTCGTACTCATTGCTTCCTCTATACCTCGTACTCATTGCTTCCTCTATACCTCGTACTCATTGTTTCCTCTATACCTCGTACTCATTGCTTCCTCTGTACCTTGTACTCATTGCTTCCTCTATACATTGTACTCATTGCTCCCTCTATATCTTCTGCTCATTGATGAGTGATCTCATTGTGTCATACTTCCTATCCAGGTGAGGAACAAAGTGTACACACGGATCCTGAGTCTGCGACCAGCCAACCTCATCTACTATGGATCAAGATCACCCGCCGAACTCCTCCGGGCATCCGGATTAACACAGGTATGTGGCAATTGAGATGTTCTCCTTTGTAAAGTTTTCGGGAAAGCACATCTTTGAAAGTGATGATGAATGGAGCTTATCACAATATGGAATTTGGACATAGCAGCAAAAGTTGAAATTGTGATGGTATCTAAGCCATAACATTATATTACAATTGAAATCTGTAAAAGTTAACCGGATCGTTTTAAGTTATCCTGTGGTTATTTATTTGCAGAAATGGGTCCAAGGAGAAATCAGCAACTTTGCATACTTGATGCAACTGAACACGATAGCAGGGCGCACCTACAACGACTTGAGTCAGTACCCCGTGGTGAGTGGCAATGATCCTCTCTCAGTACCCCGTGGTGAGTAGCAATGATCCTCTGTCAGTACCCCGTGGTGAGTAGCAATGTTCCTCTCTCAGTACCCTTTGGTGAGTAGCAATGATCCTCTGTCTGTACCCCATGGTGAGTATCAATGATTCTCTGTCAGTGCCCTTTGGTGAGTAGCAATGATCCTCTGTCTGTACCCCGTGGTGAGTATCAATGATTCTCTGTCAGTGCCCTTTGGTGAGTAGCAATGATCCTCTGTCTGTACCCCGTGGTGAGTATCAATGATTCTCTGTCAGTGCCCTTTGGTGAGTTGCAATGTTCCTCTCTCAGTACCCAGTGGTGAGTAGCGATGATCCTCTGTCTGTACCCCATGGTGAGTAGCAATGTTCCTCTCTCAGTACCCTGTGGTGAGTAGCAATGATCCTCTCTCAGTACCCCATGGTGAGTAGCAATGTTCCTCTCTCAGCACCCCGTGGTGAGTAGCAATGATCCTCTCTCAGTACCTCATGGTGAGTAGCAATGTTCCTCTCTCAGTACCCCGTGGTGAGTAGCAATGATCCTCTCTCAGTACCCCGTGGTGAGTAGCAATGATCCTCTGTCAGTATCCCATGGTGAGTAGCAATGATCCAAACAATTGGTGAACAGTTAACGTAAATGTCCCCAAACGATCGGTGGACAGTTAATGTAAATGTCCCTAAACGATTGGTGGACAGTTAACGTAAATGTTCCCAAACATTCAGTGGACAGTTAACGTAAATGTCTTCAAACGATCGGTGGACAGTTAACGTAAATGTCCCCAAACATTCGGTGGACAGTTAACATAAATGTCCTCAAACGATTGGTGGACAGTTAACGTAAATGTTCCCAAACGTTCGGTGGACAGTTAACATAAATGTCCTGATTCATGGACAGTTAACGTAAATGTCCCCAAACGTTCGGTGGACAGTTAACATAAATGTCCTCAAACGATCGGTGGACAGTTAACGTAAATGTCCCCAAACGTTCGTAGGACAGTTAACATAAATGTCTCCAAATGATCTGTGGACAGTTAATGTAAATGTCTCCAACGATTGGTGGACAGTTAACGTAAATTTTCCCAAACGATTGGTGGACAGTTAAGGTAAATGTCCCCAAACAATCAACTGCAGAAAATGCACAGTGTTGCGTACAATCAGTGAACATCCATCTAACGTCCGGTATGAACCCTGAAACTGGTAGAAACCCTTAACCCATGGAGAATTTAACCAAATTCCTTTTCTTTCCTGCAGATATAGATTAATCTGAGAAAGTTTGGCACCATAGACGCAAACCGTCTACGAGGAAAGATACAAAGACACAACACACACATACATATGTAACCCATCTTAACAATATGAGTCGCATGTCGGAAATTTTTAATATTGAGTTATTAGTAGCACTGGAAAGAGCAGAATGATCCTCTGTCAGTACCCCGTGGTGAGTAGCAATGATCCTCAGTCAGTACCCTGTGGTGAGTAGCAACGATCCTCTCTCAGTACCCCGTGGTGAGTAGCAATGATCCTCTCTCAGTACCCTATGTTGAGTAGCAATGATCCTCTCTCAGTACCCCGTGTTGAGTAGCAATGATCCTCTCTCAGTACTCCGTGGTGAGTAGCAATGATCCTCTCTCAGTACGCCGTGGTGAGTAGCAATGATCCTCTCTCAGTACCCCGTGGTGAGTAGCAATGATCCTCTCTCAGTACCCTATGTTGAGTAGCAATGATCCTCTCTCAGTACCCCGTGTTGAGTAGCAATGATCCTCTCTCAGTACTCCGTGGTGAGTAGCAATGATCCTCTCTCAGTACGCCGTGGTGAGTAGCAATGATCCTCTCTCCGTACCCTGTGGTGAGTAGCAATGATCCTCTCTCAGACTCCCCTGTTGAGTAGCAATGATCCTCTCTCAGTACCCTTTCTTAGTTAGCATTTCTTTTTATGTAAAATACTGTTATATACGTGTGCATGTACGTAATGCGCCTGAGTGCAATTTTAATTGATCGGGCGCTATATAAGAACTTTTATTTAATTATTTACCCCATGGTGAGTAGCAATGATCCTCTGTCAGTACCCTCTGGTAAGTAGCAATGATCCTCTGTCAGTACCCCATGGTGAGTAGCAATGATCCTCAGTCAGTACCCTGTGGTGAGTAGCAATGATCCTCAATCAGTACCCTGTGGTGAGTAGCAATGATCATCTGTCAGTACCCCGTGGTGAGTAGCAATGATCCTCTGTCAGTACCCTGTGGTGAGTAGCAATGATCCTCTGTCAGTACCCTGTGGTGAGTAGCAATGATCTTCTGTCTGTACCCCTTGGTGAGTAGCAATGATCCTCTGTCAGTACCCATGGTGAGTAGCAATGATCCTCTGTCAGTACCCATGGTGAGTAGCAATGATCCTCTGTCTGTACCCCATGGTGAGTAGAAATGATCCTCTGTCAGTACCCCGTGGTGAGTAGCAATGATCCTCTGTCAGTACCCTGTGGTGAGTAGCAATGATCCTCTGTCAGTACCCTCTGGTAAGTAGCAATGATCCTCTGTCAGTACCCCATGGTGAGTAGCAATGATCCTCAGTCAGTACCCTGGGTGAGTAGCAATGATCCTCAGTCAGTACCCTGTGGTGAGTAGCAATGATCCTCTGTCAGTACCCTGTGGTGAGTAGCAATGATCCTCTGTCAGTACCCTGTGGTGAGTAGCAATGATCCTCTGTCTGTACCCCGTGGTGAGTAACAATGATCCTCTGTCAGTACCCTGTGGTGAGTAGCAATGATCCTCTGTCAGTACCCTCTGGTAAGTAGCAATGATCCTCTGTCAGTACCCCATGGTGAGTAGCAATGATCCTCAGTCAGTACCCTGTGGTGAGTAGCAATGATCCTCAGTCAGTACCCTGTGGTGAGTAGCAATGATCCTCTGTCAGTACCCCGTGGTGAGTAGCAATGATCCTCTGTCAGTACCCTGTGGTGAGTAGCAATGATCCTCTGTCTGTACCCAGTGATGAATAGCAATGATCGTCTGTCTGTATCATGGTGAGTAGTATATTAGTTTATTTTTTATTTAATTTGTTTTCAGTTTCCATGGATATTGTGTGACTACACGTCGGAGACGCTGAACTTGGATGACGAGAAAATCTACCGTGACCTGTCACGCCCCCTGGGGGTGGTCAACCCGAAGAACGAGGACCAAGTGAAGGAGAAGTAAGCTCTGACTCGTTCAGCGGCTAGACAGTAGGACCTACATGGTCTTGTTAGATTACTGTATAATTGTGGGGTCAGGGTCAATGAAAAGGTAATGCCCATTGGCTGTAGGCGGCTTGCTGACAGTTGAGTTGAAGTTAGAAAAAAATCAAACGTGTTTGGTCATGTTGTTTGTATTAACCTGCTGGGTTTATGGTTCACTGTTTGTCTTAAGTGTGTTGTACTTTGTTCATTTGTTCACATTGTCAACTGCTATTCAATGAGATGTGCGAATCAGATTTTTATGTTGAAGAATAAAGAAATAACACCTGATTAATGAAGGTTGCTCTCAGACTCTTTATACATATGCAGTCATAATTTTAATAAATGTTATACATTATGTGCGTAAAGCCATCCCCTCAGATATTAAAATATTTTTACCTTTTGAATATGGTGTCAGAGGACCATTGAACAAAGGAACACTTCGCTATTGTATGTGATGTTGGTCCTCAGGTACGAGCACTTTGAGGACCCGACGGGGACCGTGGAGAAGTTCCACTACGGGACCCACTACTCAAACGCTGCAGGTGTCATGCACTACCTGATCAGGGTGGAGCCCTTCACAACCCTACACATACAGCTTCAGAGTGATCGGTACGTAGGGTTTAATAGTCATCGATACATTTAAATACTAATATATTATATAACTATAGATACACAGTTATTTTGCATGTGTGTGCATTTGCATGCTGAAGTGTTTTATGTGTTATTAATAATACCAAAAATGCCCATCCCTCTGCATGACACTTCATACATACAGATGCCAAAGACTGTATCCTGAAGTTTTCGAACTGGACGTTTGTTATGATGTAAATTTGAGTAGATTTTCCCAATGCTGCATGTGGGTTTTACAATTGTTGCAGTTATGTCGAATGTCCCCAAACGATTGGTGGACAGTTAAACGTAAATGGCCCCAAACAATCGGTGGACAGTTAATGTAAATGTCCCCAAACGATCGGTGGACAGTTAATGTAAATGTCTCTAAACGATTGGTGGACAGTTAACGTAAATGTCCCCAAATGATCGGTGGACAGTTAACATAAATGTCCCCAAACGATCGGTGGACAGTTAACGTAAATGTCCCCAAACGATTGGTGGACAGTTATCATAAATGTCCCCAGACGATTGGTGGACAATTAATGTAAATGTCCCCGAACGTTTGGTGGACATTTAACATAAATGTCCACAATTAATGTAAATGTCCCCGAATGTTTGGTGGACAGTTAACGTAAATGTCCCTAAACAATTGGTCGACAGTTAACATGAATGTTCCCAAACAATTGGTGGACAGTTAACGTGAATGTTCCCAAACAATTGGTGGACAGTTAACGTAAATATCCCCAAACAATCAGTGGACAGTTAACGTAAATGTCCCCAAACAATCTGTGGACAGTTAACATAAATGTCCACAAACGATTGGTGGACAGTTAACGTGAATGTTCCCAAACAATTGGTGGACAGTTAACGTGAATGTTCCCAAACAATTGGTGGACAGTTAACGTAAATATCCCCAAACAATCGGTGGACAGTTAACGTAAACGTCCCCAAACAATCAATTGCAGAAAATGCACAGTGTTGCGTACAATCAGTAAACATCCGTCCAACGTCCGGTATGAACCCTGAAACTGGTAGAAACCCTTAACCCATGGAGAATTTAACCAAATTCCTTCCTTGGCACCATAGACACAAACCGTCTACGAGGAAAGATACAAAGACACAACACACATACATATACTGTCTGGATTGTAGTTAGATTGGTTTATATCGGTAACTGTGTGTATGCATGTGTGCGTGCGTGAATTCGTACATAATATATTTACTTTTTGGATGTATGTAGATGGGTCAATATGTGTGCGTGTTCATGCGTGCATGTATGCATACATGCAACTGATGCAGATCAGCCCATTTAGTTATCAATTCATATATATTCATACTGACATGCGTGTTGTAACATATGCATCTTCATTACATGCAGTGTGTACCCACACACACGCACACACGCACACACACACACACACACACACACACACACGCACACACGCACACACGCACGCAAGCAGTCCATACACCTGGGTCATGATGTCACTTCTGTGGCTCGTATCTTTCAGCTTTGATGTTGCGGACCGCCAGTTTCACTCCATTGCGTCCACCTGGCGGGCTCTGATGGAAAACCCGAATGATGTAAAAGAATTGATTCCGGAGTTCTTCTACTTGCCCGAGTTTCTCCAGAATATCAACCGTGAGTCTAGATATCATGTTATTTCGCATCCCATTGCTGTAATTGGAAATTGTAAGCATTAGCGTGTTTTCATCTAAGACGGTCGACTGGTCAAATATATTTCGCTAACTTTGGGGTCAGTCTGGCTGTATCTGGTTGTACCATTTGGCAATATATTTTAAATACATTGACTTACCAAGCATTTGCTGCTGGTGAGCTATTCTTGAGACGGAGAGGAAGAGAGCAAGAGAGGGAGAGAGGGAGAGAGCAAGAGAGAGAAAATTAAAGAGAGAGAGAGAGAGAAAGTGAAAGAGCAAGAGAGATAGAAAAAGTGAAAGAGTGAGAGAGAGAGAGAGAAAGTGAAAGAGAGAGAAAGTGAAAGAGAGAGAGAGAGAAAGTGAAAGAGCGAGAGAGAGAGAGAGAGAGAGAGAGAGAGAGAGAGAGAGAGAGAGAGAGAGAGAGAGAGAGAGAGAGAGAGAGAGAGAGAGAGAGAGAGAGAGAGAGAGAGAGAGAGAAGAGAGAGAGAGAGAGAGAGAGAGAGAGAGAGAGAGAGAGAGAGAGAGAGAGGAGAGAGAGAGAGAGAGAGAGAGAGAGAGAGAGAGAGAGAGAGAGAGTGAAAGAGCGAGAGAGAGAGAGAGAGAGAGAGAGAGAGAGAGAGAGAGAAAGTGAAAGAGCGAGAGAGATAGAAAAAGTGAAAGAGTGAGAGAGATATATATATAGAGAGAGAGAGAGAAAGTGAAAGAGAGAGAGAGAGAAAGTGAAAGAGCAAGAGAGAGAGAGAGAGAGAGAGAGAGAAAGTGAAAGAGCGAGAGAGAGAGAGAGAGAGAGAGAGAGAGAGAGAGAGAGAGAGAGAGAGAAAGTGAAAGAGCGAGAGAGAGAGAGAGAGAGAGAGAGAGAGGAGAGAGAGAGAGAGAGAGAGAGAGAGAGGAGAGAGAGAGAGAGAGAGAGAGAGAGAGAGAGAGAGAGAGAGAGAGAGAGAAGAGAGAGAGAGAGAGAGAGAGAGAGAGAGAGAGAGAGAGAGAGAGAGAGAGAGAGAGAGAGAGAGAGAGAGAGAGTGAGTGAAAGAGTGAGAGAGCAAGAGAGAGAGAGAGCCACTGCAGCTTTTACATTTGCCTTACCTGGAAATATTTAGCAAACTGTAATTGGCAACTGCAGAAATTAATTGTTCAGCAGAAACAAGTTTAAGATGTAAATTATGTATTTTGGTAACAACTGCTGTGCTAGATTTGTGGGTCTGTGACTGGGTGTGAGCTAGTCGCATTGTGGCCCTCTACAGCGAACTGAGTGACACAGGCATATTTTGCACATGAGCCAAAAATAGAAGTCTACATCATGTCTCATCACTGTCTGTGATATTGGCAGAAGTGTGTACCATATAATCTTATCATTCACTATTCAGTTTATATTTCAGGACATATAATCCAAAACTCATAAAATACATGGCATTTATGAATCTACAGATTAAGATAATAAACAACATGAGTCAAAAAGACTTTGTTTCTGAAGACGTCATTTTTTAAAGGTTTACTTAAATTTTAGCAAAAAATAAACTACTGAAGATATTTGAACAAAGGAGATATACTTTTAAAGCATACGATCTGTGGAATCCATAACGGTTCAAACCTTCATTTCATAATTGTGCAACTTGATGCCCACTTTGCTGGGGCAGGTCACACTTTACCCACCTTGTAGATTAGGTAGGTGTCATTGTTACTCCTGTACAGGTGAGTTTGTCTCTTGTAGATTAGGTAGTTGTCATTGTTTCTCCTGTACAGGTGTGTTTGTCTCTTGTAGATTAGGTAGTTGTCATTGTTTCTCCTGTACAGGTGTGTTTGTCTCTTGTAGATTAGGTAGTTGTCATTGTTACTCCTGTACAGGTGTGTTTGTCTCTTGTAGAGTTGGTAGTTGTCATTGTTTCTCCTGTACAGGTGTGTTTGTCTCTTGTAGATTAGGTAGTTGTCATTGTTTCTCCTGTACAGGTGTGTTTGTCTCTTGTAGATTAGGTAGTTGTCATTGTTACTCCTGTACAGGTGTGTTTGTCTCTTGTAGATTAGGTAGTTGTCATTGTTTCTCCTGTACAGGTGTGTTTGTCTCTTGTAGATTATGTAGTTGTCATTGTTACTCCTGTACAGGTGTGTTTGTCTCTTGTAGATTAGGTAGGTGTCATTGTTACTCCTGTACAGGTGTGTTTGTCTTTTGTAGATTAGGTAGGTGTCATTGTTACTCCTGTCCAGGTGTGTTTGTCTCTTGTAGATTAGGTAGTTGTCATTGTTTCTCCTGTACAGGTGTGTTTGTCTCTTGTAGATTAGGTAGTTGTCATTGTTTCTCCTGTACAGGTGTGTTTGTCTCTTGTAGATTATGTAGTTGTCATTGTTACTCCTGTACAGGTGTGTTTGTCTCTTGTAGATTAGGTAGGTGTCATTGTTACTCCTGTACAGGTGTGTTTGTCTTTTGTAGATTAGGTAGGTGTCATTGTTACTCCTGTCCAGGTGTGTTTGTCTCTTGTAGATTAGGTAGTTGTCATTGTTTCTCCTGTACAGGTGTGTTTGTCTCTTGTAGATTAGGTAGGTGTCATTGTTACTCCTGTACAGGTGTGTTTGTCTCTTGTAGATTAGGTAGGTGTCATTGTTACTCCTGTACAGGTGTCTTTGTCTCTTGTAGATTAGGTAGGTGTCAGTGTTACTCCTGTACAGGTGTGTTTGTCTCTTGTAGATTAGGTAGGTGTCATTGTTACTCCTGTACAGGTGTGTTTGTCTCTTGTAGATTAGGTAGGTGTCATTGTTACTCCTGTACAGGTGTGTTTGTCTCTTGTAGATTAGGTAGGTGTCATTGTTATTCCTGTACAGGTGTGTTTGTCTCTTGTAGATTAGGTAGGTGTCATTGTTACTCCTGTACAGGTGTGTTTGTCTCTTGTAGATTAGGTAGATGTCATTGTTACTCCTGTACAGGTGTGTTTGTCTCTTGTAGATTAGGTAGGTGTCATTGTTACTCCTGTACAGGTGTGTTTGTCTCTTGTAGATTAGGTAGGTGTCATTGTTACTCCTGTACAGGTGTGTTTGTCTCTTGTAGATTAGGTAGGTGTCATTGTTACTCCTGTACAGGTGTGTTTGTCTCTTGTAGATTAGGTAGGTGTCATTGTTACTCCTGTACAGGTGTGTTTGTCTCTTGTAGATTAGGTAGGTGTCATTGTTACTCCTGTACAGGTGTGTTTGTCTCTTGTAGATTAGGTAGGTGTCATTGTTACTCCTGTACAGGTGTGTTTGTCTCTTGTAGATTAGGTAGGTGTCATTGTTACTCCTGTACAGGTGTGTTTGTCTCTTGTAGATTAGGTAGGCGTCATTGTTACTCCTGTACAGGTGTGTTTGTCTCTTGTAGAGTTGGTAGTTGTCATTGTTACTCCTGTACAGGTGTGTTTGTTTGTCTCTTGTAGATTAGGTTGTTGTCATTGTTTCTCCTGTACAGGTGTGTTTGTCTCTTGTAGATTAGGTAGTTGTCATTGTTTCTCCTGTACAGGTGTGTTTGTCTCTTGTAGATTAGGTAGTTGTCATTGTTTCTCCTGTACAGGTGTGTTTGTCTCTTGTAGATTAGGTAGTTGTCATTGTTTCTCCTGTACAGGTGTGTTTGTCTCTTGTAGATTAGGTAGGTGTCATTGTTACTCCTGTACAGGTGTGTTTGTCTCTTGTAGATTAGGTAGTTGTCATTGTTTCTCCTGTACAGGTGTGTTTGTCTCTTGTAGATTAAGTAGTTGTCATTGTTACTCCTGTACAGGTGTGTTTGTCTCTTGTAGATTAGGTAGGTGTCATTGTTACTCCTGTACAGGTGTGTTTGTCTCTTGTAGATTAGGTAGGTGTCATTGTTACTCCTGTACAGGTGTGTTTGTCTCTTGTAGATTAGGTAGGTGTCATTGTTACTCCTGTACAGGTGTGTTTGTCTCTTGTAGATTAGGTAGGTGTCATTGTTACTCCTGTACAGGTGTGTTTGTCTCTTGTAGATTAGGTAGGTGTCATTGTTACTCCTGTACAGGTGTGTTTGTCTCTTGTAGATTAGGTAGTTGTCATTGTTTCTCCTGTACAGGTGTGTTTGTCTCTTGTAGATTAGGTAGGTGTCCTTGTTACTCCTGTACAGGTGTGTTTGTCTATTGCAGGTTTTGACTTTGGCACACTGCAGGGGACAGACAACGAAGTGGACGACGTGATCCTCCCTAAATGGGCCTCGTCCCCTGAAGACTTCATCCACAAACACATGCGGGCCCTGGTGAGTTTAGGGATCATCTCAGAATGGTGATGTCCGATATGAGACTAAATAACTTTTGTTTGAGGAGGGAAGTCAGAGGCACTTTTGTCTGGCATCAAACAGCAGTCCGATACTGTTAATATATTGATATCATTACAAACTTTTCTTCCGAGGATGTCAAAGTGCCAGATGTGTTCACAGTTGTATTTGCTATTAGAAGTTAAGGTATTAAGCATGAAGCGCGACCCATCAGCCTTAGTTTTGAATGCACTAGAATAGCCTTCACTCTGTTGCTGCTGTTTTGGTAATCTGTTATTGTGACCCTCTATCCATCTACCATTGTGTTTGTTTGCTTGAAGCACTGTCCACTTGATTGATAGCTCCATATACGACCCATCAGGACTGAATCATTTTAACACTTTTGGACTTTACCAATAACCACAAACTTATTTGATAATTTCCTATGTTTTATTTGTAATTATTTGTAGACCTAATTTTATTGATGTATTTATGCGCAATGAATTAGTTTTAATGAAATGCTTATTTTTGTTATTTAAATTTTATATGCAATTCAATGCACTATTAATCTACTAATTGTACTTGTACTGTTTGGCTTCTAAGCAAATTATAAACTTATTATTGTTGTTGCTTGTCTTGACAACCATGTCTCCATGTCTCACGTGTGTCAATAGCAGTAACCTGAAATAGTCAACAGTCGGTGGAGATCAAAGGTCGTGTCATCACTGTCGTATGTCACAGGAGTCGGCTCATGTGTCGCAACATCTCCATCACTGGATCGACCTCATCTTTGGCTACAAACAGAAGGGTCCGGAGGCGGTGAAGGTCTTCAATGTCTTCTACTACTGCACCTATGAAGGTAGGTTGCCCTCTAAGTCAGTGACATCACATCAACCACTGAGTACAGTGGACCCTCTCTATTAAGGACACCCTTGGGACTGGGCAAAAGTGATCTGAATAGCGAGGTGACCGTATCAGTCAGACCAATTTCATATATTTTATTGTTATGGAAATAATTTGGGACTGTTCAGTGTGACCTTAGTCTCAGGGTGACCTTAGTCTCAGGGTGGATGTATTATCAAGGTGAGCGTAAAGCAAGATTTAACTGTAGTTCATATAATGTAATGCTGTCTTTGTTGTTCTCATCTTTGTTCCTGTAGTCCATGGCAAAGCAGGACTTTGTTCCTGTAGTCCATGGTGAAGCAGGTCTTTGTTCCTGTGGTCCATGGCAAAGCAGGTCTTTGTTCCTGTGGTCCATGGCGAAGCAGGTCTTTGTTCCTGAAGTCCATGGTGAGGCAGGTCTTTGTTTCTGTAGTCCATGGTGAGGCAGGTCTTTGTTCCTGTGGTCCACGGTGAGGCAGGTCTTTGTTTCTGTAGTCCATGGTGAGGCAGGTCTTTGTTTCTGTAGTCCACAGTGAGGCAGGTCTTTGTTTCTGTAGTCCATGGTGAAGCAGGTCTTTGTTCCTGTAGTCCACAGTGAGGCAGGTCTTTGTTTCTGTAGTCCATGGTGAGGCAGGTCTTTGTTTCTGTAGTCCATGGTGAGGCAGGTCTTTCTTCCTGTAGTCCATGGTGAGGCAGGTCTTTGTTCCTGTAGTCCATGGTGAGGCAGGTCTTTGTTTCTGTAGTCCATGGTGAGGCAGGTCTTTGTTCCTGTAGTCCATGGTGAGGCAGGTCTTTCTTCCTGTAGTCCATGGTGAGGCAGGTCTTTGTTCCTGTGGTCCATGGTGAGGCAGGTCTTTGTTCCTGTGGTCCATGGTGAGGCAGGTCTTTGTTCCTGTGGTCCATGGTGAGGCAGGTCTTTCTTCCTGTAGTCCATGGTGAGGCAGGTCTTTCTTCCTGTAGTCCATGGTGAGGCAGGTCTTTCTTCCTGTGGTCCATGGTGAGGCAGGTCTTTCTTCCTGTGGTCCATGGTGAGGCAGGTCTTTCTTCCTGTGGTCCATGGTGAGGCAGGTCTTTGTTCCTGTGGTCCATGGTGAGGCAGGTCTTTGTTCCAGTAGTCCACGGTGAGGCAGGTCTTTGTTCCTGTAGTCCATGGTGAGGCAGGTCTTTCTTCCTGTAGTCCACAGTGAGGCAGGTCTTTCTTCCTGTAGTCCATGGTGAGGCAGGTCTTTCTTCCTGTAGTCCATGGTGAGGCAGGTCTTTCTTCCTGTAGTCCATGGTAAGGCAGATCTTTCTTCCTGTGGTCCATGGTGAGGCAGGTCTTTCTTCCTGTAGTCCATGGTGAGGCAGGTCTTTCTTCCTGTGGTCCATGGTGAGGCAGGTCTTTCTTCCTGTAGTCCATGGTGAGGCAGGTCTTTCGTCCTGTGGTCCATGGTGAGGCAGGACTTTCTTCCTGTAGTCCATGGTGAGGCAGGTCTTTCTTCCTGTAGTCCATGGTGAGGCAGGTCTTTCTTCCTGTAGTCCACGGTGAGGCAGGTCTTTGTTCCTGTGGTCCATGGTGAGGCAGCTCTTTGTTCCTGTGGTCCATGGTGAGGCAAGTCTTTCTTCCTGTAGTCCATTGTGAGGCAGGTCTTTCTTCCTGTAGTCCATGGTGAGGCAGGTCTTTCTTCCTGTAGTCCATGGTGAGGCAGGTCTTTCTTCCTGTAGTCCATGGTGAGGCAGGTCTTTCTTCTTGTAGTCCATGGTGAGGCAGGTCTTTCTTCCTGTAGTCCATGGTGAGGCAGGTCTTTCTTCTTGTAGTCCATGGTGAGGCAGGTCTTTCTTCTTATAATCCATGGTGAGGCAGGTCTTTCTTCCTGTAGTCCATGGTGAGGCAGGTCTTTCTTCCTGTAGTCCATGGTGAGGCAGGTCTTTCTTCCTGTAGTCCACGGTGAGGCAGGTCCCGATACTGGTCCTTGATGTTTGTTTTCCTTCTTTTGTTACCGATCCTGCATTGCCGTCTCCACTCTCCCATCTCTTACTCTCTACCCAATCCAACAAATACCAAATCTTTTCATATAGTCGTCCTGTCTCAGTTGTTGTCTTTTACCATCTACCCTCCACTCCGAGGGCAGTCACTTTTTTGTTAGCCACACCACTTCTGTTCATTCCATTCATGCATGTGTCCAGTCCACTACAGTTGTCTCCTCACTTCCTTCTGAAACTGTCTTTCCCTCCGACCTCACCTCCTCCATACTTCACTTGTCTATTCTCTTCACTCCCGCAATTCTTCTCACCCAATTATTTCCACAAACTTGAACTTCTTGACTAACTTGTATTGCGTACAACCATTTGACATCCAATATAGCTGGTAATAAAATGCATTATTATAAATATATAACCCCACAGAGCAGAAAAAAGTAGGATAATGTTTTTTATAAATTATTTACAAAAGGAAACTATTTCATGTGACACAGGTGCCGTAGACCTGGATGCGGTGACTAACCCGACAGAAAGGAAGGCTCTGGAAGGCATCATCAACAACTTTGGACAGACGCCATGTCAGCTGCTCAAGGTAGGCTTCTTGGGCGTGTATTCCTCATGTATGTGTAAAGGTTCCTGCGCTGTACACAATCAGAATATTATTGCATTTATTATAAATTTATTTAGTTAGTAGTGAGTATTTTCACGCTACAGCCCCCCAACCCAACCCCCTGCGATTGCTCTCACGTAAGGTGAACTTTAATCAACCATACATGTGATGCCATCTACTGGATTTGTAATGTTAAAGCTTAGTCTGTGCTTTCCTTTAGGCGTTTTTGTATAGCTTATTTATAATTAGCTTGATATTTGACATTTATGAGTTAGCTCCATTTAAAACAGATCCTGTGGTATGAGTGGGGAATCGGAGTGCATTTAAATACTAGTTTTACATACAGGTTATTATTGTACTAAAATGTGAGTTTGTTCGCGCAGGAGCCGCACCCAAAGAGAATGTCGTTTGAGGAGGTGGTGGCGAAGGCGGCCAAGTCAGACAAGCCTCTAAGTCTCCTCCTCTTCCTCAACCTTCTCAAGGCCTTCTACGTCGAGGTGAGGCTCAAAGCATCAATTAAGGCCATTTACATGAGTGATTAATTGTAGGGCTATTAATCCAACAGTCCAACAATTAGTCACCCATCTAAATGGGCCTTTTGCCTGAGTTTTCTATGTCAGAGTTTATTTATTCATAGGTGGCGCTGCCGGTACTGTTACACTATTGACCATTCGTATGCATGCAGATTTATGTGGACAGTGATGATTGGTTGAATACTTGTTTTGACTGAGTTTCATGAAAATATACTTTAGTTTTATATATCAGAGTTTATTAAATTTTATTCACAGGTGGCAGTGTTCTTAAAAAGTATTGACCAATCGTACTGGCTCAGATTTGAATGTGCAGTGCTGATTAGTTGATTACTTCTTCTGTGTGGAGTTTCATGAAACTATGCTTTAGTTTTATGTCAATATTTATTTATTCATTGGTTTTAATGCATGTTGCTGCACATTATTCACCAATCATATGTGCTCAAATTTGAATATGTAGCGCTGTTTGGTTGAAATTCTTGTTCTGTGTGAAATACTTTATTTAAACATGTTTTTAATATATTATTTATTTCATTAGTGAGCATTACGGGAATTATGTAGTGTCACGTGTCAATTATTGAAGACAAACTGCACAAATAGTTGACAAATTATAACTGCCACAAGTGCAGCACTACTAGTAGCAAGAAATGTTTTGTGGAAATGTGATTTGATAAATGTTCTTATCTTGCAAGAACCGATGGGTAAATGTGCTGCCTGGCTATGATTCATATGCTCTTATTGCAAATGTCCCCCTTGTGTGATCTTGCTAGTGCAGTCTGCCTTCTCTGAACTGTCGTCCTCATTGTTCACCTTCAGGCGTCAGTGGACCACGTGCCCCTGGCCTATGTGAGCTTGCCACGCAACCAGGCAAGGTCCTTCATACAACAAGGGATGCCGGATACTATGGTTAGTGAACCCTCGAATGCCACAACAGATAATACATGGGGACTGTTTCAATTTGCTCCTTAACAGTGATCTTGTTTCTGACAATTGTCAACACCAGGACGCGTCATCAGGACACTTGTCCGAGTGTCACAGAAGTGCTGTCGTTAGTGACACGGTGGCAGCTTTTCGCTTTTTGAAAATTATGCTTAAATTTTAAAACAAATTCTATGTAATGATGAATTTTCCATACGAGCTACAATCTTAGTGAAACGGTCCCCTGTTAAGTCACCCTTACTAGCAGCACTCTTATTGGGTGCCCTTCCTACAGGTTGGGGACAACATCGTCCTCGTTTCAAGCTTACTGCTGTTTAATAAAAAGGTCACCACTTATCACAGTGAAAATTACATTGCAGCAGTGGTGACACCTAGTGAATGTAACATGTTAATGCAAACTGACATTACTTGCCAGTTTGGATCATAAAAGGTTGGTGGGTCGGTGGGTGGGTCGGTGGGTGGGTGGGTGGGTGGGTGGGTGGGTGGGTGGGTGGGTGGGTGGGTGGGTGGGTGGGTGGGTGGGTGGGTGGGTGGGTGGGTGGGTGGGTGGGTGGGTGGGTGGGTGGGTGGGTGGGTGGGTGGGTGGGTGGATCATTGGATGGATGGATGGATGGATGGATGGATGGATGGATGGATGGATGGATGGATGGATGGATGGATGGATGGATGGATGGATGGATGGATGGATGGATGGATGGATGGATGGATGGATGGATGGATGGATGGATGGATGGATGGATGGATGGATGGATGGATGGATGGATGGATGGATGGATGGATGGATGGATTTTCCCGTGGAGTGCAGTAGCACAGCGGTAAGAGCTTTGGACTCTCGACTGAGAGAACCCAGGTTCGAATCCTGAGCGGCGGTGTCGAACCTTGGGCAAGTTTGTTTGCTCTACATTGTTTGCTCTACATTGCTTCAGTCCACTCAGCTGTATGAATGAGTACCTGGCTATAGACAGTGGTGGATATTTGTATACGAATAGTCTTTGTACAATAATTGCAGCATGGCTGAATGCTTCCCAGAGAAGTCGAGATGGTGTTCGATTGAACAGGTCTACCAAGAAATAAAGTGTAAAGCGCTTTGAGCAGCTCTGTGGACTGGATACTGCGCTGTTTTAAGAACTTAACCTTCACTTTCCTTATCTTGTAGAAAACGTGTAATAGACAAATAAAGCCTACATATTAACATACAGCCTAACTATAGGACGCAAAAGTTAAATTAAATGAAAATTGAGGTTGTACAATATATAGTGTAGGAGACTCCAATTAAGACTAACACATAGTCGCTATCATAGAGGCCACCTTGGGGGTGGGTAATCGTCTACATTTTACTTTTTTGTATGCCATTGACACGTCATTGTTCAGTCCTATTTAGGTGCATATATATGTATATATGTATATATTCATGTGTGTTTTATTAATGTTTGTCTATTCACACTAGTAAAATGGTGAGTTTGCGGGTGCAGCAATATGTCTTTATGTTAGTGCATGCAGCTGGGATGGGTGTTTATTGAAACCATCCCTTAGTAAATTTGTGAGGTGAGTGAAGGTTTTTGGTTTACAGGTTGCAGTGACACAAGAGGGTTTGTTACTGATCCATGGCTGGCTCCCCTACGACAGATCCATCTCCCACTACTTCACATTTGAGAGAGACACCATGATCTCCACAGTCAGGTAAGATCACATGAAAACCTTCCTGAACTGATCGTTAATTCTAAAGTATTAATCTTCTTTCCAATACTGTCCAACTGTAGATCATGTAGGTGTTTACAGCCAAGATGTATGTTTTTCTTACCTTTAGCGATTTTTAATACTGTTAATCTCAATTACTAGTACATCTATTCATCTATATATGTTTATGAAACACTACTAGAGAATGAAATATCTGTTAAAGGTATCATGTTACCTGTAGATTTTACAGAAAACATTACACACAATAAGTATAGACTATCTGGCAAATTAGTACAGTTGAACCTCACTTTACAGTCACCTCGGTAATACAGCCACCTCGCAATTAAGGTCACCCTGGGACAGTCCCAAATTAATTTTGTAACAGTAAAGTATGGGAAAGTAGTCCCACTAATACGGTCACCTCGCTATTAAGGTCAGTTTGGTCCAGTCCCGAGGGTGACATCAATAGTGCGGGTCTAAATAACAATAAACTTACAGACACCATAAATGATCCATGACATTTGACAGGTCAAAGAGGGTGCTGGCGGGACCATTTGCACCCGGTCTCAAGGTGACCCCGAGTCTGTTTGCGGTGACACATGACGCTAAGTTGGTGTTCAGCGGCGGTCACTGGGACAACAGTGTACGGGTGTACAGTCTGAACAAACAGAAGATGGTTGCCCACATCGTACGACACACAGGTAAACACACACACACACCTCAAGTTCTCAAAGCCCCAAAACTATCATTGGGGGAGAGTAGCAGGAACCAGGCAGACAGACAGACAGTCAGACAGACAGACAGTCAGACAGATGAATTTATTTTGACTATCACATGAAAATACAATTTGTAAAAAAGTCTTTAAAATCTTGTGTGAATCATTTATTGTGCACATAATGAAAATCAGAATTGGACAAAGTGTTCAATAGTGTCTAAAATGTTTGAATATGATTATGAATGGTGACAATAGGGGGTGGGTGACGGTAGGGGTGGGGGGCGGGTGACGATGTGGCGGGGGTGATGATGGGGCGGGTGACTGTAGGAGTGGGTGACGATAGGGGGCATGTGACGATAGGGGGCGTGTGACGATAATGGGTGTGACATTGTTGAAGATCCAAGGTACACACTGTTCTGCCAGTTTTATCGCATGGTGACTACATTTTGAGGTGATCATTACAATGTACAGTACTAATATGTTTGTAAAGGCATCACAAATGTGTGTTGTGAGTCCTGGCTGTATGTCTGCTACTGGAATTGACAGCAGCAATACATGTTTCGCGTGCTCAGCCATGGCGCCGCCATTGAACCGCTGCAATACAGTCATGAGTACCAGCTGAATTTTCAACACCGCACCGATATATCGCCTCCAAACATTGACTGTGACTTCCCCGGTACTACAAACAGTAAGAAAAAATGCGGTTCGGGAGGGAGAGTGCAGAATCGACTTAAGAGATGTGCTTTTAGACTGTCACGTCCCACTGTTACATTTTCAAATATGCGCTCTATTCGCAATACAATGGACAAACTATCCACTCTTATCACACATGACTCTGATTATAGTAGCAGTCTACTTGGCTTCATTGAAACCTGGCTAACACAACAAACTACAGATTTCGGAATTGAGGGTTTCACCACAATACGTTTCGACAATGATCAGAATGAAACGGAGAAAAGCATTGGGGGTGGACTTTGTATGTTATTGCATAACAACTGGTGCACCAATGTCTGTATACGTGAGCACATCAGCCACAGATCCTATGAAGTATTGACAGTCTTGGTTTGACTCCTCCCTACCACCCACGTGAACTTGGTCAAGTAACGGTCATACTTGTGTACGCTGAGTGTCACCAAGTGTTACAACGGGGCGATCAATAGGTCAATTGACCAGGCTGTGTTCATGCTGGACAAATTTAACAATTGTGACATCACTGGTCTGCCAGATCTGCACCAGAGTGTGACATGGCCGATGTGTCTCAACAAGACGATTGATCTGTGCTTTAGCAACATACCTGAAGCATTCCGGTCACTGTGCAGGCCTGGGCTAGGACGATCGCACAACAATGTGATTCACCCAGGGCCTAAATATAGGCAGCTGTTGAAAAGGGAAAAATCCAAGACTCACCATGTACAAGTCTGGGACGACAGCTGAGAGACACTCAAGGGGTGGTTTGACTGCACTGGTTGGCAGGTGTTTTTTGCTGACTGCTATGTGAATGCAGATGAACTGGGTGACACTGTCACCTCCTAACATTTAGTTCTGTGAACAAACAGTAATACAAACGAAAACGTTTAGTATTTTCCCAAATAACAAGCCCTGGGTTACCAAAGAACTCAAAAGGTATAATAAAAAGTAGCGTTTGTGAAGGGAGATGGTGCATCTGTCAGAGTATTAAAAAGAGTTTAGAAGCAAGATAAAAATGCCAAAATTGGAGTATAAAAACAAAGTTTAGCTTAAACTGCTGTCTGGTAATGCCAGCAATGCCTGGAAGGGTCTGAACAGTACGATGGGTAGAACACAACAAAAACAGCTGCTGGTACCTGACAATCCCGCTAAATTTGCTAATGACCTGTCAGATTTGAGACTATTGACTGTAATGATGAATGTGAGAGATTGTGCCAATCAATAAGCTCCTGCCCTGTAACACTGGTCAAAAGTGATGTCAGATGCTTCTCAGGTGCTTAAGCCAAGCGGGGTGTTGAGGATGCAACATTAACTCAGTTTAATTTAAATTCTAGTCATTTAGACACTCCTGAAACAACTGTCCTCGCCCTATGCATGGACTTTTCATCAACTTTTAACACTGTTCACCCCCATGTTCTGATAAAGAAGTTGTTGAATCTTGAGGTAAACTCTGACCTTATTCTGTGGATTATGTAGTTTCTATGTGATTGGCCACAGCGCGTCAGACCACCCATCTGTGCAGAGACACCATGCTGTCAGATGATATCACACTAAATACCAGAGCTCTGCAAGGATGCGTTCTTTCTCCAGTTCTTTTTTTATTTTATACAAACAAAATATATTTTGCAACAATCCAATACTTACTTTGGTGAAATATGCAGATAACGTGGCCCTTGTAGGTTGTCTTAAAGATGAGCTCTCTCTCTTTCTCAGTATGACCTCTTAATTGATTCATTAACTTGTCAGTTTAAGTGCAGCTTCCTTGAATTGAACATAACTAAAACAAAGGAGTTAGTCTTTGGAGGGGGAAGGATTAAACAGGCACCAAAAGCGATCTCGATGGATAATCAATAAGTTGAAATAGTCAATAGCTTCAAGTACCTGGGTACTTTATTTGATCAAAGCTTGACGTTTTGTGAACATGTAGACTATGTGTACAAGAAAGCCCAGCAGCGTCTTTTTCTCTTGAGAAAAAATTGAACAGCTTTGATGTCAGTCAGCATATTCTTGAACTTGTTCATAGAAAGCATTTTATCGTTTAACTTAATGACATTGTACGGCAACGTGACAAGCAAAAACAAAATAAAGCTTGCACTTATTGTTAACTTAGCTAGCAAATTAATTAGGGGTGATCAGAGACTACTACGAAGCTTGGGAACTAAAATGGCCACGCGCATTGCATATTGGGTAATTTTTATCACGCGCACGCAAACCAGTGACGTCGGTGAAAACAAGCAATTGTCCTGTTTGTATAATGTTGCTCTAAAAAGGAATGCTATTCAAATATTATACGACCCAACCCATCCTCTGAACACAGCTTTCCAGAAACTTCCATCAGGGAGACGTTTGAAAGTGCCATTAGCGAGGAAAAATCTGTTTAAGAGGTCGTTTATTTCCTCTGCCATTTTAAATGCTAGTTTTAAGTAAATTGTTTACAGCAGAACATGTATGAAATGTTCTGTATGAGTGTTTTATTTATTTATTTATTTTGTATGCAAATTTGTAGTGCTAATTATGGTGTGTTTTACAAATTGTTAGTGCTAACTGTAATGTATTTTACCAATTGTACTGGCAATTCAGTGTGTATCTAAAGGAAAATTGTTGATTTTAAAGCAATGTTTTAAACGGACGAATGAAGTTATTGAATCTTGAATCTTATTCTGGTTTTATTTGATGATGGTGGGATGGTAATTTGAATACTACATGTTTTTTTAGATTATTATTACTCACATTTCTATAGCGCCATATATCCAGGACCAGCCCGTTCACAGACGCATACATACGTTATAAAACTACAAAAGTACATGTTAACATATAGCAGGTGTTGTGGTGTATTGTCATGTGGTAATCATGTGACGAGCTGGTGTTATTTGCAGACATTGTGACTTGTCTGGCGCTGGACAACTACGGCCAACACATCATCACCGGGTCCCGTGACACAACCTGTATGGTGTGGCAGGTCATCTACCAGGTAAGATACACATTCAGCACTGGGGGTACAGCACCTACCCATCCCCATGCTGGGGTGTCACAAGCCTGCCATGTTTATTTCACTGCAGTACCACCCATGTCTGCATTACAGTCCACGCCCAATGTCCACCATTTCATTGTGAAAATGTTATGTTCTCATTTGTTTGTAGATACAATGAATTTTCATTTTGGTCTTTGAAACATTGTTGTTTGTTAGTCTGGGATGAGTCAGGACCTGGTTCAGTGAGTCATGCTACATTTGTTTGTCTGAGATGAGTCGGCCTGTTTCAGTGAGTCGCGCTATGTTTGTTACAGTCTGGGATGAGTCAGGGCCTGTCTCGGTGAGTCGTGCTATGTTTGTTAGTCTGGGATGAATCAGAGCCTGTTTCAGTGAGTCACGCTATATTTGTTAGTCTGGGATGAGTCGGGGTCTGTTTCAGTGAGTCGTACTACATTTGTTTGTCTGAGATGAGTCAGGGTCTGTTTCAGTGAGTCGTACTACATTTGTTTGTCTGAGATGAGTCAGGGCCTGTTTCAGTGAGTCGTCCTATGTTTGTTACAGTCTGGGATGAGTCAGGGCCTGTCGAAACGACCGACACAGATTCTGTATGGACACACGGATCATGTCACCTGTGTCGCTATTTCCGAGGAGCTTGACATGGCGGCCTCAGGATCAAAGGTTTGTGACATGATGAAATGTAATAATTGGTTCAGTATCATATGTAATTTTACATATGTAATATTACATGGAATCTACAGCCTGGTGATTTTTCAGCCTAGTAACAAACACGTGTACGGGTATCCCCTAGTAACAAACGCAGGTATACATGAGTCCCACTGGTGACAAATACTTATGTAACTGTGTCCCTCTGGTGACCAATAATGTAATTGTTGCCATCTGGTGACCAACACTGGTGTACGTGCATCCCTCTGGTGACCAACATAGACGTAACTCTCAGCCTAGTGACCATCACAGATGCTATGGTATTGATGGCAGTATTACTTGCAAGTAGACACTTGACCTCAACCTATCTAACCAGTGACATCATTACACTGCAGAAGAGCAACACGACTGTTTGAACTTTTAGCGTTTCTATGCGACACCATATTTTTCAGATAACAAAATCTATGATCCATAATGACCATTATTTCTTTTGGCCTTTTGACATAGGTCAAGTTCATTGGTGTGTGAGTTTGGTAAATCCACTGCTAAATTGTGTTCATCAGTAGCTCATGAAACCTGTATTGCATTTGTGCTTCCTGTCTGCTAGTGTCTCTGTTGCGTTTGCATCACATGTTCTCCTATGTGCTTTACCTATAATGACAAGATTTTAACTGTACTAATGCAATCCCATGAGATTTAATTTAATTTTAATCACACGATAGATAGAATGCAAGATGGGAGAATTGAGAGTAGTTATTGGAATGAAAAAGCATCTGAAATGAGGGTAGTTGGGAGCACACTACAGTGGGCAGACCAAACGTAGAGATGAGGAGGGAAGATAGACAAAGAGAGCATGGAAATCAGAAGAGGAATGCCGAAATTAAGATGGATTGATAGTGTAAGAGACGTCTCAAATGAGCAGAGTTAAGAGCGAAGAATGGCACAGAATGGCCAAGGCTCTGAATAGATGGCGCTGACTCATCAAGAGACCATTACAAACTAACTAATGTGGCTCCACCCAGCAAGGGATGAGGGGGCAAACAATCAAGATTGTGCACATTATCATAAAGGATCATTGAAATGTGGATTTTGTACTAGGTTTGATCTCTGATGTTTAGTTTATTGCAATTGCTTTGTTACATGTAAGAGACAGCCAATTAGAAGAACAAGGTTTCATATAATTGTTATTTAGTTTTACATATATATATATTATAAATAGGAAAAATTAGAGGATTTCTCCTGGTTATATTTTAATTGGGTGCCACCTGTGATAGCAACCAGTTATGATATTAGTAGGAGTCTCACAATGACTACCCCCACTGCCACAGTAGGAAGCTCAGTTTGGTGATAATGTTCTGATAAAAAGCTCACTAGTTGAATGAGACCATAACTTTCTAACTGCAATATATACAGATTAGCCAGTTAATAGAACATTGGTGAGCAGTGAAAACAAAGTAGAATGTATTTAATATATGAGTTTTCAGTTGGTACGACTAGTTCTCCTGATCCTTGCTGTATGGCGACTGGTTGTAGGACGGCACCGTGATAGTGCACACCGTGAGGAAGGGCACCTACATGAGAACTCTACGCCCCCTGTGTGAACGTGGACTACAGCTGTCTGTCGAACAACTCGTGCTTTCCGATGTTGGACAGATCTGTCTGTACTGCGAGCAACATCTGCCCTCAAAGCCTGCCAAACAGGTATGTCTCAAGGCCATTGATACTGGTCCTAATACTATATAGTCACGGCAGGCACATCAGCCTGATGTAACTACCATAGTCAGAATTCCACCGTATGTCACCCGATTTTAGCATGCACCATGCTTTTTTAATGTCATCCATGTTTTACAATCATGTCACCCTTTGTTCAACTCCTTCTACCCCTTGTTTTGTACATAATGTTTTTAATACATATGTATATCCTTTTTTACACGTATATCACCCAAGTTTTTAACACATACATGCAAACACACATTAATACAGACCTTTATGTCAATTTTTTCATCACATATCCTGCTTTCTAACATGTCACTAATTTTTACTCATCTGCCACCATTTTTACCACACACTTGCACGTACACGCACACATGCACACACGCACACACGCACACACGCACACACGCACACACGCACACACGCACACACGCACACACGCACACACGCACACACGCACACACGCACACACGCACACACACACTACTGATCAACAATCATATCACCCATTTTCTACAAACATGTCAGTCTTTTTACTCTTTTTGTTAAGCAATTTTTTCCACACTTATATGTCAGTAAAAACTGAGATAGCGTATCTAGGCCAGACTCATAAGTCATTGCCCAGCACCTAAGAAACACGTCCCCCACAGGAATGGTTGATTCATATCTATTGCAAATTATTTGTTACAAACGTCATAAATTCTTATCTGCACCTCATTTCCTGTTCAGCAACTGTATGAAATTTTTTGATCAGATAAAAGTGACACTAGATATTCAGGCACAAACTGAGCTGTCAGTTTTGATAAGACCCCTAATTACGCCCAATCCCATCTTTATGGTGTCTGTTTTCCCACTAGGTGGTGCTGGCAGGAATCCCCCTCCAACCATCGAATTGTGTGTTAATAAGCAAAAAAAGACTTGTAGATAAACAAAAATGATAACAAGGAAATTGACTTCAATTGGATGATAGCATATTACTTTGTTAGTGTATGGTAAAAAATGTGAACGTATCATTGGTTTGCTCAATGCTGATTTCGCTGATCAATGTGTTGATTTGTTGTAATTGTAAACTAAAAATCATGTAGTTTTTTATGGTGATGTTCAAGTAATTTAAATTGTGTAATACACACCAATGTGACCATGCTGTGTACTTGTGCATGTGTATGTGGTGAAAAAACAGTCAGTCATTTATGCATTTATTCATTCATTTATTATTGCCCTGCATTGACCATTCACACACGGAATGTATCATCTTTTGCCTCCAGACGAAACTAGATCTGCATCTGTACTCGGTCAATGGCAAACACCTCGCCTCGGAGACACTGCTGCATCCACTCTCGCACATGCTCATTACAGACGGCCACCTGGTGTTTGGCAGTTCGCAAGGCAGTCTCGTTGTGAAGGAGCTCTTTGGGTGAGAGAGCCTCTTATGTCATAGCAAAGGAATTACACTTTCACAGATTTCATTGTAGTATAATTTTTTAATGATTATTAAATAATATATGAAATGTAATAAATAAATTGCACTTAACCTCCTAAATCATTTTATGCTAATATATAGTATATATGTAATTTTAAGGTGCTTTATCTGAAAACCTGTGCAACGGTAATGTACTTAGGCTCACAGTCAATGTATTGTTCATTCTTGTATTACATGTTGAATAACTACAATGTTTTCATAGTGATAAAAGAAAGAATACCTGAAACTATTTACTATTTTAACTTTTAAAGTGAGTTTAGTCATTTTTGTTGTTCTCGTTTTTGTAGACTGAAGACATTATCCACGGTCACGCTTCACATACCAATCACATGCATGACCGTTACCAATGGCAACTGCCATATCTTGGCTGGACTCAGTGATGGAAAACTCATTATAATTGGAATCAAGAAAAACTCTGAAGTCAAATGACCTGTTTCTAGTGGTTCCGCATGACTGCATGCCTTCAGGAACATCAGGAGTGTGATATTAGTCAAATGAACTCTTGTGGTTCCACATGGCTGCCCACCACCTTGAACATCAGGAGTGTTACATTGAATCAAATGAACCCTTATGGTTGTGCATGGCCACACACCTTCAGGGACATCAGGAATGTGATTTTGAGTCAAATGAACTCTTGAGGTTCCACATGGCTGCCTATTGCCAAGAACACCAGGAATGTGAAATTGAGTTTCAAGAAAGAACTCTTGCATGTCCGCACACCTTCAGGAACATCAGGAACGTGTCATTGAGTCAAATTAACTCCCTGAGTTGGGGGATTATTTATGGAAATGTGATGTATAATTCCCCCCATGATTTGCTATATGTAGATAATCATGTCTGAATTGAAATTTCTACGGAATATCGATTATGCATATCTGTATACCATGACAAGTAATTAAGTGGAACTGTATGGTTAGTGTATGAATTCTACTTTTAATGGATGATAATGCCATCTATTTAGTGACAGCAACTAACTGTGGTGAGGGGGACTACATAAAATATGTTGCTTGTAAAACATCATTACAACAAAATGGTGTAATTAAAGATTATTAGTTAGGTTGTGGCTACACCAAAATAATACTGAATGTGGATGTTTATATACAAACAATTTGCACCAAAATGAACGTTTGCATTTCAGCTAGATATGACAATGTGTATGAAAGTTTGTCTCTTGTTTTGGCCTCGCCTCAACTTGTATTTCTTATGTTGTTTTCCTCAATTTTAAGCAGACTTCTCTAACTTTCATTGTTCATAGACATTGTGTTAGACTCTCCTGTCTCCCCTCATATCATATCTTTCTACAAAACCGGAGTTTTCAAGGAGGTTAAACTGTTACCCAGCCATGACTAAGATGTCCTGAACTTACAAATGGGGCCAATTCTGCAGTTTAGATTCCATAGTTAGGCTACTAATATATTGACTATAACTTAATTAATTTAGTATCTTGAGAACTGAGCAAAATTGTAGGTGTCTCCTAAGTTTGTATATACAGTGGACACTTGCTGTATGGAACATGTTTGAACTTGGCCAACCTGCCGTATATCCGATGGTCCTAATATGTACATAAACCAATGCTGGGCAGAATGGGGATTTCAAGGTTGTGCCCTTTTCGAGTATGTTTGAGACCCCACTGCATGTTGCAGTGGTACCAGCCAAGCTGTGATCATCCTTCCATCCAGTGACACATGCCACTGATATGATAACAGAGTGGTACAGCCTGTGATATGTTTATTGTGTTGTCCATCCCAAAGATATGCTACAACCGACATTTAGTCTGTGATTCCATTTTCTCTGGATCGTGCCTTTCGTATTTCTTATCACAGATAAGTGTGTAGAAATTCTTTATGATGAACGTAATTATTGTAATTGATTGGTTAATTTGATGCCATAGTTTTATTATCTGTGTTATTAATGTTCCTGTCAGCTTGTTTGCTACGTACACGAGCAGCACCATAAATGCATGTTTTATTTGATCTAGTTGTAAAAGGTAAACATTAAATTGCTACTTTTCAATGATTAAAGTGCTGATCAATACATTTTAATGTATGCAACCTGTACACCTTGTCTAAAGATAATATTTTATGCTGAACTGCCTGATACATCTTCTAAGATTGTTGTTTACAGTTGAATGTGTACATAATGAAATACTAATTTAACCAGAGTGAAACATGCAACAAGTATGTGGATTTAAATAAATAATTATTTGTAAATTATTCATTGTGAAAAGAATTACGACTTGTAAGGTATTTAAGGTAACATATTTAGAGTTTACGGTGAAATACAGCATAGATCCTGTATGAAATAAACACCATTTTAAATCTGTATTTTAAATAAATATATACATTAAATTATAGATCAAGTTTAACATGGTGTCATTATATTTTTTGCTTGTTCATAGGTTGTGGAATAATCTTAATCTTGTGAGTGGTCCTATGCACAGAAATCACACATTTAATCGGACAATACTACTTTTGGTTTGCATGGTTATAATAGATTCATGGGGAGGTACTTTTAAACTTTCTTTTAGAAAATTACTATGTTTACTTTGTCATATGTAGCACTTTTTATCATTAAAAAAAATTGCACGTCAACATACATGCATGAATCATGGTTGTTGCTCCTTTGTGGCAACAACTGTGGTGTCATTACTTAATTTGCTTATTTATTACAACACCTAATTGTTGTTTAAGTTAATTACGGTTAGTTACTTAGTCATATATTAATGAGTTCGGTACTTTGGGTACAGAGCGGTTTTATCACAGCCGGTTGAAAGGATCTGATTGTATCTAACTCGCCTACACTAACTTTACAATTCTGGTTTTTGTTGTAACTTTGGATGATTTGTGACATGTAATTGGAGTATTATTAAATCTTGTGCATGTCGATATATATGCAGAAATATGTTTGGTGTGTGCTTATTTACTAATGACTAGTATAGTATAGAGATGCCTGATCTCCGTTTATCCTAAAATTGTGTTATAGTTATGAAATAAACTAAAAATCTTGACCATCCTGATGTTAATGATGCACATTTATTAATATGTGATATTTTCCTGTGAAAAATTTAGATTAAATCAATAATTATTAAAGTCTCTTTTAATATGACTATTGCTCTATTAACAAAAATATTATATTACTTTAAATATGGATAAAGGTATAGTAACTGCACTTACTTTGCTTGATCTGTCTGTTGCCTTCGATACAGTTGATGACGCCATTCTCATTAATCAATTGTCTTTATGGTATGATGTATCCAGCACATCTTTGAGTTGGTTTTTGTTATATCTGACACACAGGCATCATATAGTGAAGATTGGGGATTGTCTTTCATCAGCACTCCTTAATTAATGTTTTGTTCCTCAGGGTTTTGTCCTCAGACTGAGCTTAGTTATTAACAGTCATAATCTAAGTCACCATCTTTATGCAGGTGATACTCAGACTTATATTTCTTTATCTACGCCTAATACTAACTGCTCCTTAGATCATTTCAGAAATTGTCTTAATAATATTTTCGTTTGAATGACTGAGAGAAAATTAGAGTTAACTGCTGATAAAACAGAGTCTTATTATTATAGTCCGTACATTGCGCGTGCAATTTCAGTACGAAATCTACGAGTTATCTTTGATGATAATTTAACATGTAGATAGCGTATTTCGCAAACTTGTCACTGCTGTTTATCATATTTGTAATTTATGATATATTCACCGTTATTTGCCTCTTTCTGTTGCAAAAACTATTGCGACTATCCTTGTTACTAGTAGGCTTGACTACTGTAATTCCCTTTTTCACAATATTGCTCTAAAGGATATCACTAGGTTACAACGTGTACAGAATTGCTTAGCTAGGGTTGAGACTCGATCTCCGCGGTTTTCTCACACAGTGCCCCCTCTGAAGTCCTTGCACTACCTTCCTGTACAATATCATATTATTTTTCAGATCTGTACCACTACCTATCAGGCACTTTCATGTAAGCAAACAGCATGTTATATTAATTGCTTACTCATGTAAAAAAAGCCTATCCAGCTTCAATTATTTAGTTCTTATTTACATTTTGCTCCTAGATTCAATACTAATATTGGAAATAGGGCATTTTTGTATTGCTGCACCAACTCTCTGGAATATGCTCCCTCATAGTGTTAGATCAGTTGAAAATAATACACAATGTCGCCGCCATTTAAAAACTTATCTTTATAACCTTGCTCCCTGGCGTACTGATCCATCTGTTGACAACTTGAATACAACTTATCAATTTTGAGATTGACCAACCCTTGTGTCTTGATGCGCCTCTGAGCTTGGTTTCCAATGAATTAGGTGCAATAGAAGTTACCTTATGATTATTATTAACTCACATTTGAGCAGTTGTTGTGTTTGAACTGAAACGGTTTCTATGGTGATACCTGATGTTGCAATCAAAATAGTTCAGATCTTGTAATTTTGGCATATAAAGTTCTGATGGTGTAAAGAGAAATTTTTGTTACAAGGAAGAATGAGGCATTGATTACTTATCCAATGTCACTCTTAAATTACATTGCAAATAGTTAGTTATGTGCTTACATTTAATTTAACATGATTTTAAACGACATTAAGGCAACATTGTTCAAGAAATACAAGCAGTTGTAATGATAGCACAAGCTCGTATTTCATATTTTCAAGGCCAGAATTCAGCAGGAATCAGCAGGCTCTAGATGTCAAGTGAACAAGTAAATTAAGTCACTGCAATGTTTAACGAATGTCCATCGATTTTGTATCTATATATGGCCCGCCATTATCAGATATCAATTGATTCTGTCTTTAAACATATTGACACAATCAGTAGATGATTTGTTAAAGTAATTTATTGTCCCACTGTGACGATGAATCCGTCTTCATATATACTGATTATTTACACTGTTCTTTTACTGTCGCTACTTCTTGTCCTATAGAGGGGAATTAATCTACTTGGCTCTATCTTGGCTTATTCGTATCTACGCAAGTTGTTTCTGTCCTCCATCTGGATGGTTATGGTTAGCTGCAGGTTTATCTATTGTTCAGTCATGTTACGAACTTCTTACACTTGTCTTTCTCCTGAAGGCCGGGGTGAGACTGGCCTCAATATACTGATCTTGTTTTTTTGTTCCATCATTCATCCCGTTTCTTTGCCTTGTCCACTCTCGTTCTCCATTCTCCACCTAATTGCTAAGTCACCCATGACACAGTCCAATATCTATCTCAATCACGGTCTTCTCCTTGTACCATCCGCTTTTAATGCACCCCTCTCTCTCTCCCCCTCTCCCCCTCTCTCCCTTTCTCTCTCTCTCTCTCTCTCTCTCTCTCTCTCTCTCTCTCTCTCTCTC
>OZ023212.1:54610877-54661533 GCA_963995525.1 Escarpia spicata
AATATCAAATCTATGCAGTACGCAATCGGAAACCAGTGAACTGACTTCAGATTGCGCACTGTATAGATTTGTTATTGTTTTATTATTGTAAGAAATTAACTGCATGAACTCAAATCTCTATATAAATTACACATCCTTTATTAAAAAATCATACTTGGATCGAGCGATGTTCTCATCAGACATGTTCAAACCGCGCAGTTGGCAGCGCGTGGCGCAGTCAAACCTCCCGGGAATGTGCTGGTTATGACGAAATATTACGTATCCTATGTGCATCGCGCAGTTGGAGAGTTTGCAGTGAACGTATAAGCCAGCTGTTGTGGTTGTCCCGGGGCCTAGTGCAGTTGGTAGGTTGACTGTTGATGATTGCTCGCGGGTCCTCGTAGCGCGTGTCCAGTCGTCAACTTTCTAGAAGAGTCGCGATAACTCGACGCGCTTCCTACTCAATGCGTCGTCTTCTCCTAGAACAGTACGGTTGCTCAATGTCAGACACGTTATGTCAGTTTTGATAGTTTTGTAAGCCTATGTGCTATTCTCGCGAAACAAGCTACGTGGTCGTAGTTGGCGTTTTTTCATTTCACTACACTTTTTTTGTATCAAAACATCCGCAACATATCAGAAACGCATTATTGACATGGTAATGAGAGTGTTCTGGTCAGGATAAATATGCTAGTTAGTTTTTAATTAAAAATTGAAATTGTCAGAGAATGTTTTTCTCTAGAGAATTTCTCTTTTTTGCGTGCCACTTTTCGCTAGAATGACCAATAATGTTATGCAGTTGGTCTACAGTCATGTGTTTTCGGCCGCAAGAATCAAGGGAGACGATCAAGACAGGAAAGCTCTACGCAATAAATTGGAGCTTTGCATAGATCCACTTGAACCAGAGCAACATCCAGATGGGCTGATGAACATTGTCACTGGGCAAGTTGTGAATCACTCCTCGGTCAATGTCGACAAGGTGGAATTGCTGGGAAAAACACAGATGGAGTCTTTTGAAAGCAGTTGGCCTGGTGGATTTCATGATTCAATACCAAACATTTTGACCACCATGGCTTTATCCAAGAAACACATTAACGTCGAAGATGCTAAATTGTTTGACACGGAAATCATCTATACAAGAGCCATGGGTTTGCAGTCTAGCGCACGCGATCTTGGCACAGCCATTTTAATGGGCCATGAACTATCACCTGTCCCTACGTCTATGTTCAGTATCTGGCACTGTACACGACTACCTTGTCCGGTTCCGCAGTTACCTACACATTCACTTAGCGAAAAATGACGTATATCTAGTGTTTGACAAATACACTGAAGGGAGTACTAAGGAGGCAACCCGACGCGGCAGGGACAAAGGAGCAAGCAGGGTCTACACATTACGTTGCACAGCTCGTCTGCCACCACAAAAAGTCGTCCTAACCGTCACCACGAACAAAGATCAACTGATTGCTCTTATCGTCGAGGATTTGGGTTCGCACAAGGCTGACTTTCAAAAGCATAAACTCGTCGTCACTGGCAGAGACCCGGTTCCTGTAGAAATCGCAAATGGTTGTGTAAATAAACGTCAAGACATGGCTACAATGCAGGAGGAGGGATACACTTTGATTTTGCAACAGGTTTCACGTGTAGAGGATGGTACCATCCTGGTCGTTGCATATGACACCGACGTATTTGTTCTCTTGTTGTATTTCTGTCACCAGGGCAGTATATCCTGCAAAGTTCTAATGGTTTCGCCAATTCAAGGACGAAGTGTCCTATAGATAGCAACGCAGCTGCAGAAGAGCACAGCTCCATCGTCCCAGGTCTACTAGCTGCTCACGGTCTCACAGGTTGTCATACTGTGGCGTCATATTTTGGCGTTGACAGGGTTGCAGCTCTGAAATTTCTCTCAACTGACTCACGTTTTTCGGAAGTAGTGGACCAGGCCACACACTTCATGTTGGCCTGCTATGGTCAGCAAATATGTCATTCGATGACGGAAACACGCCAACAAATGTGGTTTTCTAAAGTAAGCAGAAGCAAGGTTTCCGCACCAAAGCTGTGTTCATTACCACCCACAAGTGAAGCGTTCAAACAAAATGTAGCCAGAGCCCATCTGCAAGTAGCAATTTGGCTACATGCTTTGGAGCCAAACCCACCTGTACTAGACCCATCATATTACTGTTGGTCGCAGGAGGCGATAACTACTGCGTTGAGTCCAACTAATGTCCCCCCCCCCCCCCCCCAGACACTTGGTTAGCCCCAACTGGGGTGATAAAGCTGACCAAGTGCCGAAGTGAAATACCATCTAGCACGAACAGGTGCAGCTGCAACAGCTCTGACATGGCATGCACAACATGTTGCGCAAATGAGAGTGGCAGGTAAGTTCTACATGATGGAGACGAAGAGGATTGATTCAAATCAATTTAAGAATTTAACGAAATGATGATCTTATATAATTCTCCTCATATGATAACACATGGAAAATTAATGTTCATGTTCTTGTGTTTTTTGTTCGCGGAACATGAAACATAGTCTTTTTCGCATCATCGGCAACAACTTGTAGCATACTTATGGCCGCCATTTTGTTTTCTCTAAAAAAAATTCACATCAGTTATGGTGGAATCGAATTCCTCATGTCTGGAAACATATAAAACAACATTTTAATCATGTGTATGTCTTGTCTGGTTGCAAAGATATGATAATAAGTTTATTTTGGCAGCCATTTTTGACTTTTTCATTTTTTTCAAAATGCCTAAGGGTGAGAATACCACACCCACCTGGATATCATTTTATACATGCCAGAGATAAATAATAAACAAAGAAAAAACTATATCAGGCCAAAAGGGGTTAGGTCAAAAAAGCCCTTTGGCTGCCGGACTACTAGTAACAAGCGCAGTTGCATTAGTTTTTGCAACAGAAAAAAGCAAATACCGACGAATAAGTCGTAAATTGCGAATATAATAATAACAACGACAAATTTGAGAAATATTCTGCCTGAAATTGAAGTTGTCGTCAAAGATAATTCGTAGATTTCGTGTTGAAAGTGAAGGAGTAACAAGCTAGTTAAGGAGAGGTATGGGGAAAAGTTCTTATTTTATTTTTCACTTTTATCAGCATTTAACTTTAATCTGCTCTCAGGTCGTATATGCATAAACCAGTTTGTCTCAGTCACTAAGACTGTTGGGTATATTTATCTCTCAAGAAACTTTGTTTTTTCTCTGTATAATTTCGACCGCATCTCGCGGCCTTCTTCAGCAGATGTGATGTGACACAAGCTGGAGCATGACTGGTGGGAGCTCCTGGGCGAAGTCTCTGTTTAGTGAAGGCTTCTCCTGTAGATGTTAACCGCCTCCTTAATCTTTCTCTTTTTCCAGTTCTCCTCGATGTCTAAGATTTTCATATCTTTCATCGAACACTGGTGGCCTGTGTTCAACTTGTGTGCGCTTAACGCAGATAGGGGTTGGCGACACGATAGATGTTTTTTTTAAATCGTGTGCCCAGTGTCCTCGCTGTTTCTCCAATGTAGTGTTGGTCGCATTCTGGGTATTGGATGTCATATACCACCCCACACTTTGCTGCCTTGTCTCTTTTGTCTTTTGGGTGTACCAGCAGGGACCTCAGGGTGTTGATCGGTTTGTGAGTTAACAAGATTTAACAAGAATGCCATCCAGAAAATTAACTCTAGGTGGCAGGTAGACAAGGAAGCCTTTTGGCTTATTGAGAGTCCAATACTTATTATTTACATGTATTCCGCCCTTTTAAGGTATATGTCGATTTTATGTTTAAACATATTCACGCTACTAGCACCAACACAATCAGGAGATGATATGTTCCATTCATTTACAGTCATTTGTGATAATGAGAACTTTCTTATATCTAATCTACACTGCTCCTTTACTAATGTAACGTCATGTCCTCTGGTCCTTTTATCTTTCTTAAATGAGAAAACAATATTTCTATCAATAAATTATTTTTATAACCATTCAATATTTTAAACACTTCTATCTGATCTCCTCTCAATCTCCTGGTCTCTAGTGTTGTTAAACCACATTCTTTTAGGCGTATTTCGTAACTAAGATCCCTCAGCTTTTATATCATTTTAGTTGCTCTCCTCTGTACTCTTTCTAGCATATTTATGTCTTTCCTGCGATATGGCCTCCGCGCTTGAATACAATATTCTAAATGAGGCCTAACTATTGTTTTGTACAGCGGTATTATTACCTCTTTTTCCTCATACGTTATATTTCGCCCTATTAATCCAAGGATTTGATTTCCCTTTGAATCGGCAATACCGCAATATTGGCGTAATGACCTTATGCTATTGGCGTAATGACCTTATGGTTTTTGCCAATTATTATATAGACATAGACCGCACAGCTCTGAAACCTTCATATCAGCCCTGGTGGTTAACCCTAAGTCTTTTTATTTTACAGTAATACTTAGTACATAACCTCCCATTGTATATTATATATCTTCGTTCCCATGTCCTGTGTGGAGGTATTTACATTTCCCAAAATAATATACACTGGTACATCATAGTACTTGAAAATCCTTGCCAATTGTTCAGACAGCTCACTGATATAGGGTAGACCTATGGCATGTTGTCTTCTATTGGTTTCTTTGGTGTTTACATTCTCCTTATTTCTCCTAGGTTGTGTGGTGTTAAACATCCAAGGTTTGTAACCGTTCGTTTTCAGAACTTTCTTGATGTGCTCCACCTGTTTGGTCTCATCCTCCTCTTACGTTACCAAACTTTCTGCCCTTTGGATGAATGTTCTCATCACTGATCGTTTGTGTTCTAATGAGTGGTTTGAATCCTAGTTCAAATACTGCTCTGTCTATATTGCCTTCCGATACACCTTAACCTTGGTTGATCAATCGTCCTTCAGACATATACATGTGTCTAGAAAGGCTAGGCTTGAGAGGTAGACATATCCAACATGAATAACTACATTCAAGGATAAGAAGATTGATTGACAAACGCATCCGTGGATGTATACTCTGCCTAAAAGGTCAATGACCGGAGTTGGAAACTAGTAACCTTCTAATGTGAAAAAAGTGTAGGTGCATAAAACACCGAAGTAAAAAGGTTAACAGTTCCCGTGGTTTATGTGATTGTCGTATTCGCTATCTCGGGGCTATGGACCGTGTGTCGCCCTGAATAAGCTGTCAAAACTCTATTTCCGGCGTCGACGGGGGAAATCAGGAAAGAATCTGATAAATGCGACTGTAACGAGCGGATCTAACCGCAGTGTGCACGGCGACAGAACAAAGGCAGATGGCAATGAAGACGACGTGGCGCACGTTTGGCAAATTTGATATTTTCGATCTTTGGCTTCATTGATCTCGTGTGCATTCAAACGACTAACGGGATTATGACGACGCCGGGGTTAATAGATTTTCGATGAAGTTATAAATGGAAGGAAACATCCCGGGAGGCGATTGGAAGCCGCAAATAGTCCCCGACCCACTCACGTTGAAAGTGTATTATATCATAGAAAAACGGAAACGTGGGATGTCTGAAATAATTACATTGTTTGGTGGTACCTTCATTGGTGATGAGATAAATTACATTATTACTAGACGGCGAGACGGCATCGTCTGGACGACGCCTCATTTATCTCGTCGATTATTGTGTGAAATGTAGGCGTGGAGATTAATGCGTGTAAGCCAATTTTACACGTTGCGTCATCGTGATTGTTGACGGCAAGCGTAACGTCGTTCCCGTCTAACTTGTAGAACAAATTAGCGCACCGCTTGCAACAGTTTTCAATTTGTCATTAGAAGAGGGAGTGGTTCCTTTAGAATGGAAAGAGGCAAACATTATACCGTTATTTAAAAAAGGTTCGAGAAACAAGTCAGAGAACTATAGACCAGTGAGTTTAACATCAGTGATTTGCAAATTATTAGAAAGACTAATTAAAGATCACATGGTGGATTTTCTTGTTAAACATAACTTGATAAACCCATCTCAACATGGGTTTTTAAAAGCGAGGTCATGCTTAACAAATATGTTATGTTTTTTGGAAAACATCACTAAGTGGGTAGATGAGGGATCACCAGTAGATATCGTCTACTTAGATTTTCAAAAAGCTTTCGACAAAGTACCACATCAAAGATTACTCTCTTGGTCAAACATGTTTGGTCTTTTATATATTTTTGAATAGTGTTAGGTCATTATTTTAGAAAATTTGAATTACTTTTGCAATTTTAGTATTATCAGAAAATATGCCTGTATTTATAACTTGGTTAATTACTAAGGTTAAAGATTTAATTATTGCCGGTTCAATTCTTTTTAATGATTGTGAAGAAATACCATTAAATCCACTACTGTTTTTGGTTGGGAGATCATTTATTGTTTTCCTTACAATTTCTTCATTAACATTCATTACATTGAGAACAGATCTAACTTTCGTTTTTATGTAGTAGTCATAGTCCTTGTTTCAAAAATTATAGGTCTATCTCTCTCCTTCCAGTTATTTCTAAAGTCTTAGAGAAAATAATCCATAATCAGTTATATAACTATTTTATTGATTATAAGCTTTTTTTAAATAATCAATATAATTTTAGACCTAACCATTCCACTGAATATGCATCACTTGAACTAGTGGATAGGATAATTACTAAAATGGATAAAAATTACTTACCAATTAGTATTTTTCTTTGCTTTTTAAAGACATTTGATACTATTGACCATTCAATATTACTAAACTAATTAAGACACTATTGTCTAGAAGGCAAGACTCTTCATTTATTCAAAAGCTATTTAAGCAACTGTAAACAGTGCAACGAATGTGATAATACTACATCTGAAACATTACCTATAAAGGTTGGTGTACAAGTCGGCCAAATGTTTAAATTTATAATATACGTTGATGATACTACTTTATTTAGCACCATTAAAATGTTCAGTGATACAGTACAAAAAGTACAGAATCTGTAATAAATTATGAACTTAATATTAACAAGTTGTCACTAAATAAAACTAAATCTGTGCATATATATGACCTTCCAAATGCCAAAGAAACTTACACCAAGGTTATTACTAAAAATATATAACATAATTATTCAGAGAGTGGAAGAATTTAACTTCTTAGGTTTAACTCTAGACCGTAACTTAAATTGGAAAAACACACCAGAAAAGTATCAAATAAGTGTTCTAAAACTTTAGGAATATTAAATAGATTAAAATACGTGATACCTTTAGAAATAAAAATTATATTGTATAATTCATTGCTATTATCTCGTATAAATTATTGTATCACGGCATGGGGATATCAAGGAAACAGGTTAATGAAAATCCAAAAGACAGCAGTGCGAATTATAACATTAAACAAATACAATTAACATACGGAACCGATTTTTACGCTGTCGAGTGCGAAGTGTAGGCCTATGAGGGAGAGTATGATCTAGGAGATGTCATACCGCAGTTACAATGTAACTCGCATATATAACAGTTATCAACATTGTTGGCAAAGGTTTAACAAGATTGCCACCCAGAGAATTAACTCTAGGTAGCAGGTGGACAAGGAAGCCATTGGCTTTTCGAGAGTCCGACCTTTTTATCTATGTGTATCCCGCCCGTCTGAGGTATGTGTCGATTTTATTTTTAAACATATTCACGCTACTAGCACCCACACAATCAGCAGGTAATCTGTTCCATTCATTTACAGTCCTTTGTGAAAATGAAAACTTTCTTATATCCAATCTACTCTGCTCCTTTGCTAATGCAAGATCATGTCCTCTAGTCCTTCTATCTTTCTTAACTGAGAAAAACATATTTCTATCAATATTTTCATAACCCTTCAATATTTTAAACACTTCTATCTGATCTCCTCTCAATCTCCTGGTCTCTAGTGTTGTTAAACCGCATTTTTTTAGGCGTATTTCATAACTAAGATCCCTCAGATTTTGTATCATTTTAGTTGCTCTCCTCTGCACTCTTTCTAGCATATCTATGTCCTTCCTGCGATATGGCCTCCACGCTTGAATACAATATTCTAAATGAGGCCTAACTATTGTTTTGTACAGCGGTATTATTAGCTCTTTTTCCTTATACGTTATGTTTCGCCTAATTAATCCAAGGATTTGATTTCCCTTTGAAGCTGCAATTCCGCACTGCTCTGAAATCTTCATATCAGCACTAACGGTTAACCCTAAGTCCTTTTCTTTTACAGTAGTACTTAGTACAGTACCCCCCATTGTATATTCTACCTCTTCGTTCCCATGTCCTATGTGGAGGCATTTACATTTCCCAAAATTGAACATCATTTGCCATTTTTCAGACCATTTCATCAAACTGTCAAGATCATCTTGTAAATGCTGTCTATCTCCATCACTTTTAGTCCTTCTAAACACTTTTGTATCATCCGCAAATTTCAACACCTTGCTTGTTATTTCATCATCCAAATCGTTGATGTATATTAAGAATAATATAGGACCTAATACTGATCCCTGTGGTACCCCACTCAATACCGATTTCCAGTTTGAAGCCTCCCCATCAACTACTACACGTTGTCTTCTGTCAATCAGCCATTGTTCTATCCAGTTTATTATACCATTTCCTATGCCATGGGCCTTTAGTTTAAGCAGTAATCTTTGATGTGGTACTTTGTCAAAAGCTTTTTGAAAATCTAAGTAGACGATATCTACTGGTGTTCCCTCATTTACCCACTTAGTGATGTCTTCCAAAAAACATAACATATTTGTTAAGCATGACCTCGCTTTAAAAAAACCATGTTGAGATGGGTTTATCAAGTTTTGTTTAACAAGAAAATCCACCATGTGATCTTTAATTAGTCTTTCTAATAATTTACAAATCACTGATGTTAAACTCACTGGTCTATAGTTCTCTGACTTGTTTCTCGAACCTTTTTTGAATAACGGTATAATGTTTGCTTCTTTCCATTCTAAAGGAACCACTCCCTCTTCTAATGACAAGTTGAAAACTGTTGCAAGTGGTATGCTAATTTGTTCTACAATTTCCAATAGTAGTTTGGGTGGAATACCATCCACTCCAGGTGATTTATTTTCCTTCATAGCCCTTATTTTCTTAGCTACCATTTCCGGGGTTACAATTAATTATCTTAAATAGTCTGAATCTGCCCCCTTGAACTTAGCCTCTGGTACTGAATTAATATCTTATCTGGTAAACACTGAACTAAAATACTCATTCAGGTCTTCTGCCATTAAGAATCCCTCTGATATTATATTTCCAGCATTATCTTCTAGAGGACCGGCCTTATCTTGAACTTTCTGTTTGCTTCGAACATACGCATAAATGCTCTTGCTGTCATGTTTTATATTACTAGCTAATTGATGTTCATAGCTTCTCTTTGAATTTATAATTTCAGCTGTAGCTTGGTTAAGTGCTTCTTTATAATTGTTGTAGTCTTCATCATTTCCAGTACATCTATATGACTTCCACATCATTTGTTTATACTAAATTTTTCTAATGGCTTTTTTCGATAAGTGTTTCTTTTTGGACCGTTTCCCTTGTTGCTGTCTTATTTTTTAGTGTGTTATCCCAGTTTATCTTTGCTAAATATTTCCTCATGTCCTTATACCTTCCTTTGTGGAAATTTCTCCTATACTGCTTTTTACTATTCCTTTCTGATTTTACTTTGATGGTAAAATGTATCTGGTTGTGATCACTACTCCCCAGTGGCTCACATATCTTGACATTGTCAACTAATTCTTTCTGTGAGGACAAAACTAAGTCTAACACATTCTCACCCCTGGTTGGTTATAGCACATGTTGAGAAAGGAAAGTATCTTGAACTAAAACTAAAAATTTGTGGTCCTCACTCCCCATACTCTGTAGAGATTTCCACTGTATATGCCTGTGGTTAAAATCCCCCATAATAATACAGTCCCGTTTGCTTACTCCCCTTATAGCGTTTTGTATTTTTTCATTCTCTTCTATGCTTATGTTTGGACATCGATAAACTAACCCAACTGTTAACGTTAAGTTTCCTGTAACTATGTTACACCAAACAGCTTCTTTGCAATCTGCTTCCCTTTCTAATTTTATTTCATAAGCCTGGATAAATTCTTTAATATATAAAATAACTCCACCTCCCTTTCTTCCTATTCTATCTTTCCTAAACATTACATATCCTGTCAGTCCCAATTCAGCATCTGATATATCGGTGGTGGTCCAGGATTCGGTTATACCTATTATGTGAGGGTCAATATCTTCTACCATAATGTTTAGTTCATTTCTTTTGTTTACTATACTCCTTGCATTTAAACAAACACATTTATATCCAGCTTCAGAAGAGTTTTCCAGACTGTTCTTTGCTGATTTATTTGTGCTGTCTTTATCTATGCCTCCAGTTTCAGACTTTTCTGTGAGTCTCCCCTGTGAACCTAGTTTAAATAGATGCAACCTGTCCCACTGTCAACAGATCGCAGCAGGTTCTCTGAGAAAACTGCTGCCCCCTTTCCACTAAGATGGAGGCCATCTCTCATGTACATATCTTCCCTCCCAACAAAGTATCCCCATAAATCTGTGAATCCCACCCCCTCTTCTTCACACATCTTCTCAACTAGTGCGTTGATCGCCATCCTCTTGCAGTTTCTATACGTTGCCCCATTCCTCCCATTACTAGCAAAATTCCTGACAGAATAACCTGTTTAACTCTTGTCTTCTTTAGCTTCCTCACTAACTGTCTATACTTCTGTACTATCGCAGGTTGACTGAGGTGCCGCGCGTAATTTTGATTGTGTCGCCACAGAATTCACGGTGTCGCCTCATAATTCACATGTTCAATGTAAGGCTTATGTAGTGGACACAAACCATTGGTTTGCAGTGGAATGGCGACCCCACCGATAAACCCGTACATCGAAACAACATATTCCTCGAGGTCTATGCCATCTATCTTTTAGCAGAAATTGCGTTGAGCCACTGGCCTGATGACGACAGCACTGAGAAGAGTTGGACAACTCTTCTCGGGAACACTACACTTTGTCCTGTAGTTGTGGGAAGAATCACTGTGGTATAAACTTCCCACCACACAACAGTTGTGACAATTTTAACACCAAACCCAGCTGGCCGTACGATAATAGTCCCAATCACACCGACCACCGAACGTTTCTGTAACGAATTCCTATAGGAAATAGTTACCACTGGGGACAAAGAACGTGTCAAGAAGAAGGTGAACGTCATCATTAGTGTCACAAGTCCCATGGACCATATACTACGGTATACAAGAAAACACGTTGTTTACAAGAGCGGGGAGAGACTGCTGTTAATATGATACGTTCGGTCATTTTGTGTAAAAATTTCTCATTTGTGTTCGGTAAATCTATTTACGTAGTGCTTCCGTTTTTCTACACTCATACCCATAGTATATTGACTCGATAATTTCATATCAGTATGTTCCCAAACCCACTTACTATCACAATTAGCGAAAAATATTCAATATTAATGAAGATATCATCATACATGTAACCCTACCCCTTAAATCGAGAAAAATCGGGAAATGACAAATCGTCGCACAATATGCTTTAAATCAACCATTTATGTGTTAATCATCTGATAGTCTCACGTAGTTGGTTATAACATATTGCAAAGCAATTTGTTACCATCAATCGGGTGAATACATTTAACTTTTCGCCCATATAAAATACGAAATACCAAATTTTTCAGTCGACATACGGTAACCGGAATCACATACGTTACACCATAATGCCTTATATAAATTACATATGAACAGACCAGGTGTCTATGATTATATGGTCAATTACTTCAACTTACTGAACGAATAATTGTTATTTGTTATGTTTGAACAATCAAACAAAGATTTCAGTAACTCTACTCCCCTATCCAACAAAACCACAAAGTCCCTTCAGAGTGGACATAGCTCATGTTGTATTCGTGTAAAAGACTTTCAGTGTGATTACATACATTTCTGGCTAACATGTATGTAATAAGACAACATGTTTCTCTTTTTGACATATAGATGCGTAATTATGAGATGACATTGACATATAATTATGTTAATGTAAGTAAGCTTTTGGCAAATCACAAATAGTATAGTAATGATGACAACACATTTAAAATACATCATAATGTCAAAGGTTCTCTACTGACGTTCACCAACTGACAAACAGTTTCATGGAATAGGTCAAGGTCAAATAACGCCCCCAGGCGAATAAGTGATGAATTAAATAACTAGGTAAAATAGGTCAAATGACGGTATTAAATAGGTCATTGCGCATTCATGCTCAATCGGCAAATGATGTCACATGTAGGTCAAAGTTCTGGATTATAAATTCAACGGATGGGTATATGTCTGGCGGCCTAGGAAACCTAGTCACATTGACCAAAAAATAATATGTATTTTTATTCAAGAAATGGAAAGCAACACTATTTTTACTTCCAATTAAGTTTACTGTATTCAAATATTCCCACCAGAACCAAAGTTACAAGAATTTAAAGAGGGCCCCTATCAAAAATTTGTTCAGGAGAAAAATCAGTTTTAAAGTAGAGAGTCATTATTCACATGAAAACAAAACTTCATGGTGGTATAACAAAATATATGCTGCTATTACCATATACAATCTAGTGAAGCAAATGTAGCTGTGTTTGTTATCTTTAGCTTACAGAAATAATTATTAAATTCTGATGGCTACTTTTAAAGTTACAAAACTTTAAAGAGGGCACCTATCAAACATTATTGCAGGAAAAAAGTACTCGTAATGTCTGGAATCATCATAATCCATGTCAAAATAAAATCTTGCTGCAATATTAATATTATATCAAAATATCCAGTGCTATCACCATGTCCAATGTAGTGAAGAAAATGTAACTATGTATCTCAGCTTTGGAACACTAAAACTATTATCAAATTCTGATGGTTACTTTTAAAGTTACAATAATTTAAAGAGAGCACCCCTCAAAAAAGTTGTGGTTTGTTAGCAAAAACGTATATTACTAATCAACACGCAAGAGGTAACAAACTCTTCCATGAATATGTGGTTCGCTCTAAAAAGAACTGTTGTTGTTTGGGTCTGAAGAGAGGCGTTTGTGTTCTCATCTTGCGCCTCGGGTCGTCATAAACAGTTTGACTGTCACCATTGACAGATCCGTTCACTTCCTCTGCCAGCTCCGGGTCAAAGTCGTCCTCGCTCGAATCAGACAAGTCCGAATCATTGTCATCATTGCCGATCGGGTGTGTCACAAAGTAGTCATTCACAAGTTCGTTGAGGATGTCCCCACTTGCGATATACTGCATGTTCACCAATGCCAATGCGTTGAAATACCGAGCAACATCGTTCGACTTCGCCGTCTTCGGTCCATCCATGGCATGGTTATGGGCGTAGCCATCTTTGATATTTCGAAGATCGTAAACACGAAACGAAATTCGGAAACAAATTAATAATGATATATGATTATTGTTTTCTCTTACATACTGTGTGTGATGATTGTTGGGGACAGCGTCGTCCCTCTCTTGGGGGTTGTACCCTTAGAAGGCAAACACGGAGACACGGTGTCAAAAAAATTCGACAACGTTCGATTCTTGTACAAAGAATTGACGACTATTGAGATCGATATAAGAGATGACACGGGACGTCGCTTACCATTCGAACGTGGTAGAGTGACAATGCCGCTACATTTTCAACGACACAAACCATCGTTTTTCGAAACATGAGTCGCAGTCACACCTACGAAGACTATTACGTCAGACAAGTCGGTGACGGATTATCCGTGTTTGTTGGGACAAGAGTGCAACGAGGTCACGATCTAGGTAGTTTATTTGGCGGCCTCATTCGTCTATTGTTTGTAAAAAATACATAAGTTGACAAAATAGAAATAAAACTGCGTTGACACTATGGCTGAATGTGTTATTATAGAACACTTATGAGTACGCTACACGATAACTTGCAGTTAATTAGATATTGCTTTGACTTTGAACAACACGTGTTACTATCAATATCTGCAGTTCAACCATCATACCTGTCAAACACACATGGCGGTAACTGTCTTTCAGTCCTGATTTCATTGAAAGTGTCCTATTGTATATATTTACAATTAGAAATTCATCTGGATAAGTTCTGACATTCCGCAGTATCCAGTCGTTTGGACTGCTCAAAGCGGCTTACACTTTACTCCCTTTCAATCAAAACCATCTCGACTTCTCTGGATATCAGCTGCGCTGTAATTAATGCACGAAGAGAGAGAGGGGGGAGTGTGAGAGAGAGATAGAGGGGGAATGAGAGAGGGAGAGAGGAGAGAGAGAGAGAGAGGAGTGAGAGAGAGAGAGGGGCGGGAGTGAGAGAGAGAGAGATGAGTGAGAGAGATAGAGGGAGAGGAGTGAGAGAGAGAGAGAGAGAGAGAGAGAGAGAGAGAGAGAGAGAGAGAGAGAGAGAGAGAGAGAGAGAGAGAGAGAGAGAGAGAGAGAGAGAAAAGAGAGAGAGAGATATATATATATATAGCGAGAGAGTGAGAGAGAGAGAGAGAGAGAGAGAGAGAGAGAGAGAGAGAGAGAGAGAGAGAGAGAGAGAGGAGTGAGAGAGAGAGAGAGAGAGAGAGAGAGAGAGAGAAGGGAGAGAGAGAGGAGTGTGTGAGAGAGAGAGAGAGAGAGAGAAAGCGAGAGAGAGGAGTGAGAGAGAGATGAGTGAGATAGAGAGAGGAGTGAGAGAGAGAGAGGAGTAAGAGAGAGAGAGGAGTGAGAGAGAGAGAGGAGTGAGAGAGAGCGAGAGAGAGAGAGAGGAGTGAGAGAGAGAGAGAGAGAGAGGAGTGAGAGAGAGAGAGAGAGAGAGAGAGAGAGAGAGAGAGAGAGAGAGAGAGAGAGAGAGAGAGAGAGAGAGAGAGAGAGAGAGAGAGAGAGAGAGAGAGAGAGAGAGAGAGAGAGAGAGAGAGAGAGAGAGAGAGAGAGAGAGAGAGAGAGAGAGAGAGAGAGAGAGAGAGAGAGAGAGAGAGAGAGAGAGAGAGAGAGAGAGAGAGAGAGAGAGAGAGAGAGAGAGAGAGAGAGAGAGAGAGCAGTAAAGGGTGGAAAGAAAATGGAGGAGAAATGGTGAGAGAGAGGGAGGGAGAGAGAGAGCGTGCACGTATGTGCGTGCATGTGTGTGCGCACGCACCTGTGTGTATATATATGTCCGTGCGAACGAGCGTGCGTACGTGTGTGTGTGTGTGTGGGATCCAGTCTTCTGCATATTCTGAACGATTATATCAGATGATCATGGGGATTATAGACTGTTCAGATGAAGGAAGGGGGCTTGCCAACAACACGGGCTGCATCATGGGGGACCAGGATGCTCCCTTTGAGAAAGACAACCAACAACAGGGGGTGCATCATGGGGCACCAGGATGCTCCCTTTGAGAAAGACAACCAACAACACGGGGTGCATCATGGGGCACCAGGATGCTCCCTTTGAGAAAGACAATCATCAACACGGGGTGCATCATGGGGCACCAGGATGTTCCCTTTGAGAAAGACAACCAACAACATGGGATGCATCATGGGGCACCAGGATGCTCCCTTTGAGAAAGACAACCAACAACACGGGGTGCATCGTGGGGCAACAGGATGCTTATGTCACCCTCCCTTTGTGTAAGACAATCAACAACATGGGGTGCATCATGGGGCACCAGGATGCTCATGTCACCCTCCCTTTGAGTAAGACAACCAACAACGTGGGGTGCATCGTGGGGCACCAGGATGCTTATTTCACCCTCCCTTTGTGTAAGACTACCAACAACATGGGGTGCATCATGGGGCACCAGGATGCTCATGGCACCCTCCCTTTGAGTAAGACAACCAACAACGTGGGGTGCATCATGAAAACTAATTGCTATTCACTACAATAATTTCAGGCTCTTCTGCTTCCCAACGCGAAGAGGGAAGGATTTGCCAAAGAGGAAGAGGTGGATATCGGCATTCTCAAGTGCTGATCCCAAACATTCATTTCATTTACTGGAGCCGAAAAAAGATCACCGTGTATGCTCAAGGCACTTCATCCACGGACACCGACACCCGGATCCTGAGATAAATCTGGGTCATGTGAAGAATGTTTGTCCCAGGGAGAAGTCTCTGGAGAGGGACAAGATACACAGGAAGCGGAAGTTGACTGCTGAAACTGTCCAGTCAACAGCTAGCCATCACGATGATGACAACCTTGAGCATAGCCAGGACCCAGCTGCAGTGCAACTCAGTTCAACGTCACGGTCACACATCATGGCCAGATTTCTAATAGCTATCCTCCTCTGTGCCACCGATTTTTTTGGGAATGAGGCCTACGTAAATCTTGGTCAATGAATGGGTGTAAAATATTCAGAGGAAATTAGGCATAACGATATTTGTGAGACATTAAATTAATGTTATGCAAAACGACATATTTATATTAGCGGCAACTAATGACTTAAAGAACTACAGACCGATATGTCTGTTATCAAACATGTACAAATTACTCACAAAGATACTAACAAATAGGCTAGAGAAGACACTCGACGAAAACCAACCACGAGAGCAAGCAGGATTCAGAAGCAGGTACTCAACGACAGACCACATACACGTCGTAAACCAACTGAAAGAGAATATAATATCCCGCTCTGCATCGCTTTCGTCGACTACGAGAAGGCTTTCGACTCGGTGCAAACTCAAGCAATACTGACCTCCCTTCAAGAACAGGGGATAGAAGATTTGTACATCGATCTCCTGAAAGACATCTACACCAACAGCTCGGTGACAGTCCACCTACACAAAAAGAGCAACAAGATCAACATCAAGAGAGGAGTTCGACAGGGTGACACCATATCGCCCAACCTGTTCACGGCAACACTCGAAAGCATATTTCGAGGACTGACCTGGGAAATCAGAGGCTTGAGGATAGACGGAGAATATCTCAGCCATCTTCGCTTCGCCGACGACATAGTCATATGCGCTATTACACCGCAAGAACTACAAAACATGCTGCAGGAGCTAGCTGATGAAAGTGAAAAACAAGGTCTGAGGATGAACATCTCGAAGACAAAAGTGATGCTAGGAAATGACACACCAATATATATCAACACGACGCAGATAGAGAACGTTGAAAGCTACGTCTATCTGGGACAGCGATACATTATCAGAGACAAAAAACAAAACAAGGAGATTCAAAGAAGGATCACCGCCGGCTGGACAGCTTTCGCCAAACACCGGGACATCTTCATGGGTAACTTTGGAACCTGCTTGAAGATACAAGTCTTCAACTCATGCGTACTTCCAGCGATGACATGCGGCGCGGAAACATAGGCACTCACCATCCAGGCAAAGAACACGCTAGCAGCCGCACAAACATCACATATCGGGAGAGAAAACAAACACCTGGGGAAGACAGAAGACAAAGGTCACAGACGTGATAGAACAAATCAGGGCAGGGCACATTATCAGACTACGAGATAACCGATGGACATCGCGTATCACAACCTGGAGATCTTACGAAGGGAAACGATCTAGAGGAATACCGGCGAGAGACGGTGGAGAGACGAACTAGACGAGCACTGGAAGGGCACCATCTGGCAGAGGATACCGCAAGACAGGCAGATTTGGAAACGACATGCTGAGGCCTTCGCCTAACCACGGGACACTGCGGCTGCACAATGATGATGATGATGAATGACGGTGTAGCACCTTCGTTATATGTCGGTGTAAACCTACGACATATGTCACGTTATCGGGCGAAACTGTAAGAACCTATTCGTAATAGTCAACTCCTGTAAAGCTGCCAATACATAACAAAGCTCTGTGATGTGTATACATTACAATTTCGTTGCGTTTTGCCATGCTGTGAGCCTTCGACTGTCGGCGGTGGTGTCTGTCATTGTTTATTTTTACCAATCCATAGTCGTAAACTTTCCAATCAAAAACAACTTTTTCTAATAATGTTTAACGGAAATGCTATTTATATCGAAGCACGTGTCTTTATTTACTTGCAGTCTCGTTTTCCTAAACTATTTAAGATGGCGGATGCCCATATATAGTTGAACCGTACCTCCGTGTATATAAACACTGTCCGCAGCCATGAGTGATAGGTGACTTCCGGCGCCTCCCAACGGACACCGATGTAACTAGTTTAGAGTTACGCCATATATCGTGTGTGTCGCATCTCTATTCTTCGACACACTTCCGGGAACCGAAGCAGAGGCCGTACTCCACACGTCACTATCTCTAGCGGTTGCCATTCTGCGGCGGATTATCAAAAAATAAACACGGGTAAACAACGAGAGTAACTACGACACTTTTCGGTCCGCCGAATACCCAACTTCACAGATGGATCAGGCTGTGTCGGGTATCGTACGGTCTATTGAGTCGATGTCTTTGGCGCCGTGGTCGTCCGACGAGTTTCATATCATAGTTTGACCTATTGACCTACGAAGAAGCGCCACCTAGTGACTTTACGTGTCAGTTGGGAGCGACCAGTTCGCATAAGTAACTTTCAAAACGGCTATTATCGTAAAATGACTATGGTCAAAACAGCTAAGGAAAATCACGTGACATACCTTCCTTCCAAGAGTCAGCGGACTGTTCAGGTTCACCTTCAACGGTGTGACCATGAGATTCGTATGAGGTATCGCTTCATTTAACAGAAAGCATAATATGTAAACGAAGCGCCCATCTTTCCAGCGACACACTTCCATATATACAAATAGCGGGAGCGACCAGACATGATATTTACTTCTCGAGATTCGAAAAGAGAATGACCATAATCGTCTGAATCAAGGTACTTGAAGTAGCATCTAGGGTGACGTCATTTACATAACCAATTAGACCGAAAGTACAACACGTGACTTCGAGTATAACGAAACTTCCGATATAGCGCCTACTATTGGGAAGCGGCCAGCTTTCAGACGATTCACTTCGGGATGCACTACGACTTCCGTTAATATAAAAATTGTGCGCTGCCATGAGAGATGGGCGACACCAGGCGCCTCCCAATGTAACTAGCTATAGTAACGCCATCTACTGTTGGATCTCTATTCGTCGACACACTTCCGGAATGGTGTAACAATAGATGCGGAAATGATAGCCATGCGACTTCCGGTACGACAACACTTTTTTAGATGGTTTTGATTGAACAGGGAGTAAAGTGTAAGGCGCCTTGAGCAGTCCAAACGGCTGGATACTGCGCTATATAAGAATTCAGCATCTACCGGTCAATATGTGTTGAATAATAGAGTACCACATATATAGAACTGACCACATCAGTGTTATTTGAATTGTTTATGAAATAGTGGTGTTGTATCATGTTGTTCATATGAATATAATAACTCAATTGTCAACTATCAATCCCACAGACAACTTAATATTAACTGCATACGACAGACAGTCCGATATGTAGTATAAGTTAGTTATGAGAAGGACCGCTACAGGAGTTTTGATGAATTTCTAATTGTAAATATATACAATAGGACACTTTCAATTAAATCAGGACTGAAAGACAGTTGCCGCCATGTGTGTTTGACAGGTATGACGGTTGAACTGCATATATTGATAGTGACACGTGTTGTTCAAAGTCAAAGCAATATCTAATTAACTGCAAGTTATCGTGTAGCGTACTCATAAGTGTTCTATAATATTGTACGAACCTAAAAAGAAAGCAAACACATTCAGCCATAGTGTCAACGCAATTTTATTTCTTTTTTGTCAATTTATGTATTTTTTACAAACAATAGACGAATGAGGCCGCCGAATAAACTACCTAGACCGTGACCTCGTTGCACTCTTGTGTCAGCACAATTTTATTTTGTTTGGTCAATTTATGCCTTTCTGACAAACAATTGACAGAATATCCCCAATATGATGTATCTTGCATACTGTTCCTATGATTTGCATTTCGCACACGAAACTGACACAGCACTTCGAATGAGGCCGCCAAATAAACTACCTAGGCCGTGACGTCGTTGCACTCTTGTCCCAACAAACACGGGTAATCCGTCACGGACTTGTCTGACGTAATAGTCTTCGTAGGTGTGACTGCGACTCATGTTTCGAAAAACGATGGTTTGTGTCGTTGAAAATGTAACATCACCGTCACTCTACGACGTTCGAATGGTACGCGACGTGCCGTGTCGTCGCTTATATCGATCTCGATAGTTGTAAATTATTTGTGCAAGACGGGAACGTATTGCACGTTGTCGAAACTTTTTGACACCACGTCTCCGTGTTTGCCTTCTAAGTGTACAACCATATCTACCACAGAGTCGGCTTCTATCATCGAGGTGAAACCTTCTTTTTCTTCCGCTTCCAAATTGTTATAATGTTCACGGCTTAAGCCTAACAAACGCCGTAGATTCGACGAATACACGGTGAATGAGATGTTTTCTATCATGTGTATAGTCACTTTTGTCTGATATCAATGTAGCAACATTTTACCTTCTTTTCTTTTATTGGTGACTTTAAGCTTCTGTTGATTGCACGATGAGCGATTGGGGGCTATCGTAGCAGCCTGTCTCGATATTCTCCACATAAAGCCCACCGTTGAGAAAGACGCCGAAATATGTATTCTCTCGTCTGACATTATACCAAGTGTGCGGGTATTGAATCTCGACCAAACCGCACCCCGTGACACGAATGGTCATTCGAACTGCATGTAATAGCCTTTATAGGCAACGCGTGATTATTCTAAACTGACAATACATTCCAGTGAGTAGAGGGTTGACGGTATGAATGGTTGGTTGACAGACGGATCATCTTCGTTACTGTCGCTTAAGCCTAGGCCGCATGATTGTAGTAGTTGGGTGTTGTTTTCAGCATTACGTTAGCCATTGTACTGTCATGGTATTGAAATTATGCAACAACAATCTCTTCATAGGGACGCTACCTTAAAATGTAGTACTCTGTGTATACGCTAGAGGGCTGCAATAGACCGGTAGTAGGGTATCTTCAGCACGACGTTGCCATGACACTGTTGTGGTACGAATGACGACCTGGATGCCTGTATAATCTGAGAATCACGTGGTCATGTACCTATCAACCAATCAACGCCGAACACGTCTCCAAACTAGATATATTCTAGCTGAAATAGGTTTTGATGCGCGCGGTACTATTAATAGCACATACGTGACATCAAGAAAAGGCAACGAAGTCTAGTTACAATGTAACATATTGTACGTCGTGGATAAGTTCAGATTTGTATAGCTCCACCGATCAAATTCGTTCTGCTCAATCCAGTTGCCTAACGAAAGGGTAAAAAGACATTGTGAACGTATACGGTAACCGGAAGTAAGCTTAAACGACTTCGTTAACCTGTATGGTAAGCGGAAGTAGGCTTAAAAAGACGTCGTGAACCTGAACCATAACCGGAAGTAGGGTGATGGGAAGGTCGTTGTAGGTTAACGGAAGTAGACTTAAAATATATCATTAACCTGTAGGGTAACCGAAAGTACGACCACCAGTGCCATCCCCTCATGGCAATGGGTGGACTGTTGACGGATACATTTTGGTACATTGTCCACCAGCTCCACAGGCAGTACTTGAATGTCAGTTGCAAATGTAAGACATGTGCTGGTGTTCGTCGCTCGTGCAAGCTGAATGGGTCAACATGTACTGGTGTTTGCCGCTGTAACGCTGATGATTGCGAAAATAGACCGGTCACATCGACAGACATGAGAGTAGACCCACTAGTGTCAGAAGACGACTCCGATATGGAGTGACATGGTTTATGATGGTCCATGAAACTATTTGTCAGTTGGTGAACTTCAGTAGAGAACCTTTAAAATTATGATGTATTTTAAATGTGTTGTCATCATTACTATACTATTTGTGATTTGCCAAAAGTTTACTTACATTAACATAATTATATGTCAATGTCATCTCATAATTACGCATGTATATGTCAAAAAGAGAAACATGTTGTCTTATTAAATACGTGTTAGCCAGAAATGTATTTATCACACTGAAAGTCTTTTACACGAATACAATGCTATGCCCACTCTGAAGGGACTTTGTGGTTTTGTTCGATAAGGGGGTAGGGTTATTGACATTTCTATAAAATTGTTCAAACATAACAAATAACAATTATTCGTTCAGTAAGTTGAAGTAATTGACCACACAATCATAGACACCAGGTCTGGTTATATGTAATTTATATAAGACATTATGTTGTAACGTATGTGATTCCGGTTACCGTATGTCGACTGAAAAATTGTGTATATCATACTTTTTATGGACGAAAAGTTAAATGTATTAACCTGATTGATGATGAAAATCGCTTTGCAATATGTTACGACCAACTACGTGAGACTATCAGATGATTAACAAATAAATGGTTGGTTTAGAGCATATTGTGCGACGATTTGTCATTTCCCGCCATTTTCTCAATTTAAGGGGTAGGGTTACTTATATGATGATATCTTCATTACTTTTTTCAAGTGATACTATACTTTCGATACTATAGATCACAATATTTTATTTAAAAAGCTTGAACACTACGGCATAAAGGGTACTTCCCTAACTTGGCTAATGAGCTACCTTGTCAAAAGACGCCAATTTGTCAAATTCGATGACGTAACATCTGACACATTATCTATTTCAACTGGCGTCCCGCAAGGGTCAATATTAGGACCCCTACTATTTACTCTATATATAAATGATATTTATCTTGCTAGCAATAAATTCAAGGCCATACAATACGCTGATGATACCAGCCTCGTCGGACCACTCTGTTCTTTCAAGTGCAATTCAAATATACAAAACTATAATGTTATCAGTGATAACATAAACGATGAACTAAAACATATTAGTGAATGGTTATCTGTAAACAAGCTCTCTCTAAATACAAACAAAACTAAATGTATGCTGTTTCATTTTCCACAACGCAATACAAATTATCGTTAAAAATAGATGGTAAACCCATAGAGTGTGTACTACTTTCTAGGCACTACTATTCAAGAAACGTTAGATTGGACTCCACACATTGACAAAATGTATAATAAAATATCACGAACCCTGGGAATTATTAATAAATTAAAACACTTTCTACCTGGATATACATTAAAGACCATGTATAATTAATTAATTGTGCCACACCTCAACTACAGCGTTTTGTCATGGGGTTTTGATACAGATAGACTTCCTAAATTGCAGAAAAGGGCCATCCGAATAATTTCCCTCAGTAAATATAACTCACACACCGAACCTACAATGAAATCTCTAAATCTATTAAAACTGGAAGATATCTTCACTCGTCAATGTTTGACGTTCTTTCACAAATGTGTACATAAACGCGTTCCTAAATTTTTTGAAACACTATTTTTACAACACGCTGCATATCATGTGTGCGTGCTTGCGTGCGTGCGTGCGTGGGTGCGTGCGTGCGTGCTTGTGTCTAAACGCTTCATGTGTTCGGCATTCAGTTTTTATGGCTTTACGGATCTAATGCTAGGCAACAGGTCATGCAATGTATATGTCAATTGATATACGTACTCTTTGCAGCCTCTGCGTTATGTTGTTTCCTTAGAAGCGTGTATAGTAACCGTGCTTCTGTGTCCATTAGAATTCTCATCAGCTCGTTACTAGACAGTGCTGAACTAGAAACACACAAACAAGTTTTCGTCAATATGTTGCCAGAGACAGAAGTAAGATAACCATGGGGCGTGGTTCGGATGGATCAGTGTAAATATGCCTCGTATTATAATTATAATTATTGTACGAAGCAACATTTCCTCAATACACTATAGGTGTGCGCACCGTCAAAAGTAGAGAATTCCTTCAACAAAATTGCCCTAGGTCAGGTTATGCATTCCAATTTGCTGTTGACTAAATATTAGGTCTATTACGGGTAATTCTCATAAGTGCCCTGGTTGGGAAGGAAATCGCTTTTGTTTTTGTTGATTTTATCGTTTCGCTATTTTACCTGCTTTTTTCCTAATATTCCTTCTTCTATACACAATTCCACATGAGATCCGCCCGTGACATTTATTAACTGTGTTATTCTAATACTTTGAATGGAGTTTAACGTGTAATAGAATACGTAAATTGACTGACTCGTTGAACACATCACCCGCGGTCTCGTACCTGGTTAGTCTGACAACGCCGCTATGCGTCGGCCGGAAGGTTCTCTTGCCGAAGCCGTGACTGAACCTGTCTTCGGCGCCTTTCTGAAAGCCACCGTCAGAGCTCCGTACCGATATCTTGCCGGGGAAGCGGTCTGCCCAGGCCATCGACGATAGAAGCACAACCAGCAACAGCGGCTTCATATCTGGACAAAACAAATACATTAGGAAATGTAAAACCAATTGACAGACAGAAAGTAAATTCAAGAAGTCAAAACGTTTAGATGATAAAAATATGAACGACGTGTTGTCTGCCCTACGTCGATGTCTAGCTAGTTTGAGATTGCAAATATGTATTTTGTTTTGATGCGTCTCTAACCTCAGATTGCTGCTGAAGATTTAGGCACAAAATAAATTGCTGTCAAACGCCCGACAAGTATTTGGCTTGTAACGGTTTCTAACTAAATCAGGGTTTTATAAATGCAATATGTCTTTCTAGACCCGTTCTTGATGGCAAAGTACTAGCTCTTCGATAGGAATACACGGCGATCAACGTGGAGACTTTGGATCAAATCAGATGATAATCCCGCGTAAGAAATACGTAGGAACCGGGAATATGACCATTGTGTAAATTCGTCAGGCAATCGAGAACAGTTCGGCCAGAATTAACCAACTTCAAAGGCAACGTCGAATGAGGTAGCATTCTCGAAGGTCCATTGCTTTACGGATATATGTGTGATGGTGGTTGACAATTCAAATGAGAAGTTATTGATCCGTGCGAGCCGCATCAAGCCGAATGCATTCTCAAGTCTGGGAGAAGATTGGTCAAGCTACACAAAATACGTAACTTTATTAAGTATTCCAGGTACGTCGATTTACTTTCGGCTACCTAGACGGTTCCTTGTTCCGTCTGTAAATGATGAACCACGTAGTGTTGGGATCGATCACAAACGTTAGAAACATCTGTCTTGTCAAAGCGTCCTTTAGCGAAGAGTGGAGATGGATTTGTCGCTACATCCTAGCTAGCAGGGGTGCTACGTCACGCCACTTGGAAGGAAGCTAAACGTCAGAGCAGGGAAATGTTAAACTATAATTCACACTCAGAAGTGTTCCGCTGCAAGGGAACTGATGATACGATCAGACATGTTGAGGCAAAGCGTAGGTTGTGCTCTCATAAAGGTAAAACATCACTCTCTTTCGAAATTCTCTATCCAGGGCCGCATCGTTCAACGACAGATTGTTGTAAAGTATCTTGGACACATAATTATTGAAGATAGGCATGATGACAACGGTGATGCCAATAGACAGATAATAATTATAATAATGAGTCAACTTGTAGAGCCATAAATATAGACCAAAGTCCATTCAGAGGCGCTCAAATACATTAACACACGAATGTTAAAACTAGCTAGTTAAATAAATGATAATAAAATTAATAAAACCGTGGTACATAATGCATATGGTGAAAGTATGGTATGTAAGTGGAACCATTTTATGTAGACAATTCAATAACTGTAGTACTAATGTAAAGCTACCTGTATTTAAGAATTACTTTGCATTTCTCAGTTGTCGACTTCCTGTATGCCCAGCATTTACTGTGGCCTACATCAATTCGTTGAGAATGTTTTTACGAATTCCTAAATATTGTAGTGCGAGCGAAATATTTGGTTATGCCAACGTGCCAACTTGCTATTGTGATATAAGAATGAATGTGTGTGTGTGCCTGTTTGCGTGCGTACGTGCGTGCGTGTATGAAACGTGTGAATAATATGAGCAATTATATTGTTCACAGTGTTGAAAAAATTAACATGATGTACTTGTCTCTGGTGCGGATAAAGCAAGTATATTGTTTACACTAATATTATTTAGAACATTACACTAATTACACCTTATAATGGCTTCTATGACATGCATTTATTTATATTGAGTAGGTTTGGCTCGTATTTGTCTTGTTATATCACTTGTACCTCTATGTCTGTTGAACGTTCCTTGTAAAAAGGAATGAGGCTGAAATAAACGTATCCTATATCATATATTATTTGTAGTACAGCGTACTCTAGTAATTTTAGCTCTATGCTATGATTCGAAGCAAATCTATAACAATACGTATTTATACAAACATTACTCGTTATAATGCGTTGAAAACAATCCTGCTGTGGCAGGTCATTCTTCAGCATCGTGCGTCTAGGTAGAAGCTGCTAGATGTTTAGTTGGATAACGACTTCAGCAGCTCCAGAAGAGGCGACAGCCATGTGTTTTCGTCGAAAATGTGTGAGAGGAGATTAACAGATCCACGCCCGTCTATTGACTCCTATCATATGCATTTTTTTGTACAATCAAATTTATTGCAAAACAGAAAGAAAAACAAAAACATTGGTTTCTTTCAATGTCGGTTTTTATATCATTTAGAAAGTAATGTATTCCAATTGTATTACGGAACACAAAAATATTAGCCAACTCGAAAAGTATGTTTGGTTCATGGAGGTAAAACTAACCAATATTGCACCATTTGTTTCATTGGAACAAGAGAGTTTATTTTCATAATATTTTCGTCCATATTGATACTAATTGTATTTAGTATATTTATTTAATTACTGTGTTTATTTGTATTTTACTTATGTTAGTTAATATTTTAGAATAATTCCAAACATATCGATGCATTAAAAACATAACTGATACATTTAAATATATATTAAAATAGTATATGATTATTATAGTATATGTTGATTAGACAAGATACATGTATAGATTTGTTTATTTTATTTACACTAACTTTTACTATTTTTAGAGAATGTTTATTGAACAGTTTTATTTTAAAAACTGTATTCGTCCTGCATGTTGTAAAGCGCCACGAACAATTTAAACTTGTATATGGCGCTATATTAAGTAAAATATATCATTATTGTTAGTTGATGGTAATCCCAAAGCAGGTTGTCATGTGGTGAATTTGACCTTCATTTATTTCGTTCATAATCTCTGAAGTTCGTTCATTGTTTGAATATAAAATTACAGTGCTGTAAAACAGCAATTTTAATAGATTCCTTTCTGTGCAAAATGTAATTAATTCCATAGCATTTCATGCATCGGTTGTCGGTAGATATATTCATTTTACTGCAAACAACGCGCGACAAAACACGATGACCACCGTCTTGAAAAAGTGGCCAACGACAACTTGCGAGCGTGCGTGCGTGCGTGCGTGCGTGCGTACGTGTTGTAACCACGGTGTCTGCCCTTATGAAATTCCGTTCTTCCGGTGTGAGCTGAACCTTATGCCACTCGTTGACGCTACTGCATATTCATGGTTAGGCCTGAAAGAAAAGTGTGAATGCAAATTATCTTTTTACCACAACTATTAAGGTTAGCTCACACTGACGTTTCAGCAACTGTCGGTTGTCTTTTTAGGAACTGAATTGTGATGGAACATAATTCTTCTTCTCCACGCCACGCATGGGACTGGACCAGCATTCTTTCCATACCAACCGGTACCAGTTGATCCTGGACTACGCTTTACTCTACAACGGGAAACGGGTTTGCGCGCCGGGCATCCCGGGAAGGCTTGGCTAGAAAGCAGGAAACGGTATTGCGCACAGGGAATTTATGGAAAGGTCACGGTGTTACTAATAAGCGTTCGCTTGAGCAGGTTTCTATTACTTTGATTAGTGCATTGTTACGCATTTTGTACAGACGATGCGTCACTCAGCCACTGACGTTTAGATACTGGAAGATCGCAACGCCGCAGGAATTGTTATATATCTCAATTATGTCTCATGTCGTTATTTTTCAACTGATATCCCGACGCTAGTTGTAATGATGTCAATGATCTGTATAGATCAATCGGTCAACCGGCTTTCTTCCAGGCTCGACGGTTCTGCGATGGAGTATTATATCAGATCACAACGTCGGGCTGTTGTCGATGCCTAACTAGTCGATCGATGGTTGACTGTTGGCTTCGTTCTTAAATCGTAATACAACCATCGGCTTCGGGTGACCGGGCGTTTTTCATTGCCCATGGCTGGAAGGAACTGGTGTAGTGCCCACGGTGTCGACGTTCAGCTTACGGAATTAGCATGTCTTCGCTATAATTATGGACACGATGATAGCCAGGTTAAAACCACGAACGGAATGACTGGACCTACATTTAGCAGAGGCGTAGTAGAGCTATCGAAAGTGGGTATGTTAACAAAATGCTACTACAATGGTTCATTTTATAGCAATTGTTTAGCCTTAGAGAAAGTTTAGATTTCACGTCATTTATTTACATCACACTATTGTGATATATTGCTTCCACCAATATATGCGCTGGCATGACCACAATTAAGTTGGCTCATTGGATCACTTGTGCCAGTAGCTGTCGTTGGTGTGAAGACAGGGATCGTAAATATGCTAACTTGATCATTAGAAAGTGTCACATTTAGCACATGTAGAATATTACAGGGCTTACATTTCTCTCCAGCTTTTGCAGATCAAAATTACAGCCATAGAAACTAGTAACCGTTTTGAATATTTGTTTTCGTATGCGTCTCCACCAGGTGTCGCTGTCAAGTCGTGTATGTAATGTAGATGCGTTTACCGAACCTATCTTTGATAACGATACGATGAGGTGCTGAGTTGTGCAATAATGGTGAGACTTTCACTTCTGCGATGGTCCCTCACGGTTACAATTTTGAACATCTCCCGCGGAGCGATCGACGGGGTGGAAGAGTTCTGGTCTTTTTTAAGACCTCCTTCCACCTTTCTCTATACAGACCGTGGCCCGCGGAATCTTTCGAATGCCTTGAAGTGGTGTTACGCGGGTCGATAGTTGCGGCAACGGCACGTATCTTTGTAATTTACCGACCACTATCGTCTTGTCGCAAGTCCAAGTCCTTTCGCCAATTCCTCGTAGAATTCGGCGAATTTCTTGAATGCGTTTCGCTTCGAAACACCGAACTCGTCTTACTCGGTGACTTTAAGGTTCGTTGTGGAAACGATGACGACAAATATGCACGTGACTTAACTGCATTGCTGAACGATGTAAACCTAAAACAACATGTGACATCGGCAACACACTGCCGGGGTAACATTCTCGACCTCGTTATCACCCCGGTGAATGGCTCTATTGTGACAGACGTGTCGGTGGAGTCCTTGCTCACAGACCACCACATCACCATGCGTAAGTTGGTTTCATCTACGCCACGACCAGTGCGTAAGGATGATTTATCGTAAATACGCTGCAATCAACATGCAGCAGTTTTGTGCGACTTACGCGCTTCGCCACTGATTAACAACCCCGCCGACAACATTGAGAGTCTGTGTGAACAGTGTATTGATGAACTTCGAACGGTAATCGACAGACATGCACCAGTCATCCAACGATGGATAAATGTGCGTCCAAGACAACCATGGCGGACTGACAACTTACAGCTGATGTAACAGCAAGTGCGACGAGCAGAGCGCAAGTGGCGTCACCCGCGGCTAGCTGTCCATCGTGAAATGTACACTGACTTGCGTGACGCTTTTAAGCAGAGCATCGCCACAACCAAATCTGCTTATTACTGAGCTGAGATCGAAGTTACATCTCACGATACCAAAGCATCACGATCGTACTCGTACGTCTGTGCTCCCCGAATGTGACGACGACCCGGACGCGCTAGCTGAGCGATTGGTCTCTTACTTCTCAGATACGATCGCTGATATCAATCAGTACACGGCTGGTGACTGCACGCTCGCAATGCCAGCTGCCCGCATTCCTACACGATATCGAATGCCGTATTGAAGAACTATTATGCGACTTTCAACTTGCTACAGTCACCGACATCTGCGGTCTGGTTGAGAAGACATCCAGCAAATCTTCTTCCAGCATTGACGTCATTTCTGGAAGCATGCTTAAGTCTAACATTTACATTCTTGGACCAGTGGTAACCAGCATTGTTAACATATCCGTCATGTCGGCATCACTACCTATCGCCATGAAACATGCCGTAGTAACACCGCTGTTAAAGACGTATGGTCTTGATCCAGAATTGTTATCGAATTATTGTCCAAATGTCAAATCTGTCTTTCGTATCGAAGCTCGCCGAGACGTGCATTGCAATCCAAATACGACAGCACATGGATGCGAAAGGCATCTTCGATATTTTCCAAAGTGCGTATCGTCCAATGAGACAGCCCTAGTACGCATACAAGACGACATACTACTTTCTCTGGACAACAAGAAGAGCGTGATACTAGTGCTACTAGTGCCGCTTTTGAAACTGTCGACCACCATTTACTGTTCAATCAATTGCACAGAATTGGCGTGCGTGGCAACGCAACGTGCTGGTTGAAGTCTTATCTGTCACTCACAACGAACACAGGCAGTTAAAGTTGGCAACATCATTTCAAGAAGTGTCAATCTAACATGTGGTGTCCTTCAGGGTAGCGTGCTCGGACCTCTTCTGTTTACAATCTACTGCCTTGGACTCAACCATATTTTGAACACATCATATGTACGCTGATGATACGCAATTATATGTGGACTTTCCCCGTGACCAGCCACTTACAATGGCCACTGACCGAATATCTCGTTGTACCACCGATGTGAAAGCGTGGATGTCTTACCATATCTCCTGCTTCACGAGAACAAAACTGAGGTGATCGTCATATCTGCAGTGAACAATCGGAAACTTGTTCACCCGCCTGTTGACCAAGTCATTGATGTATGTGGCTGTGCTGTTTCGCCGAAGCCGTTTATCCGCGACATCGGCATACTACTCAACAACACTATGTCGATGACGAATCAAGTGCGTCGTGTTTGCCAGGTGGCATATTGTCACCTCCGAAGCATCGCGTTAATTCGGAAATGTCTTACTACTAATGTAAGTAAATGTAAAAGTAAATGAATGGAACAGATTATCTCCTGATTGTGTTGGTGCTAGTAGCGTGAATATGTTTAAAAATAAAATCGACACACACCTTAAAAAGGCGGGATACATGTAGATAAAAAGTATTGGACTCTCGATAAGCCAAAAGGCTTCCTTGTCCACCTGCCATCCAGAGTAATTTTCTGGATGGCAATCTTGTTGTTAAATCTGTTAATGCCTGCAGAACCATTGTGAACGCTTTAGTCATGTCACGTATTGGGTATGGCAACGCATTGTTATATGGTCTGCCGGAGATGCACTTGCTAAAATTGCAGTTGGTATAAAATTCCACAGAACGTCTCATTACCGGGACAAGGAGACGAGAACACATAACACCTGTTCCGTAGGTCTACACTGGTTGCCTACACGCCAGCGGATCGAATTAAAGCTGTTACTGCTGGTATATCGTGCAGTGCACCATCTCGGCATGCGTACATTTCATTTCTCGTGATATCCTACACGCCGACCAGATCACTTAGATCGGCCGAACAAGGTCTGCTGACTCTTCCAAGATATCATCTTGAACATTATATTATGACTGTCGTTCCTTCTCGGTGGCTGACACGATCCTGTGGAATGCCCTGCCTCATGCAGTCAGGCATGCAAACTGCGTTGCCACTTTCAAATCACTCATAAAAAACATCCTTATTTCGACAGGCCTTCACAGAACTTTGCACTCCGCATCAGTGACATTTGTGCTATGTTGACATTCGGTTATGTATTTACGAAGCAGTTATTTATTTATTGATTGATTATTATTATTATGTTTTAATTAGCATATGTATTTATTTTATTTAAGCACATTATTTATTTTAGGTATTTAAACTTCTAATTCATTTAACATATATATATATATATGTATATATATATATATATATATACACTTGTAAATGTATATATTTATATATATTTATCTAACTGCTACTGATCTGCGTCTCGGCAGTGTAAGTTCATCAATGTATCTTTCTTCCGCTTTTCTGATGATATTAGCCCAAAACAAGTCAACCTCTCTCTCTCTCTCTCTCTCTCTCTCTCTCTCTCTCTCTCTCTCTCTCTCTCTCTCTCTCTCTCTCTCTCTCTCTCTCTCTCTCTCTCTCTCTCTCTCTCTCTCTCTCTCTCTCTCTCTCTCTCTCTCTCTCTCTCTCTCTCTCTCTCTCTCTCTCTCTCTCTCTCTCTCTCTCTCTCTCTCTCTCTCTCTCTCTCTCTCTCTCTCTCTCTCTCTCTCTCTCTCTCTCCCTCTCTCTCTCTCTCCCTCTCTCTCTCTCTCCCTCTCTCCCTCTCTCCCTCTCTCCCTCTCTCCCTCCCTCCCTCCCTCCCTCCCTCCCTCCCTCCCTCCCTCCCTCCCTCCCTCCCTCCCTCCCTCCCTCCCTCCCTCCCTCCCTCCCTCCCTCCCTCCCTCCCTCCCTCTCCCTCCCTCCCTCCCTCCCTCCCTCCCTCCCTCCCTCCCTCCCTCCCTCCCTCCCTCCCTCCCTCCCTCCCTCCCTCCCTCCCTCCCTCCCTCCCTCCCTCCCTCCCTCCCTCCCTCCCTCCCTCCCTCCCTCCCTCCCTCCCTCCCTCCCTCTCTCTCTCTCTCTCTCTCTCTCTCTCTCTCTCTCTCCCCTCTCTCTCTCTCTCTCTCCTGTCTCTCTGAACCACCAGTGAGACAGGCTCGCCAGATGACTCTGTCTGTCCTCAACAAAAGTCTGCCAGTGTAGAGGGTCGATGCCGTAGTCTTTTAGATATCTCTCTTGACCACATCTTTGAATCTTAATTTGGGTCTGCCTTCTGGACGTTTGCCCTTAGTCAACTCCCCATGAAGATGGTATTTGGGAAGCGGTCACTGGGCATACGCTGTACGTGTCCAAGCCATCGTAGGCATCTGTGTTAGAGGATGTTGCTTAGTGGCGTTGACTTGCAGCGCTGCAGGATCTCAAGATTAGTAATTATATCCTGCCATTTTACGCCAAGGATTGTTCGCAGGCAACGAAGATGAAAACTGTTGAATTTCCATTCAGTGTTGAGTCAGTTTTTAAAAGTGATGTTTTGTGCCAACGAAAGTCCCGACGACTGTAGAACGACCTACTGCCGATTCATGGCATTAGCTGTACGACATTCGGGCATTCGATCGTGTGTTGCTACTTTGTAGTTTCAAATGCAAATAAAGGCAAACATAATATATTTATATAGTTATGGCCAGTTTGGCCGTGAATTATTGTATAATTTCCAAGTCATCGCTGCCAGTTGCCAGGACTTCGCGGCAAATGGCCGCCACCAAATTCGAGACTTGGAAAAAAGTGGTTGTAAAACCTGGTTTTTGCCACGATACAACATGTTTATTCCGCCAAATGGGCAACACGTTTGTGCACTGTTTTCTATCGTTATTTTGTTTTGATAGTATGCCAAATATAAGAAGCAAACAAACATTAAAAGTGTTTTGGTTTATGTCTGCAATGTGTTCTCTTAAAGCGATTCTTTGTACTTTCTCTGCTATTTATGTCTAGCAAGTTTATGCATAAGTTGGGTGTTATCTGCGCAAAAGCCGATAAACAATTGTGTTTACGCGAATCATGTTGAGCTTCCTGCCCCGTGAATGATTAATTATGCAGCCCGAGAATAATGAATATTCATGCACACGCAGTGAACCACGCAAAGACCGTTGACGTCACTCACACAGTCAACATGTCAGATTCCGAGATGAGTTGATTCAAGCAATGACATTGTACAATTTGTAGACATATGTATATTGACAGCTATTTTTATAAGTGTAGGAAGCGTATGCATTATTTATTTATCCTGCTTGCCAATGCCGTCAGCTGAGTAACGTTTTGATTAAGTAGAATTATAACGTCCGCTGAAGCCGACGCCTGCCGTCGGTGTGTCGAGCCTCTACTATTAACTAGGCAAGGATCTCACCTTTCTAGTTAGAACAAAGCATTGTCCAGTATTTGACATGCAGTGAACGAAAATGCATACTAAAATTTCAGTATGTGCAACCATAGCAAGAGGATTAACCTGGTCGTGGATGTTATTTTTGTCTAAATCTGGGACTTCGGCATATTTCGGATTGGGTCTGTGAATGTGTGTCTACGGGTCGTGCCTTTCAAAATTCCAGTCAGCCGTTTTTGAAAAGTCCCAGTTTCCCCACATATTTGAACCGAAACATGAAAATGTGATATTCGTACGTTCACAGACTGTTTCTAATGCTACAGCTACGATTGTTATTAAACCTGGCTGGCATGTCATCATTCAATGTAAAAGTTTCAGGTTTATTAAAAAGTACACAATACCGTGTTACCACAGAATTTTGCGATGCACGAATTTTGGACACCAGCAGATCTGCACTCTAGAATACATAAATTTTTACCATGAATTTATTTTATTTGTAGATCAGATTGCACTGCTTCATGTCAATAGCAAATTTGATATTAATAGTACTCGCTAAAAAACATACAAATTAAAAACTTTCGTGCGGGCCAGCCGTTTTTGAAAGTTGATGGTCTTTGGCAGTAATTTCCAAACACTGAAATAATACGAATCTCGCATTAACAAAGTTGTTCTGTTGATAGGAAATGTCCTGACTTCACATCAGGTAAAATTGTTTCCGTCATCCATTCATGCAGCTGAGACACAGACAAATTGCCAGGCTGTGCGGAAGGGCAGGCACGACCTTTACGACTCGACCTGCTCCAGCAAGTACAAGAGATATGAGCACAAATTACCGACGGTTTGACAACGAATAGTTAGTCTCACTTGTGCTGACATTTTAATAACCAGGCCTCATTTCTATGACTTTGCTGGCATTTAATGACCCGACTGTTTAACCTAATTATACCTTACGCCTAATATAGGCACTTATATTTTACACAAGGCGGTTTGACAAGTCCAGCTGCCCAGTAAACATCCCCATTATTAATGCGGGTTAGACATTATGGCAGCTAACCCCTATTTTGTGCAGATTTCGTCAAAACGTCTAAGCAGCGTTCCGCAAATCCCAATATGGCCGGCGGGCTATATTTGGCCTGCAAACGGTTTCCAGCTGGCCTGCTAGACCCGCGCTAAGAATTGAAAATTGTCAAAAACAACAGTACCAAGTATTTGTGCGTTGTCTCAAACAATGCTGAAAGTCGGCACTTTAAAAGCACTAGGTTGAATTTGATAGCAAAACATTCTTCTTTCAAACCCCTATAACTTTGCAGTTTTGGATATTCTCCTGCAAAGCAGCTTTGGCATGTCCAGATGTTTGCGACAACATCGACAACATTAAACCGACCGGTAAACAAACTTTCAAAGAAGTAGCGAAGTCGGCAAATCAACCACTGAAGGCGGTCTGTGTGCGGTTCAGCCTTTATGTAAAAACGTTCACCTTTAGTATTCCGTGAAGCAACATATTCGACGTGTTCAGATGTCAAAAAATGAGTGAACCCAAAGCTGAACTCAAACGTGGTATTCCCAGCTGAGTGACCGGCACGCCAATTCCATGGAAAAAACTCACCAGAACCTCCCCACGTCTCAACCAACTGTTGTATAGGACGTGCCGATTATCAGGTGATTGGAACTTTTTGGCAGGATTTGATTGGGCGATATTGGAATTCCCATCGACGAATCGAATCACATCAAGAACACCTTCGATATCGTTCGAAGGTTGTTTTACTTGCGATCTCTCTGTCCTCTCCAAGCAATAGTAAGCCTAGTTTATAAAAAATGAGGCAGCGTCACCATTTTGTTTAGACGTTATTTTTATATGGCGTTTAAATAGTAAAAAATATAACACATTCTTTACGAGCACCTATGAAAAGGAATTTTATGTGTTACCTAATTAAAAATGTTGGCCCGCAGAGAAATAACTGGACACATTTTGGACAGTTTGCGGAACTCTGATCTATAGAATATCAAGTAAAGACTAACTGTGGCTTTAATTGCACATTCTTAGAATAAGCATCTATTGCAGGAACCAACAGATACAGCGAACTGACGAATTGCACATAATGCAAAAGAATGAAAACACCGCGGTACGGTTATAACAAAGTTCTCTTCACAACGACATTTTTACAGGTGAAACTTCTAACGGTACAACTTGCAACGGTCTGCCTGTGTAAAGGTAATCAAACTCTTTACACAGACTTTGCACGGGTGCAAATTGAAACGGTACAGTTTGCAAATGTTCAACTAATTGTTTTTTAAACATGCACACCGTTGCAAGTTGCATCGGTACAAATAACTTGCACCTCCTGGCAGAAATGTCGCAAGTTGTATCAAGTATTGCAAGTTGCACCAGTACAAATAACTTGCACGACCTCTCCGAAGTGTCGCAAGTTGTTTCAAGGTGCAAATAATGCGCGAAAACTATTCGTCCACAAATATCCATCACTGTCTATAGGCAGGTACTCATTCATACAGCTGCGTGAACTGAAGTAATGAAGAGTGAACGAACTTGCCCAAGGTTCGATACCGCCGCACAGGATTCGAACCCGGGTTCTCCCAGTCGAGTCGAGCTGCGCTACTGCATCGGTACTAATTGTACTGGTATGTGTGCAGTTGAAAGCTGTATTGTTGCAGGTTGCAACACTAGGCCAACACCTGCCGGTGTAGAAAAGGTTTTGGTAACACACGCAGCGGTTCTGCTCCTAGCTGTGAAGTAAACGAGAGAAATACAAAGTTACATCAGGAGTATGGTTGTTTGTTAAGAGTCGTGACTCCCGGCTATCGAGAATTGGAAGATATGTAGCACCCGTGATTCGCAAGACACCACTGTCAGGTGTCGGCGTTGCGAAATTCGACTAACACTTGACCATCTTTGACGTCAAATATTACAGCGTCTACGCCCCACAAACAGTTGAGCGCATCGATGATCATGACACATTGCATAAAAAAACGGTCAACGGGTATCATTTCTGCTCAATCCTTAGCGATACTCGAGGTTCGCAATAGAGCCAGCCACTGCACCTAAAGGAAGGGCGCCAATAACGAACACATCAGCAGTTATGAACGTCGGCGTAGCGATATTATTTCAAAAATAAAAAGTCCGAGAGTAAGCTAAGAAGCAGAAATGTTAGAACACGTGGAACTGGACCAGTGTTGTCATTAAACAGCATACGAGTGCTACAGTAATGCGGGAGTTTGTGGAACTGCTTTGTGTCTACGGCTGCGGCTGCTAATAGCGATGCATGGAAAGTTCGCTATCGTCCTGTTTGGTCCGAACTCGAAGCCCGGAATGCACAGCTGTCTTGGCCTTGCATGATGGGCCTCTGTGGCTATACTTTGATCTTTATCCAATTCAGTTAATTGTCCTACATTTGCCATAGCAATAGTTACTGAGTTTCTTATAGCAATAGTTATTGAGTATACATCGCCCAGTTCAGGCGCGTAATTTTCTATGACTTGTATTGTCAACAACGCCAAAGGTATCCAAAGTGAACTACCTATAGAACATACATTGTGGATGTCAATAAACGGCGCAGCTAATGCAGTCGTAAGAAAATCCGTTACGATTTTGCTGATTTTCAACTGGCTTCCACGTAGCCAGAACTATATTCATTGGTATAGTAATAGTGTGTTACTTTGGAATAGAATTACATTAACATCATTAGTATTTTTGTTACATTAATGTATGTGCTACTAGAAACAATTATTACAGCACCGTCAACGACATCAATGGCCCCTGTTTGGGAGCAAGAATACCTTTTAAACTAGGCTAAAATGGAAAGGTTGACCAGTCTCAATGATGCGTACACGTCCAATGTCCAGCCTAAATCTGTATTGTTTCAATCGATCAAACACTTTACTACAGATGCCGCGTGCACTCAATAACCAGGCAGAGTCGCCGGATATAGAGATGTAAATTAGGCAATGTGAATGCGTTTTAAAGATTGATAGATTCGCTGCAGAATTATTTCCCCTAGTTGACATGGTGTCACGCGTGGGTGACGATGAATTCACAGTCACTGCAGCTCTCTGTTGGTTGTACACATTTGGAGAGGAAACATTGAGCAATCCTAGATAAACTTCCTGCAATAAACCATATGGATCGTCAATGTGTTTGGAAGCCATGATGACAGCAAACTAACATCAGCAGCTCCGCACCGTCTTGTTGCAAATTTCGTCGGAATTATCCGAGCTCGCTATACGGGGATTTAAGTGATAGCGCGGCGCTTTTTGTGGTAAACATTGAACTGTTGAATGTTGTTTCTTTTCTTCATTAGAACATATTTGGGCAGTCAGTGTCTTGTAATATCTACAAGTTAACGTATATTATATAACGTGATTGTACGACACAAACCGAACGGGAAAGGTTCCTTTAAAGATATCTAACAAATTTACACATAATTGTATGAAGAGGTAACACATACTTGCCCTTGTATTTTAAACCAGTTGATTTAAATAAAAACGTACACACACACACACTATTTAAGTCATGTTTTATCCATAGTGGTTCGCGCCACGCTGTGACTCGGCTAGAGCGTGTCATCTGGTCTTTTCAATGGGGGACATGGTCCACGCTACCAGCACACTTAACAACAGCTCTATACACACACAACACTATACACACACGCGTGCGTGAGTGTGCGTGCGTATGTGCGTGCGTGCGTGCGTGCGTGCGTGCGTGTATGCCCATGGCATAAATCGCAGCATCGCAGATGACAAAACCTTACTGTGACGTCACAGTTGATACCAACACCCACCTGGTCCGCCAATCATGTGCGAGAGTGTCTACGCGTGTTGTGATGTATCCTGGAATCCGACACAGTGACCGCGCGCATGGATATTGGCCATTTATAACGACCGCACAAACTGACACGAACGCTTTGATTGGTCAATGGTCACACAGACGTCATATGAACACAGCGGCAACATTGAAACCTGGATGTCTGTTATATAGTTACGGACTACGTGCTGTTTATGCCGACGTGCGTCAGTCAATTTCGGGTCCGTGGCTACGCAGAAGGGCCGCAATCGTGAGTTTAGACACATATTAAATTATGAAATTTGATTCGTACGAATTGTCGAGCAGAAGTGCTTTGCATTAGTGTGAATAGGAAGCGTGGGTGGAGACAAAAGCCGAATCCCCATCAGAAGTTTAACAAGATTTAATAAGATTGCCGACCAGAGTTATAAGCTACAGACGGCATGCGGACAAGGAAGCCTTTGGCTTATCGAGAGCCCAACAATTTTCCACCTACGTATAACCCGCCCTCGACAGATAGCTGTCAATTTTATTTGTTTAACAAATCCACACTGTTAGCATTAACACAATCATCAGCAATCATCAGATAAAAAGTTGCCTGCCGATAAGCTGGAAATATGCGCACATCTGTCGGACTAAATCTCTTCATTGACGTCGAAATTATTTATGTATTCTCAGCACTGTGACAATGTGTGACACTCAGTTTGTACGTAGTATCGCAGCGCTTAAGGTCAAAAGTGTACATTTCTGTAGCAAAAACTATTACAACTCACTACACTTGTTCTCAGCAGACTTGACTATTTAAATATGTTTTTTCATAAAGTTGCACTTAAGGATATCATGAAATTACAACATGTGTAAACATTTTAGCAAAGTTGTGACTCGGTACTATTACCTACGAGGCACTTTTATTGGTTACTCCTGTAAGAAAATCCTTCTTGCTCCTGGAATTAATATAAACATTGTAACTATGGTTTTCTCTGTTGCTGCGCCTTCTCTTTGGAATTTGTTCCACCTTAGTGTTCCTTATCGATATCGATCCGGGATGCCGGGAACAGAGTCATCCTGTTAATCAACGAACATGTTGTACGCTCCAATTAACTATGACATTGGGAGCAGGCTTTTGTAGCTAATGGATATGTCAAGTGTAGGCTACCAAATAGTACGTAGTCACGTATGTACGTTTTTTTTTATAAATATTGTTTCCCTGTCTGTTGGGGGGAGGCTGGCCTCGAATCCGGTCCTCGATTTCTGTTAGGTTTTTGTCTTTTCCCTCACTGATCTTGCACTGCTGTGACAACCAACCGTCTCCACCCCTCTATCTTGCACTGCTGTGACAACCAACCATCTCCACCCCCTCTATCTTGCACTGCTGTGACCACCAACCGTCTCCACCCCTCTATCTAGCACTGCTGTGACCGCCAACCGTCTCCACCCCTCTATCTTGCACTGCTGTGACCACCAACCATCTCCACCCCCTCTATCTTGCACTGCTGTGACCACCAACCGTCTCCACCCCTCTATCTTGCACTGCTGTGAACGCCAACCGTCTCCACCCCTCTATCTTGCACTGCTGTGACCGCCAACCGTCTCCACCCCTCTATCTTGCACTGCTGTGACCACCAACCATCTCCACCCCCTCTATCTTGCACTGCTGTGACCGCCAACCATCTCCACCCCCTCTATATTGCACTGCTGTGACCACCAACCGTCTCCACCCCCTCTATCTTGCACTGCTGTGGCCACCAACCGTCTCCACCCCCTCTATCGTGCACTGCTGTGACCGCCAACCATCTCCACCCCCTCTATCTTGCACTGCTGTGACCACCAACCGTCTCCACCCCCTCTATCTTGCACTGCTGTGACCACCAACCGTCTCCACCCCCTCTATCTTGCACTGCTGTGACCGCCAACCGTCTCCACCCCTCTATCTTGCACTGCTGTGACCACCAACCGTCTCCACCCCTCTATCTTGCACTGCTGTGACCACCAACCGTCTCCACCCCCTCTATCTTGCACTGCTGTGACCACCAACCGTCTCCACCCCTCTATCTAGCACTGCTGTGACCGCCAACCGTCTCCACCCCTCTATCTTGCACTGCTGTGACCACCAACCATCTCCACCCCCTCTATCTTGCACTGCTGTGACCACCAACCGTCTCCACCCCTCTATCTTGCACTGCTGTGACCGCCAACCGTCTCCACCCCTCTATCTTGCACTGCTGTGACCGCCAACCGTCTCCACCCCTCTATCTTGCACTGCTGTGACCACCAACCATCTCCACCCCCTCTATCTTGCACTGCTGTGACCACCAACCGTCTCCACCCCCTCTATCTTGCACTGCTGTGACCGCCAACCATCTCCACCCCCTCTATCTTGCACTGCTGTGACCACCAACCGTCTCCACCCCCTCTATCTTGCACTGCTGTGACCACCAACCGTCTCCACCCCTCTATCTTGCACTGCTGTGACCACCAACCGTCTCCACCCCCTCTATCTTGCACTGCTGTGACCACCAACCGTCTCCACCCCCTCTATCTTGCATTGCTGTGACCACCAACCGTCTCCACCCCCTCTTTCTTGCACTGCTGTGACCACCAACCGTCTCCACCCCCTCTATCTTGCACTGCTGTGACCACCAACCGTCTCCACCCCTCTAAATTGCACTGCTGTGACCACCAACCGTCTCCACCCACTCTATCTTGCACTGCTGTGACCACCTACCGTCTCCACCCCTTCTAACTTGCACTGCTGTGACCACCAACCGTCTCCACCCCTCTATCTTGCACTGCTGTGACAACCAACCATCTCCACCCCCTCTATATTGCACTGCTGTGACCACCAACCGTCTCCACCCCTCTATCTTGCACTGCTGTGACCACCAACCGTCTCCACCCCCTCTATCTTGCACTGCTGTGACCGCCAACCGTCTCCACCCCTCTATCTTGCACTGCTGTGACCACCAACCATCTCCACCCCTCTATCTTGCACTGCTGTGACCACCAACCGTCTCCACCCCCTCTATCTTGCACTGCTGTGACCACCAACCGTCTCCACCCCCTCTATCTTGCATTGCTGTGACCACCAACCGCCTCCACCCCCTCTTTCTTGCACTGCTGTGACCACCAACCGTCTCCACCCCCTCTATCTTGCACTGCTGTGACCACCAACCGTCTCCACCCCTTCTAACTTGCACTGCTGTGACCACCAACCGTCTCCACCCCCTCTATCTTGCACTGCTGTGACCACCAACCGTCTCCACCCCTCTAAATTGCACTGCTGTGACCACCAACCGTCTCCACCCCCCTCTATCTTGCACTGCTGTGACCACCAACCGTCTCCACCCCTTCTAACTTGCACTGCTGCGACCACCAACCGTCTCCACCCCTCTATCTTGCACTGCTGTGACCACCAACCGTCTCCACCCCCTCTATCTTGCACTGCTGTGACCACCAACCGTCTCCACCCCCTCTTTCTTGCACTGCTGTGACCACCAACCATCTCCACCCCCTCTATCTTGCACTGCTGTGACCACCAACCGTCTCCACCCCCTCTATCTTGCACTGCTGTGACCACCAACCGTCTCCACCCCTTCTAACTTGCACTGCTGTGACCACCAACCGTCTCCACCCACTCTATCTTGCACTGCTGTGACCACCTACCGTCTCCACCCCTTCTAATTTGCACTGCTGTGACCACCAACCGTCTCCACCCCTCTATCTTGCACTGCTGTGACCACCTACCGTCTCCACCCCTTCTAACTTGCACTGCTGTGACCACCAACCGTCTCCACCCCTTCTATCTTGCACTGCTGTGACCACCAACCGTCTCCACCCCTCTATCTTGCACTGCTGTGACCACCAACCGTCTCCACCCCCTCTATATTTCGCTCTTGTCCTCTACTCTTCTCCCTTTTTCTTCTTCTTCTTCTCTGACTTTTCCCGTCATCTGGGTTCGTCGGTATGGCTGGTACTTTTCTTTCTCCATGTCGCCCTGTCCATCACGTCATCTGCACTCAGACCCACGATTTCCATGTCTCTTCTGCATGTGTCTTTCCATCTGGTCTTCGGTCGTCCTCTCCTTCTTCTTCCTGGTATCTCTGCATTTAGCACTCTTCTTACTGTGTGTGAGAAGAGTGCTAAATATTTTCGGTCGACTAACTTCTCTTCCCTTCTCATCACATGCCCGCACCATTTCAGTCGTTTCTCTGTTATCTTTTTGGAAGCTTGTGTCACTCTCGTTACTCTTCTAATATATTCGTTTCGGATCTTATCTTTCTTTGTTACTTCCCACATCCACCTCAGCATCCTCATCTCAGTCATCTCTATCCTTGCTTCTTGTCCTTTCGTTGTTGTCCATGTCTCAGCCCCGTACAGCATTGCATTATCTTCCCCTTCAACTTCACTGGCATACTCCTGTCGCAAAACACTCCACTGCATTTCTTCCAATTTCTCCAAGCTGCACACACTCTCTGGTTTATCTCCGTTTCCATGTCTCCTTTCTCCTCCACGATTGACCCTATATATTTGAAGAGTGTCACTTTTTCCAGCTCGCCTCTCAGTTGGTCTGTCTATCTCATCAATGCATTCGAACCTGGAGTCGATAAATTGGGTTTTCGATCGACTAACCCTCATTCCTCTCTCTTCCAGTGCCTTCCTCCACGTCTCCAGGTACTCTGTCACATCTACCTCCACACAGCACAATATCATCTGCGAACATCATTGATTCTGGTGCATCTTTTCTCACCTTCACCGTCAATACCCCAAAGTTGCTGCTTTCACCAGCCACACTGCGCACCTTTGTCTCACACCCTCGGTACATATCCTGTATCAGTCTGATGTACTTTTCCGGCACATTCCTTTCTCTCGCACATCTCCATATCTCATCCCTTGGTACCCGATCATATGCTTTCTCCAGGTCTATAAACACCACTCTGATGTCCTTCTGTCCCTCCATGTGTGTCTCTATTGTTTGTTTGAGAAGGAAAAGCGCATATGTGGTACTCCTGCCTGACATAAACCCAAACTGACTTTCATGTATGTCTGTGCATTCTCTCATCCTCTTGTCTATGACTCCCTTCCATATCTTAAAGGAGTTTCATCTCTCGGTAGTTCGTACACTCTTGAATGTCGCCTTTTCCCTTGAAGATTGGGACCAGTATGCTCTGTCGCCAAGCCGATGGCATGTGTTCTGAAGTCATGACACAGTTTAGTCTGCATAGTAATTTTACACCAAAGTTGCCCATACATTTCCAAGCTTCAGCTGGTATTTCATCTGCTCCTACAGTCTTCCCACATTTCATCCCTCTGAGTGTTTTCTCTGTTTCTTCGTCACTGATACTCCTTACTGTTCCTTGATTCACATCCCTTTCCTCTTTTTCTACTCTCGGGTTGTCCTCGTTCATCAGCCAGTTAAAGTATTGGCCCCATCTCTCTTTGATGTCATCGTCTTTCATCAATACTTCTCCCGTTGCACTTTTGACTGTACGTATCTGGTCTATGTCCTTTCCTGCACGGTCCCTAGCTGCTGCTATTCTATAGATGTCCTTCTGACCATCACTTTTTTCTAGGTTGTCGAACAATCTCTCTACTGCTTCTTCTCTCACTCTTGCCACCACCTTCTTAGCCGTCGCTTTCGCTCTCTTCTACTCTGTCCTGTCTATCTCTGCTCCTGTTCGTTTCCATTTCTTCAGTCTGTCTTTCTTTTCCTTAACTGCATTTTCAGTGTCAACATTCCACCACCAGCTTTCTACTCCGGGCTTCTTCTTCCCAGTTGACCTCCCACATACTTCCTCCCCACACTTCCTGAACTGCTCCTCAGTTTCTTCCCACCATTCTTCCACATTCTCCGTTGTTACTTCATCTTTATCTGACAGTCCCTCTACTATATTTCTCCTGAAGTTCTCTCTCGCTTCTTAATCTTTTAGCTTCCATCATCTGATCTGTTTCCTTCCCACTGTTCTCCTCTGTCTTGTTTTCCTCACCTCCAGTTCAGAAACTAGTACCCTGTGTTGTGTGGTGATGGCCTCTGAGGGTAGTACTTTACAGTTCGTCGATTCCTTGGCATGCTCTTTCCCCACCATGATGTAGTCAATTTGGGTTTCTCGTCCCCCGCTGTTATATGTTACAATGTGGTTCCTTCTCTTCTTGTAGACTGTATTCAGTATCTTCAGCTGATATGCTGTTGCAAAGTCTAGTATCTTTATGCCTTCCTCGTTTGCGACCCCTATTCCGTGTCCTCCGTGTACGTCATTATATCCTGTCCGATCCCTTCCCACCTACTCACGCGACGCTTACAGGGTACTCCGTAGCACGGGCGTTCACTCTACTTAATCCAGTTCTCCACTCCTCTCCCAATTCGTCGAAATCTCTCTTTACACAGTCCTCCCGTCGCTGTCTGGGTCGTCCTCGCCTCTTTTTTTGCTCCACACTCCGGGCATATCCTTTCTTTGCCAGCCATTCTACTCCCATTTTCTCCACATGTCCAACCAACTTTAGTCAACTCCTCACCAGCTTCTTGTTGTGATCAGATGCATAGACGCGGGAACAGGTGGCAGCTGCCCTGGAATTTCTCCGGGGGGCAGACGTCTCTGCCCCCCATTAAATGTGAGCGTGAATGTTTGTTTTTGTGGCGAGCGTCAGTGGCAGGTGGAAATATAAATGTTATGAGACGATTGATGTGTATTTTGTCGACTGTGCAAGGTGAGAGCAATTGGAGGGCAGACATGTGGTTTTCTACCCACCTCCCAGTAATAGGCGGCGCGGCGACGAAAATTTTTTCCAAATAAATTAGTTACTTAAGATAAATATTAACATCACAACCAAACAGGTTAATCTACAAAAATATTAAATAATAAACACTTCAAGTAAATAACACAGAATATAATGTAATTGTGTAGTAAAGTAAATACATTTCCATTTGCTTTATAATAAATTAACCATTATGAAAACTAACCAAATAAATATGACATTATACTAATAATTTAAATGTGCGGAATTGTAAATATATGCGTTTGCTATCCTCAAGAGTAGCGAACAAACCCAAAAACTGATTCAAAGTGAGGATAGGCGAAGTTGAAACCAGTTTGTTTCTATATCTGTAACCAATCTGTTTTGCTCAAGATCATTACAAAAGTTGAGTGCAACTGAATGAGCAGTCTCCCCTTAAAAATTTCGTGTAAATAATTGACCCTTGTTTTTCAGCCTAATTGTAATGTCAAGGGCGTTAGCAAATAGTCCGACCTTCTGCACCAAAAGGGCCCCACACAGGTAATGGTTTCAATATTGCGAGACAATTCAAAAGTGCTTTTGCAGCCACGGAGATTAGCATCATGTCCGCTTAATTAAAGACACAAACTCACAAAATGGCCACCTTCAAGAGTGGTACTTCACGTACGCAATCAAACACAGTCATATGGTTATCCTCGATTCGAAAGAAGCACAGGTTTATTCATCATTCAAGAATATATGTTTGACAAGAAAGCCAAAGGATGATCTAATGATATATGTCATAATTTATATAATAATGTGACAATCATATAATGGTGCAAAGCTACAAATATGTTGTCATTTAGCATTGAATGAGCATACGGTGTTTATGGCAATAAGAAAGACATAGAGAGAGAAATGGTGAGACAGGGAGACGGAGAAACGGAGAGATGGCTAAAATGCGAGACCCGAAGACGGAGAGACGGAGAGACGGAGAGACGGAGAGACGGAGAGACGGAGAGACGGAGAGACGGAGAGACGGAGAGACGGAGAGACGGAGAGACGGAGAGACGGCTAAACGGAGAGACAGAGAGACAGAGAGGCAGAGAGACAGAGAGACAGAGAGACAGAGAGACAGAGAGACAGAGAGACAGAGAGACAGAGAGACAGAGAGACAGAGAGACAGAGAGACAGAGAGACAGAGAGACAGAGAGACAGAGAGACAGAGAGACAGAGATACAGAGAGACAGAGATACAGAGAGACAGAGATACAGAGATACAGAGAGACAGAGAGACAGAGAGACAGAGAGACAGAGATACGGCTAAACTGTGAAACGGGGAGACGGGGAGACGGGGAGACGGGGAGACGGGGAGACGGGGAGACGGGGAGACGGGGAGACGGGGAGACGGGGAGACGGGGAGACGGGGAGACGGGGAGACGGGGAGACGGAGAGACGGAGAGACGGAGAGACGGCTAAAGGGAGAGACAGAGAGACAGAGAGGCAGAGAGACAGAGAGACAGAGAGACAGAGAGACAGAGACAGAGAGACAGAGAGACAGAGAGACAGAGAGACAGAGAGACAGAGATACAGAGAGACAGAGAGACAGAGAGGCAGAGATACGGCTAAACTGTGAAACGGGGAGACGGGGAGACGGGGAGACGGGGAGACGGGGAGACGGGGAGACGGGGAGACGGGGAGACGGGGAGACGGGGAGACGGGGAGACGGGGAGACGGGGAGACGGCGAAACGGAGAGGCAGCTAAACGGAGAGACGGCGAAACGGAGAGACGGAGAGACGGAGAGACGGAGAGACGGAGAGGCGGAGAGGCGGAGAGACGGCGAAACGGAGAGACGGAGAGACGGAGAGGCGGAGAGGCGGAGAGACGGGGAGACGGAGAGACGGAGAGACGGAGAGACGGAGAGGCAGAGAGACGGAGAGACGGAGAGGCGGAGAGGCGGAGAGACGGCGAAACGGAGAGACGGAGAGACGGAGAGGCGGAGAGGCGGAGAGACGGGGAGACGGAGAGACGGAGAGACAGAGAGGCGGAGAGACGGAGAGACGGAGAGACGGAGAGACGGAGAGACGGAGAGACGGAGAGACGGAGAGACGGAGAGACGGAGAGACGGAGAGACGGCTAAACTGCGAAACGGGGAGACGGGGAGACGGGGAGACGGGGAGACGGGGAGACGGGGAGACGGGGAGACGGGGAGACGGGGAGACGGGGAGACGGGGAGACGGGGAGACGGGGAGACGGGGAGACGGCGAAACGGAGAGGCAGCTAAATGGAGAGACGGCGAAATGGAGAGATAGAGAAATGGATAGAGTGGGGATGGAGAGATGGAAAGAAAGATACACGAAGAGATGGAAAGAGGAAGAGAGACTAATGTCATCTCAAGACATTCAGAGCCGGTCCGTTAACGTTGTTTTCATATTAAATTATGTTTAGGTCATACAGCATTCTATTATTAAATCCACCAGTTTAGCACCATCCAGTTAACTCAAAACCTTTGTGTCAATGGTGATTGGCTCTTCGGTATTAAATTCTGAAATAATAACCGTTGGCTAACGGTTGTTTTTTTTCAGGTGAAGGTCATATATTGTCTACAAGTATATAAGAATGTGAATGTGACATAGACCAGAGATAATTAACACAATTCAAAAAAATGGTCTGTAAAAAATCGTCTAAGATAGCTAGTTTAAATGCCACACATTCTTTGGCTTGGAAAATGTTTACGTACTCCACAGAGACGTTTAGACACTTCGTGTCCTTTTGACCACTTAACTACTTGTTTCATAGGCTGACCGTTGCTTTGTAAGATAACACCGAGCCACAGACACGGAAATACGATAGCAGTTGGTTCGCAAAGAGATAATCGTCTTATAAGAATTCCCTGGATTTTGCATATTTTATTTATATGGTGACTTTCCGGAATTCAAGCACTAACTTAATATTGTCGTTTTTTCACGCATTGGTCTGGTTCTCCGCTGAATGCGTTGCCTTAATAGCACTCGTGTGTTCGCAAATGATACAATTAGGCTACTTTGCAACTGCTACATCCAGCAATTGTGGCTGGTGGGTCGAACGGCAGCCATCTTGAAGTACGGAAAACGTAATAAACGTTATTTACCTGACGGACCTTGTTCACGTGACATCACTAAATCAACATTAAGACCTTCCTAAAGCATACGTAGGCCCTATTCACTTCTGTAAAAGTAAAATCTGCGTTGATGGCTTCTTGGTAGGCTAGATTTAAAATGTTTCGTTGTGTTTTACTATGCTTGCGATGTGCTACAACCAAGACAACGTTTTGGTTAAGAAAACAACTTAGAAGTCGATGCTGTATGTTGGCTGTGTTCATGATATGAAGTGGATGATAGTCAACTGAGAATTCGTCTTCTGTCGATGATCATGTTCTCGGCTGTACGGGTGTTGAATGTTAGAAACCAACATTGTTTATAGGCACAGGACATCATTACGACAAATTCCCTGAACGGCGTGGTTAACAATAACGGTCATATCATTTCGTGATTCATTAAAACAAATTGAGATGGTCAGATGCATGTAGTTGTTGACGAAAAGACTGTTAAACAAGTGAAGAGCTTTGTATAATCGGGCGGTACAGTGTGTGAGGATGGAACACAAATACAGAGGAGGGTGCAGGAAGAACCGACAGCATGGAGAAGGGTGGAAGGCCTTATGTGGGACAGAAAACGTAATAATTAAAAGGAAAAGTGTTGGAAACCTGTGTTGCATCAGCCGATATATGTGGGTTGGGAACACTGGCACTGACAGAGAGACAAGAGGAGAAGTTACAGATGGCAGAAATCAACTGGGCCAGACAAATATTTAAAGTGACACGAGGAGATAGAAGGAAGATGAAGGAACTGAGAGAAGAGATTGGCATGAAAAAGCACCTAGAGGTGAAACTAATCGGAAACAGAATGAGATAATAGGCAGGACATGTGCAAAGAATGAGCGGAGACAGACCGTCAAAACAGCGTGAAACGTAGAAGAGGGTGACAAACGACAACGAGGAAGACCAAGGCTGAGATGGAATGACAGTATGAAACGGGACATTGGTAAGGCAGGTATGGTAATTCATTCTTGGCTGTTCACACCTGCCTTACCAATGTCCCGTTACATGCTGTCATTCCACCTCAGCCTTGGTCTTCCTTGGGCGACATATCTGGAGAGAAAGATGGAGAGAAAGAAAGAGAGAGAAAGAGAGAAAGAAAGAGAGACTGAGAGATATGGGGAGAGTTAACAAGAAAAGCGGAAGAATTATCCGTTGGCGAAGCTATTGTGGTTTATTAATTAGAGTGTTCATTTCGTCTAACACAACTTGAACAGGTTTCATTTTCTTTGATTCAAGTATCTATATTTCGTCGGGGATTTTGCCAACGCAAATTCGAGTAGGTCCTATTAGCGACGCGTAGACAAATGCAGCGAACTAGTCAACGATTCCTGAAGTCGTTTTAAGTTGAACAGTATTTTGTCTGTCGGCAAAGTGTTTGCGAACAACAAACACTTGTATTAAATAGTTAACTAAAATAATATTTAAGTGTGGTTTAACTAAAACAATATCGTTTTGTGACATTGAAAAAAAATCTTCTATATTCTAAACACTTCGATACCACATACGTTTACTTGGAAATATTCATCAATTGCGTTAGATATATAACAATGTAGGTGATGTTAAGCGACGAACCAGAACATTTACCTAAAATAAAACCTAAGTATATATACCAACCATTTGGTTATTACGTGTTCCACGAACTGCACTCAGAAATATAGATTTCTGGGAAAAGAATGAACTAGCAAGGCGACCCCGGAAGCGATGGTAATGTACACGTGTTCGGATGACGCACTTTGGCCATGTGATGGGCCGTAATTGGACCTGGTGTAGACAGCAAGCAGATTTAATGAGGCCGAGTCCTGGAGACGTTTTGCATTATCTCGACCTATTGTCAGAAGAAATATATTGTTTCCTGACCTACTATATAATGAGTACAAGAGGTTGGAAATTCAATCTATCCGCAAAACGTCACCATAGAATGGGTTATTAGAACCAGTATTGGGGGTCGCTGGAGTTACGATTAGGTTTACTTGTAGACTAAAATTGGTTAATTGGCCGCACTGATTGAAACATTAATCAATTTAGGTTGATCCAATTTGGTTGACGCCATATTATAGCAAGAGTTGCATAACCTGAAAGGTGTGTATAGGTATGTCGCTCTTATTCTGAGGTAACATTGAAATACGTTTCATATATAGAAAAACACAAACGTTATTGTTTTTCGTATTTGGCGTTATCTTGCTGTAAGCACAGGCCATCGACCAAGGTCCTCCACTCTTGCCTATTTGTTGTCATCTTTTCCAATTATGTCCAGGTGTAACTTATCTTCTTGCCCTGTATTCTATGTCTCACCGCCATGTGTTCTGTGCCTTCTC
>OZ023212.1:54661733-54759233 GCA_963995525.1 Escarpia spicata
ATCTATCATATATATATATAGATAGATAGATAGATAGATAGATAGATAGATAGGATAGATAGATTGATAGATAGATACATAGATAGATAGATAGATAGATAGATAGATAGATAGATAGATAGATAGATAGATAGATGATAGATAGATAGATAGAGAGATAGAGATATAGAGAGAGGTTGGTAGGTAGGTAGGTAGGTAGGTAGGTAGGTAGGTAGGTAGGTAGGAGGTAGGTAGGGTAGGTAGCGGTAGGTAGGTAGATTTATATATGGATAAATAGATAGATACATGGAATAGATAGATATATATATATATATATAGATAGATAGATAGATATATAGATAAATAGATAGATATATAAGACAGACAGACAGACAGACAGACAGACAGACAGACAGACAGACAGACAGACAGACAGACAAATAGATAGATAGATAGATATATAGATAGATGACCGGACAGACAGACAAACAGAGAGACAGACAGATAGATAGATAGATAGATAGATAGATAGATAGATAGATAGATAGATAGATAGATAGATAGATAGATAGATAGATAGATAGATAGATAGACTAGATAGATAGATATATAGAATAGATAGATAGATAGATAGATATGATAGATAGTATATATATGACAGACAGACCGACAGACTGACAGACAGATAGATAGATAGATAGATAGATAGATAGATAGATAGATATATAGATAGATGAACGGACAGACAGACACACAGACAAACAGAGAGACAGACAGAAAGACAGATAGATAGATAGATAGATAGATAGATAGATAGATAGATAGATAGATAGATGATAGATAGATAGATAGATAGATAGATAAATTCAAATACCTTTATTGTCCCTCATGGGGAAATTCTCTTGCTGTATTCGCTATTAAGAAAGCAATAAATAAACATGTGTAACTGAGAACACTGACCACACAGATCACACTGACCACACAGAACACACAGATCACACTGACCACACAGACCACACAGATCACACTGACCACACAGACCACACTGACCACACAGACACACAATATCGATCTATAGATAAATACTCATGGTATAGTATAGTTGTAAAAGAGTACGATAAAAACAAATACTAAGAATCACCAATCAGTAAAAGTCACAACCATCAAAAGCTGGGGAAATAAATTCTACACCGCAAGTAGCCCTTACACACGATTTATGTGTTTTGTGTGCAGAGAAGATCTTCGCGTGAAATGTTGGTGACTAGGAGGCTGGCATCGGTGCTATATATGAGGTTACTGCCCACTCGCTGGTTCAACCAATTGGTGGCCAATAGATGAGATCGTGATGCTCCACGTTATCGTGAATGGTTTAATTGTATATATTTATTAAACACACATACACAAGCTCGAACGCACGCGCATGCAAATACACACACACACACACACACACACACACACACACACACACACACACACACACACACACACACACACACACACACACACACACACACACACACACACACATACACACACACACAGCGCGCGCACGCGCTAACCCGTATTCACAGGCATTGGAGAGGGGGGGGGGGGGAGAAAGAGACAGATCATTCGTTTAGAAGACAGATAGAAGATAGGATGAACGAATTTCGAGAGCGACTGAGTCTCAGTTGAGGCAGCTGAAAACGACGGCCAGGTGGTAACAGATTGTAACAGTGATTTAGTGGGTGGTCGGGATCCAGAGAAATCTGCCTTCCCTTCTTCTTTGCCCTCCGCCTGTACAGGTCGTCTACACTGGTAAGTTCCTCTCTGACCACCTTGCTGCTGAGTTTGACGACGTGACTCGGGATATTTCGATTGGTGACACTCAATCCACCATGCCATGCCATGAAGCCAAAGGTACAGTACTTTCAAGGTAACGGCCATAAAAGGTCCTCAAAATATGAGAGCTCACCCCGAGGGATCCGAGTTTACGCATAAAATAAAGCTTCTGTTAGCATTTCTTGATGTTCAAAGCTGTGTTTGCACTGAAGGTAAGTTTAGAGTCAATTACGGTACCTAGATACTTGTATTCTGATACACGCTTGACAGTCTCACCATTGATGACCAGGTCTTTGGGTGGGGAGGGGTCTCTCCTGAAGTCGATGATGAGCTCCTCAGTCTTCTGGGCATACAACCGGAGTAGGAGGACGTCATCAAAGACATGAAGGAGTTACTGATGTCACGCAGTCTGAGATCATTCGTTGAGCATGGTGTGCGCGTCATCAGGCGCCTTTTTTAAAGGAGGCATCTGACTTTGCTGACGGGGCAGCCGAACAGTTGGAAAACATAATGAATGTGCCATTCCTGCCTGATGACTGTGAACTCGGTTGTAAGTTGACTGTCAGACTACGCCAACTTCTGCCAGTCACAACAGGTTCAGTTCAGAAAGTGTTGGCATCTCTGGCTTGTATGGGTCCATACTTTATGCAGATCGAAAGGATCGTGAGCCACCACAACCTCGTGGTCGATAATCACCGCACCAGTATGAATGAGGACACGAGAAACGCATGACTCGTGATGGCACTGAATAACTCTTGGAGAAGACAAGAAGCTGCTGGGCTCCGTACTGGGACATCTATGGATAGCATTAATTCATTAGAAAATTCACCCGCAAAACGGGATTCGTCTAGTCAAATTAGGCTTAACCCTCTGGTCAGTCTGTACATTGGAACGTATCATCCACTTCACACTGGTGCAAGCAGGTGGTAGAATATGTTAAATCTTAAAAGATATGCAACAATATTCCTGCCGCGTATCTACAGACTACACAAAGATATTGGGTAATTGGCTCGAGGGCCAACTTAGACTTAGTGTCCCGCTATATAGGAAGAATGGTTATATAGGAAGAATGTATGCAATACTTATAATATATATATATATATGTATATATATATATATCACTGAATAGTCCTCTTGTTGAGCGGTCCCTCTCCTGCATTAAGTGTTTTGTTATTAAAACATAAGTCCACATAAATAAATATAATTCTCCAAGATGTGCTGTGACTGTGTAGGTAGGAGACTGATGGTGTGTCCCCTGTAGATAGGCCACCTGGCTTGTAATGCCGAAGTACCTTTGCAGATGGGGTACCGCGTTACAGGGGCACTAGCTGTTACATATCTAGTGTTTTTTTGAAATATTTAATTAATCGACACATTGATGCACCGCCATTATTGATTGATTGGAGTAGTTCAGCATTCAAACATATGTACAAGGTACGTGTACTGGTAACTGCCTGAACTACACGTACATGTTTCCATTCGTTAAGAGGTTTAGCAAATCCATTCAACTTTATAAATTGTAGACCCTAGTGCGTAAAGGTAATGGCCGCCAAAATGTGGTCTCATTATATAGTTTATTGTGTGAAAACTTTGTGTTAGATGCATTTGTATCTGCTCAGTTTAAAATAATGAGCGAATTAGCTTACTCTGTTACAGCGCTCAGCATTAATGGTAACAGTTTTGTTATATATCTAGCACCATTATTTAACTAGATAACGTGTCTGTATAAAGGCTGTCACAAATTAATACACAATTTGAGATGGTATGCATTTTCCACTAATCTCACAATAATTCCAGAAAGGTTAAGCTATTATGTTAACAACTTTATTTCATGCTTACGTCCAAAAATAACAACGAACATGCAACTTGTAGCGACACTTAAGATCAATTTTATCCTATCACACCAGTACCCCTGAAATCTCGATAATGTAGTACTGTCTTTTTACACGTACCTGTACACACTCGCAAGCTGAACCTCCATAATGTAGTACTGTCTTTTTACACGTACCTGTACACACTCGCAAGCTGAACCTCCATAATGTAGTACTGTCTTTTTACACGTACCTGTACACACTCGCAAGCTGAACCTCCATAATGTAGTATTGTCTTTTTACACGTACCTGTACACACTCGCAAGCTGAACCTCCATAATGTAGTATTGTCTTTTTACACGTACCTGTACACACTCGCAAGCTGAACCTCCATAATGTAGTATTGTCTTTTTACACGTACCTGTACACACTCGCAAGCTGAACCTCCATAATGTAGTACTGTCTTTTTACACGTACCTGTACACACTCGCAAGCTGAACCTCCATAATGTAGTATTGTCTTTTTACACGTACCTGTACACACTCGCAAGCTGAACCTCCATAATGTAGTATTGTCTTTTTACACGTACCTGTACACACTCGCAAGCTGAACCTCCATAATGTAGTATTGTCTTTTTACACGTACCTGTACACACTCGCAAGCTGAACCTCCATAATGTAGTACTGTCTTTTTACACGTACCTGTACACACTCGCAAGCTGAACCTCCATAATGTAGTACTGTCTTTTTACACGTACCTGTACACACTCGCAAGCTGAACCTCCATAATGTAGTACTGTCTTTTTACACGTACCTGTACACACTCGCAAGCTGAACCTCCATAATGTAGTATTGTCTTTTTACACGTACCTGTACACACTCGCAAGCTGAACCTCCATAATGTAGTATTGTCTTTTTACACGTACCTGTACACACTCGCAAGCTGAACCTCCATAATGTAGTACTGTCTTTTTACACGTACCTGTACACACTCGCAAGCTGAACCTCCATAATGTAGTATTGTCTTTTTACACGTACCTGTACACACTCGCAAGCTGAACCTCCATAATGTAGTATTGTCTTTTTACACGTACCTGTACACACTCGCAAGCTGAACCTCCATAATGTAGTATTGTCTTTTTACACGTACCTGTACACACTCGCAAGCTGAACCTCCATAATGTAGTACTGTCTTTTTACACGTACCTGTACACACTCGCAAGCTGAACCTCCATAATGTAGTATTGTCTTTTTACACGTACCTGTACACACTCGCAAGCTGAACCTCCATAATGTAGTATTGTCTTTTTACACGTACCTGTACACACTCGCAAGCTGAACCTCCATAATGCAATTAAAGAAAGTAACGAACAGTGAAATGTCAACATGGTGCTTCCCTTCAACTAATTTCTACTTTTTAATGACATATATACCATAAGACATGTCGGCGCGATGACGTAAGGCAAGTAACGACGGAGGACGAGCAAAAGACAAGTCGACAGAAACACGATGAAGCCTTCCGAAAACTGTCGATGTTCCTTGAGAACGAAGTCATCAAAAAGAAAACTCCCATGATGGCAACATTAGTGTTGAGCTTATACAAAGAACAGTTCCTTGCTGTCGGGGGAACTAAAGTTGATATCAATAAGTACTCTGTGCAAAGTGTCATATTGAAAGTGAATGAACGTTTTGAAGATATCATCGTCGACAAACAAGCAAACAAATCGAGAACATTCGTTTACCATTCGTTATTACCCATAACGAGGCGATTGCTTTATCAAACGTTGCTTATGCCAACACTGAAGCAATCAGGTTTGCAGGCCGCCATGGATTTGCGCACAGAAATTCTTGAAATGTCCCCATCAGAGACTGCTACAGATATTCCGAAACTGATAAGATGATCAATGCATCCCGGTAGTTGCTTTGGATGTTGGTTTGTGCACATAGCAAATAACTTTTTTTAATCAAATGTTTTTTTTTAAATTATCTTAATGTTTAACTATAAATAAAAAATAGTGAAGATCTTTATCAAAAGTGAGGTATAATTTTTCAATGTATAATATGTGGATACCAGAAAAGGTACAACATTTAATTTCATTATTTTTCAACTTAATGCACACTGTTGTGGCAATTAACATGGTATGTGTGCTGTGAAACACAACAGAGATACATAAGAAATATGCGATGTCGACCTGAACTGCAACGTTGTACACGAAACGTATAATTCCGACATCAGTTACATGTAGAAGAATATAAGCCGCATACGCATACAGAACAATTATATATAATATGGAACGGTCAATAAATGACAAGTGGCGTATGTGTGTGTGTGTCACTGCAGTAATTACACTGCAGTTAGTCTATTTTATTGCGTGGTGGTATGCTGTGGAAGTGCATCTTGTTGTAATGCTTGTTTCAGTATTTGTTTAAGTTCATGGTTTCTTAGAATTGAAAATTACTTAAGTTTAATCCAAATGTAAATGAAGAAATAGTCTTTACGCCCTTATTTCTAGAGCAGCTCTAGAAATATATCTTTTCAATTTCCCTATCAACATGCAGGATACGATTCAGCAGTGTCGCATTTACTTGAAACAATTCTATATCCACGTAAATACCATGAAAACATTACTAAATGCCCGTGCATGCCCGTCGAGATCTGAAACAGCCTACCCTTTATTTCTAGAGCTGCTCTAGAAATAGCCTGCGCTCTTATTTGATGAGCAGATCTAGAAATAGCCTAAGCCTTTTCTCAAAGATGCTAGTTCCTTTGATTGATGTTAATTTAGTCTGTAATAATCCCGTGTGTATTGTATAAATGATACGGCAGGCTAATTGGCAATTTTATATAATTTTCTGTCCTTCTATATTTCGAGAATTGTCGTGATTACCACTTTCCGCTCATATTGCAAGGAATGGTGGTGCCACCCAATGAAGCAAGGTTAGATAACTGTCGTTTCAATAACCAGAATAGTTGTGCCACGTGGTGAACTACTACAATGACCAGAATAGTGGTGCACGTGGTGAACTACTACAATGACCAGAATAGTGGTGCCACGTGGTGAACTACTACAATGATCAGAATAGTGGCGCCACGTGGTGAACTACTACAATGACCAGAATAGTGGTGCCACGTGGTGAATTACAATTAATGACCAGAATAGCAGTGCCACGTGGTTAACTACTACAATGACCAGAATAGTGGCGCCACGTGGTGAACTACTAGAATGACCAGAATAGTGGTGCCACGTCGTGCACTACTACAATGATCAGAATAGCGGCGCCACGTGGCGAACTACTACAATGACCAGAATAGTGGCGCCACGTGGCAAACTACTACAATAATCAGAATAGCGGCACCACGTGGCAAACATCTAGAATGACCAGAATAGTGGCGCCACGTGGCGAACTACTGCAATGACCAGAATAGTGGTTCCACATGGTGAACTACTACAATGACCAGAATAGTGGCGCCATGTGGCGAACTACTACAGTGAACAGAATAGTGGCACCATGTGGTGAACTACTACAATGACCAGAATAGCGGCGTCATGTGGCAAACTACTACAATGGCCAGAATAGTTGCTCCACGTGGCGAACTACTACAATGACCAGAATAGTGGCACCATGTGGTGAACTACTACAATGACCAGAATAGTGGCGTCACGTGGTGAACTACTACAATGACCAGAATAGTAGCATCATGTGATGAATTACGACAATGACCAGAATAGTGGCACCATGTGGTGAACTACTATAATGACCAGAATGGTGGCGCCACGTAGCGAACTACTACAATGACCAGAATAGTGGCTCCACGTGGTGAACTACTACAATGACCAGAATAGTGGCACCATGTGGTGAACTACTACAATGACCAGAATATTGGCACCATGTGGTGAACTACTACAATGACCAGAATATTGGCACCATGTGGTGAACTACTATAATGACCAGAATAGTGGCGCCATGTGGTGAACTACTATAATGACCAGAATAGTGGCACCATGTGGTGAACTACTATAATGACCAGAATAGTGGCGCCACGTGGCGAACTACTACCTTGCAGTTTTGGTATTTGTCAAAATTTCGTATTTTTTGCAATATCCTACTCATGTTGTCATTTATAATCAAGTTATCAATGAATACAAGTATAACCATAAAAATAAAATTTCACATACGATATGACAAAATAACTCTGATGTTTATTTAACGATGGACGACATTAAATTACTTGCAAGCATAAAAAGAACAACACAGCAACATAGATGAGTCAACAAATCTTCTTTGCTGAGTAAACATGGATGTTTCTAGCCACATCATAAAGTACTTCCTCCATGAGAAAAGATTTCTTCATCATGTCAAGAAACCGTGTGTCGCGGTCGTACCTAATCTTACAAGACAGCAATACGTTGGTGTTACAGTCTGTTAATTGCTGTAGCGTTGTCAGTAACAGTGGAAATGTCTCTTCGATGTAGATGATATCGGCACCGAGCAGGACGTCAAACCGTCGCTGCGAGAATGTGTCCATGTTCTTTCCCCAGTCGAGTTCTTCAACGCTTACGGAGAGTTCCTTCTCTGTCATCGCCAAGTTCTTGTTTACGTTGCCCTTGAGGATCTTCAACGCCATGGCGCGGTCTGTTATTGCAACGTCAGCACCTGGAATAAGGGCAGCGTTTACAATTCAAGGGAGTATACGATGATTTTCATGTTTACTAAACATAGGTGGGATTCCGGGGGACGTGTGAATGCACCAGTCCGCTTTGCTTGAACAAGTGTCAGTGGGGGGGGGGGGTCTAGTTGGTATTACGCGGAGCCAAGGGGTGCACACTCCCTAGTTTTGGTCTTGGGGTGCAGTTGGAGGTTTTTGGTAAGCTTCAAGGGGGGGGGGTGAAGGGTGACTGCATCCTGCCCTCAAGTCATAGATCTTCCCTTGAAACAACTATTTTCAAGACATTGAATACCGAGTAATTTAAGACATATTAGTAGCCATAAAATACTTCGCTAACACCTGACCCTGGAACAACAAATCAAGTGAGCCAGTTGTCACCATTACACATTCCTGCTGTTCCTTTCATGTCTGCTGTCACCAATGACATTTCCTGACAACGCAAACATAATGCTACAGTGCTACTCACCACTCCATTCGTCCATTGGTTCCTTCGTGAACAGTAGACATGTAACTAAATCACTGTAAATAGCTATCTTTATGTTTTAGATAGATATATCGCCAATTGGTACTGGTAGGTTAGAAGGCAATGCTCCAAGGTATCCAATGAACGTAGAAAGCGGCCAGAGAACCTTGGCACCTAGGAGAAGATGTGGCCAGACTGTCTCAAAAGTTAGCATTTTAATATAGATAACAATTTAGTTGGTTACAAATTATACATATATGTACAAAACAGTGACACTGATCACTACTGACACCAGGTGGCGGAACATGGTACTATGAATGTCAGACTGTTATTGTAGCCCAGTTATCCCTACACGCACCGAGCATGCCACTGAATATTCCAACCAGTCCCGTCCCTGCTCCCAACTCGAGGATGCGCTTCTGGGCCACGAGGTGGCGGTTCTTGTCCAAATATTCGCACAATACGACTGCCTGAAACAGCAATCAGGAACTGGTGTGGACACAAGGCAATTACACTGATATAATCACAACCGCTGACACCATCAATTATTCAGAACTTACACACACACACACACACACACACACACACACACACACACACACACACACACACACACACACACACACACACACACACACACACACACACACACACACACACACACACACACACACACACACACACACACACACACACACACACACACACACACACACACACACACACACACACACACACACACACACACACACACACACACACACACACACACACACACACACACACACACACACACACACACACACACACACACACACACACACACACACACACACACACACACACACACACACACACACACACACACACACACACACACACACACACACACACACACACACACACACACACACACACACACACACACACACACACACACACACACACACACACACACACACACACACACACACACACACACACACACACACACACACACACACACACACACACACACACACACACACACACACACACACACACACACACACACACACACACACACACACACACACACACACACACACACACACACACACACACACACACACACACACACACACACACACACACACACACACACACACACACACACACACACACACACACACACACACACACACACACACGAGAGCCTCCTGTTACCAACAAGACAAGGGAGTGCTGTGTAGGTCATCTTTGATTCATACAGTGTAAACTACAAAGCCAGAGTTACACCAGTATCCAGTGTGATCTCTCTCCAAGCTCAGATCAATAGTGTGAGTCAAGATCTATTGTGCATATCTGAACAATTCCAGGCACTGCCAGTCCAGTGGACATGGCACTTGTCTGTGCACGATTTGTTGTGAAATGTGGTGCCGACCGATAGACCGTGACGTAAATTTATTGGGCAAACTGCCTTTGTTGACATAACTTGATAGGATAATCATAATCTGCAGTTGTACTTTCTTGCTTGCATATATTCTGATTTAAATTAACTGCGATCTATTGAATGCTGTGCCAACTAAAAATTACTTTTATGGTTATATCAACATCTACCAAATTTAATGCGTGCGTGCCACTGTGTGTATATATATATATATAAATACACAAACTTCTAACACCACCATAGAGAACACACCCTAAAGACCAGCAGTTGGATTTCACCAGTAAGGATTCGCACAAGTGCAGCTGAAACCAATGTCCAATTACGTAATTAATTAATCTGTCACAGAGGACTTAACATGCCACAAATGTGTGCCAGATGTCAGGTAATTACTGAAGCTGAAGGCGCAGTCTACATAGCAGACACTAGCCAACGTTCTTATTATGCGAACATATGCCACATTTGCACAGTCGGACTTCCTGACTCAGACAAAGGAGATTAATGATAATAACAATGTTACTTCCACAGAATGAGTCCTCAGGAACTCATTCTGCGAGTCACAGCAAACCAGAATCATTAAATCATGAAGATGGATATGAAAGTTATCATTTGAGCAAAAGACTAGCTAGGAATTAGAGGGGAAGCAACAAAAATAAAAAATTGGGGAGATTTTTGGAAGACCTACAAGGTAACTGGTACAGTATCACAGAATTTTAAAGCGATGGGGGGTCCTTCCAGATTATGGGTGCTGCTACTGCCTAGTACTGAGTCATTACAGTGACTTGCATTTGTCCAAGTTTTTACTTATAATAACATGGCCCTTAGCCAGAAATAATGTTTTGCTAGTCTTTAATTAATTAAGTGTGCCTTTTAGCACGCAAACTGCTTGTGTGGAAGTCATTCACATCATCGCAGCCATTAATGGCAAGATAATTTTTTATCAGTGTCCAGTGGCATTTTAGCCATTTAATTAATTGATACTGACCGATTTGGTTTGTTTAACTACCACTGATAGCTATTAATGTGGGCCCCTAGACTTGGAACTATTAGATAGCCTAGTGGCCAGCTGGCCCCCACTAATTTCCAGGGTCTTATCAGTTGTAATTATTATCTTGGCCAGTCATCTGCCAGTCTTGAAGACAGGCAGACAGGTCTCTGGCTAAAACCTGCATGACATTGTGTAAATTTATATTATTTAAATATTTATACTGCCTGTATTTTCTTAGGAACAAAACACTTTTATGAGATACACAATTACGCTGTAATTAGTTACCAGAAGAGTTTGCTGTCATCAGGCTTCTTCATAAAAACTACAAAGGTACGTGTTCCTTTAGATTGCAATGTTCACATTCAATTGAATTTTGAACAAATATAATTAAACCTGTAGCAACCTTTATTGCAATTCAACAGGCATGAAATCAATGATTCTTAGTTCCTATCCATCTTTTAACAATGCTATGAATATTTCATTATGTTCTACCATTACCAGTAATAATAATATACATGCAAGTGGTGGCTAACTAATTGTGAAATTTATTAGAGTCCAATTATTTGCTTGCTGAAAGAAGTTTAAATTCAAATTTGTTATCATTATTAAATTTGCCATGTCCAAGTCAGGGATCAATAGATATTAGATGAGAGACATTAGAATTTGATTTTGCAGTCTTGCATTTTGCTGACAGAATAAAGGTAAGTTCTTATTTAGTGTGGTACAATATAGTACAGATTTGGCCTGTTGTGTTTGTAGATTGTTTAAGGGGATGCGATGGTCAGAGCACTTTTTTATTATTATTGAACTTAGAGTTGAAATTTTCAGAGAGTGTGAGTCATGGTTAGAAACTGAGTGGGGATTTTTTTCAGATTATTCCCACAGTATGGCAGCCATCTTTGATTAAACTATTGTTCCACTTATCTCAGTAACCACTAGACATAGACAGCCCAAATTTAGTGTGTACTTACTCCATAGTACTCCAATAAAAACTGTCAAGAGTTTTCATCAATATTTCAAAAAAAAATTTTTTGGTGAATTTGTTTGTTAGATTCTTTTTTTCGGAAAAACGGAGGGAAAATTTTACATTCAAAATCCATTATGCAAAAACTAGGCAATGTTTTCAGAAAAGTTACTTGACAGTTTTCAAGTGAATACTATCAAGAAATACTGTGGCAAGTTTCAAGCATTTCTGTCAAGTAACAGCTTAGATAAGTGACACGGAAGACAAGAGGTGAAGGGAAAAACACGTTTCTGCGTAAATCGCGTTCAAAGTTTGTGTACATTGGTACACATAGTTCAACATCTAAAATGTAACCTAGATGAACAAAACTTTGCAGATATGTTCTCCAATGTACACTCTAGCAAACCTATAAAGGTCAGTCCATTTGCACACCAAAATAATATTATGCATTCAAAAAACAAAGCAACTATACAAACAAATGTACAGGGCAAAAAAACGTCGGTGTAAACAAGACCACATTTTGCTTTATTACAAAGTCACATTCCTGAAACTTTCAGAGATTGAAAATCATGGTAACAACATAACTGAATTTTGGTTTCAGACATTATGCGAGACTTTCTCACACTATGATGACCATCTTGGATTGAGTTTTCCTTTCACATATCGCTGTAACTATCGGCCTGTTACTCTACCTTTCACAGCTGTATTGTAACGATTTGTCAAGGGCCTTAGGATGTTTGTTCTTCAAACGGGACAACTAGAAATTTGATAGGTGTCAACATGTTTAATGGTAGTGTGATAAACTCCCTCAAGAGTATTATGCAGATGAAAGTAAATAGCATATTAACCAACGCTTGACGGCCATGCATGAACGCCTCAGAATCAACATTTGAAAGACTGGTAACCGGATGGATAAAATGGGTTAATGGTTTTCACGATTTTTATGTGTAACTACATTTGTTGGGTGTTTTTGGTATTATTTGCTAATAAAATGTTATTGCACTTTTTGACGAATGTGTCTGCTTTCAAGAATAACTATTAATTATCCATGTGCTACAATACAAGAATTAATAATTCCTGGTTGTTATTATATGACAAACATTTCCTAGTTAGAATATATGCGAATGGTTATTATATTAGCGGACGAATTCCCCAGGAGAATATGCAAGTCGAATTAGTTGCAAGTCAGAATATTTCATCAAGAATTAATAATGCGATCGACGCGCCACCTAGTGCCTAATTATCTAATTTCTGACTTGTTGCTGTCAAGACTTGGCATCTCGTAAAATGAACAAAGCAAGTCACGCACCGCATCCCAAACGACAGCTGCGACGCCGACTTCTCTCCAATTCTGTTCGAGAGAAACGGCATGTTCGCTGAATTGGAAGCGCCTCTCGGAACGATGCAACTCGGAAACTTGTTCGTCGTGGTACGGTACTACGGCTAACGATGTGCAACTTGTCGCAGCTGGCACCGGTTCACAAGTATCGCCAACTACACAACTCATATCAAAGGCACATGACAGGTGCATCAAACACACGAAGAACTGTAGCATACCACAAACAATGACTATTATGTGCGACCCTCTGAAATGTTCGACTGTGTTAGGCGGTTCCCGCAGTTTTGTGTACCACGTGAAATAATGCAACCCTAAAAATGTTGTCATCTTCTAGTTGTTATTTGCAGTTTTGTTATTATTTTTTATATACATCATTTAATACGTTTAGCAACATGATTTCAAATGTCATGTTTTCTTGAAATAATTCAAGGCAAAACAGATAGTTGGTCGTGGCCAAAGAAGAAGATTTGTTCACTTTAATTCGATTTTATTTATTTTCACACACACCAATATTATTAATCCAATTATTTATATGACACACTGTTTAAGATCTAATCTGGACACAAATACAGATGTCTAAATATATTATAAGTTACGCTAAACAACAAATATAAAAAATTTGACGTGGCGTATTTCAAAAATAGTACATTATTTTGGAGCACGTCCAAACCCAGTTACACGTGGGCAGTACACGTGACGCGAGTCGTGAGCGCTGTGTTGTTTGGTGCAGGGTATCGCTATAGCAACGCGAAGCACAACACTCGACGTTCCAGGGTGAATAAATGTGGAATTAACCTGTCAAAACTTCACCGTAACGCTTTTAAACACGCACAGCGAGTGTGACATTCTAGGTTGTTCTACCCGCCGAAAGACCGCTAGGAACAATTGCTAAAATGGCAGTCAGCCAGAAACTACAAGAAACCGGTAGGTTTGAATAACCGCTCCACCAAAACGATTGGTGAGCATGCCGTGAATGCAACTTAGACCGTTAATCGAATGAGAGGCGCGTTCTGTATTTTGATGTGCATCTGCGTTGTTTTCAGTAATAACGTTAGACTGTTCCAGGATATAATGACATGCCAGTTATAAAGTCGAATGTGGGAACAACCAACGAGAAAATCAGCAGAGTTTATGTCCAGGGAATTAAGTGGAATTAATTAGCATAGAACAATTTGATCCGCGGAGTCAAATCAAGACCGCGATTCATCATTCAGCCTCAGGATCTCGGTGAGTGATGCCGATGGGACTGACGCGGCGCTGTCCAAACAGGTTTTCAACTCTCCTCCTGATTATCTCCAATTCTCTATGACTATGTGTTTAAAATTACAGTTACCAGTTTTTACTTGAAAGTAGTGTTTCATGACAATTGGTATGAATTATCAGTATCATTTTATGACAATCATATAATGTGACTGATCTATTGTTTAATAGAAAACAAATTAGTACCAGTATATATATATTATATATATTGTATATATACATTGACATTTGAGTGTGACTAATAATATTGTTTATATTTGTTATCTTCCTAACAATAAATTTTATTATGCATGCAGACATATAACATGTTTTTGGAGGTATATTTTATCATCATATCATCCTTTTGGCGGCCACAATCATCATGTTGATTATTCTGCCGCACTTTAGAGGTTGCAAGGAAGTAGGAATTATTTTTACCAAGAGAAGACTATATCTAGAGAGTCAGCCTATGGAGAAGATTCACTATAAACATTTTAAATAGATAATGAAACAAAACCGTTAAAAAAACCCATACAAATGAATACAATTTAAAACAAATAAATAAGTAAATGAATAATTAAAATAAGATCCATATCCCTACCTAATCTAACTATGGAGGACCTAAATTTAGATTTGTGGCACCCTTGCCTTGAAGGTTTCAAGGGTACTGGCAGTCACAGCTGTTTCCGGCAGCTTGTTCCAGTTTTTGTCTTTGATGGAATTGGGGGGGGGGATAACGTTATCTGTACTTGGTTCTACACTGGATCAGGCAGAGCTGCTGTGAATGTCCTCTTCCTTGTCTGATCGGGGCAGGGACAAGTTTGGAATGATCAAGTATTGCTTGGTTTTTAAGGATTTTATGTAGCATGGTCAATTTTGCCACCTTTCTGTGGTGCCGGAGGGAGGGCCACTTGGGGCAGTTGATCATTGTGCCGACACTAGACGTCTTCTGGTACTGGTTGACCACAAACCGAACGGCTCTTCTCTGGACTGCCTCGATCTTGTCAATGCTGCGCTGTGTGTAGGGGTCCCATACTGTGCAGGCATACTCCAGTAGTATGGGACGAATGAAGGTCCTGTATATGCAGTCTCCTTCAGCTGGGTGGCGCTAATTTTGAAGTTGCGATTGCAGCTATAGCCAAGCATAGGCTCCCTAAAAACCTCAATAGCACCCACGCCCTTAAGTCAAATGGCTTAAGGTCCCCCCCAGAAAAAACTAGTTGCTTATCTCCATAAGCAACTGCAAGCACCCCCCACCAAAGGCTTATAAAAACCTCCAACTCACTGCCCACAGCCCTTGAAACATCAAGCAGAACTAGTGTGGAGGGGTGCACATGCATCCATCACACCCTCAGCCTACAAGCTGCAACAAGGTGTGTGATTTTCCACATGCTAAAATAAACAATTCCCCCAACTAGCACACATTTACTTTTACATACAATATTGGCCACTAGCTGTTTGTTTAAGATTTTATAGACATGTGACCCATCTCCAAACCCAGACAGAATACAACTGTGTGACAGTGATAGACTTGCACATTATGAGGAATAGAAGAAAAATCTCCTTGCATATATGTCATTATGCATGCATCAAAAAATTTCCATTGCATCAGTTTGCCTTGTCGCAGACAAGGGCCAGGACTCCTGGGCGTGCATGGATGCCTTGATTGGTATAATCCGTTGATTGTCTGCCTTCACATCTGGACTGCCAGCTGGCATACTTGCCGTATCATCTAGCGCTAACTAGGCATATATGAATATATGGAAATTTCATATCAGTTTTTTCCGGATGAGATACTGATCCTTCCACTCTGTGTGTAGCATGGAAAATAAAGTTCAACACTGGGGGGGGGGGGGCGAATGTGTAATCTGTCACACCTAAACAGAGCTGACAGCCACTGTAGAGTAATCATAAGTTCCTGTGTTAGTTATTGGGTCAAGTTGCTTGGAGTGTCGGTATATATGACAGTACGTAGTCACAAAGGCATAATAAGAACCCATAACAGTGCTCGTTATGGGTTCTTGGGTGTGAGTTGATATTAGTCGTAGGTCAAAGTGTCTATAATTAGGGCCCTCGCTAATTATCTGCCTCCATTGACCAGTGCAGTTTAGCATTCATAGTTCTGGTACCTGATGGTTGCTTTCCTGACATAGGAGGAAGCTACAACTACCAGTTACCAGGTACCTCCAGTGCATATGCACTGATTGCTTACAATCAAGCAGGTCTGAGCTTGTCAGCTAGGAAACAGTGCAGATAGAGCAATAGAGCAATGTTGACTCCTACAACAGTAGTCAACGAGGCCTGCTCCAGTGTTAATGTTATGCGCTAAGACTTGTTAGCTCTTAGTGTAACTATTTCAATGGTCTGATACAACAAAGACTATAACCACAATTACTTGCCAATGGTGGGGTGAGTCTGTGACCATCTTTCACATCATCATTTTTTTAAATAAAATCAGTTAAGTAAAGATGCCTGCATTGACAGAAATATTATGTTCTAACTTAACAGAGTTAGTAGAACCAGAGGGCACAGATTTAACATTATTATAAAGTTATGGACAGGTATGTTAGATATGAGAAAATACTCATTTTCTCAGAGGATTATAAATAAATTAACACATTATCTACTTAATTTAATGCTAGCAACTTGTGAATATTCATATTCTAATTTATTTTAAATTAATATCTAGCTAAATATAGATGAATCACTGTTAGGCTCTTGTTAAGCCAATGGCTTTCTTTGCACAATATCCACATGTGTACTAGTACCATTAGAGGCCAGGCCTTGACATTAACACTGGCCCACTGGCCTGGCGCCTTTTTGGAGGCAGTCGGTACAGTTCAGTTTTACTGGCCCGCTGGGCCACAGGTTTCAATCTGATTGACCACCAATCGGGTTTTCGGTTACCCGACCCTACCTAAAAAAAATAGGACAACCCTAATGCCTAGTCTTTTTTAGTCTTATTTAAATCAATGTTTTGTTACATTTTTGTTATAACTAATTAAATAACGGCAACTAAAACTCGGCCATGTGTATACAATTACATTTTATATGCCCGCATGACTGGTGAATGGCGGGCATTAATTATTCACCCAGTAACCGGTTTTGTTACACAGTGGCTACAAATGGCAAACAATCTCAAGTGTCGTCTGCATGATAAAATGTTAGTGCATATAATATTCCATAATGGAAAGGCATAAAGGAAATTTGTTATACTGTCAAACATTTGATAGCATTGCTAAAGACCATGGCTGCAGCAGTTGATCTTGTAATACAGCTGTGCTTTGGCGGAAAGAGAGCAAGGTCAGGACTCTGGACAGCGTTCATATTGTCGCACATCAATGCATTGTTTACATCAGTATCCGTCATTGCCAGTCATAATGTTAACTGATATGTGAAGCGACCAACAGGCACCTCAGTATCAACATTAAAAAAAAAAAAATCCAGGCCAGTAACGTTTGGGGCGGGCTATTAACTTTTCAAATCTACTGGCTCCCTGGGCCAGTGGATGTAAACTTTTAATGTCAAGACCTGGAGGCACACTGCAATGTGTCTTATTGAATCAGTAACTTTATTGCTGCATTCACATACAGCTTAAGTGGTTTAACTTCAGGCACATACAACAATTAAACAACTTGGAACAACTGTAGAAAGGATGCATGGCAATGCGAACAATTCTACGTGATAAACCGGTTTAAAGTTAAGTCTCTTAAGATTCTCTGTGTGAACACAGCATAAGGGAGTACAGTAATCAATGTTGTATTAATCCCGCAGGCTGGTTCTATCACGCCCCGCCCAAGAGAAGCAACAATGCCGCGCCGGTTCCCGTACCACCAGCCTCCCAGATCCCTGGCCTGAGCGACCTGCCTCCAGACACAGAGGAACATCATACGGTTCTCATCAAGGACTTTGACAGTCCGTACGTGAGGATGGCGAAGATGGGAGGGAGACCCGACCTCCTCCGTATGCACACTCCGAAGCCGGTGTCGGCGAACGCGAAGCCGTACCCGAAGGTCGATTGGTTCTACCAGGAGGATATAAAGATGGAGGAGGATGAGAGGAGGGAGAAACAGATGGACGATGTCTTACCAGAGTGAGTACCGAGGTAGAGGTAACCAGGGGGACACCCTCGTGGGTTGGTCAACGTCTGGAGTAATTGACCTATCCATCACGTGATTGTGAGCCTAGAAAAACTCTGTCAAGCTATCGAAAAATGGACACTGAACACGTGATGGGTTTGCACATTCCATCTGGTCCCAAAAGTGTTTCTTTATGACAAAAACGTAAGGCAAAGTTTTTAAAGTGACAACTCTATGCAGGAACATTTGATTTTTGAGATGTCGTATAGCAATAATAATGTTTTTCACATATATATATGTATAATTATATAACCAGTATCAACATTGTTTGCAAAGGCAAAACTTGACGGAGGTCACACACAATAGTTTGATTGTGACTTATGCAAACCACGACATACTGGACAGGTCAGTTATTATAACTGTTTTTAGAAACATTTTGTTTGTCAGCAACCGGATTAATTAATTATGATAATTATTTCCTAGAAATGTTTTACTATATAATAATTATGATGATTGGTCACGTGATTGTGATAGTTAAGCCGACAAATCTGCTCGGCATAACTAACTAGAGGAGAAAGTCTACCAGATAGAAGTAAAATAAGTAGGTGGTTGTGATTATGAACATAATTGAAGATAACGTGTTCATCCATCACATCAGTGATATTTGTTTCCTAGAACACTTGTTATCATTACTGTGCTGTAAAAATATAATTTTTAGTGTTTCCCAAATTCCATGTTGTCTTGACACATTGGCACAGTTTCTATTGTTTGACTTTATTTAAATGCTTCTGTGCCAAACTCTTCCCTCGATGTCCTGAATATTAACTCCTTCACTATGTCCTATTTAAAGCATGTTGACCTCTATTAACAGCGAGAGCCTAGTATCATATTTGATTAGATCACTCCATGATCAATCTCTTCCATGGCCTTCATTTTTTTCGTTGTCTTTTCGTAATTTTAACATAGCACAGGCATGCCAAATGTTCAAATTGTAAAGGGACCATTAAAATTGCAAAAAAAACATTGGCACTTACTATGGAGGCACACACTCCAACCAACCCAGGAGTAACTTTGAAGTTGACTGGTTCCAACACTCCTGAAAATGGATTGAGACTATGTACAACTGATGGATATTGAAGGTTGTGTTGCAAGGAATGTTTCTGGTCTGTTGGTTATTATAAGAAGGAATTGTGCTGAATCAGTTGTACTTAGCCTCCGAGTGGTCAGGAACATGGAATTGAGCCAATTTTAAAGCAATAAGTGCCAATAAGCAATAAGTGTCAACAGCAGTTGTTTACAGATTGAATGTTTTGTTTACAGATTGAATGTTTTGTTTATAAATTGAATGTTTTGTTTGTAAAGCCAATGTTTTGTTTAGAATTTGAACATTAGACAAGCGTTGAGAGGAATATTTATCAAAATAAATGTGACCGGTCACAGCAAAGTGTTAAATTACAACATTGGGAAATAGTTTTTTATTTTTTTATTCCACAGGTCAGGAGTTTAAAATTATACCTCGTTTGGATGTATATGGTGTATTGTTTTTTATAGTATATATATGTATATGACTGTATATACAAATATATATATAATACATGTATTTATGAACTCATATATATATATATATGAGTTCATAAATACATGTATTTTATTATTTTTAGATTGTTGAAGAAGATTGGCATTGAAAGATGAGAAAATAAAATTTCTAACAAAATCACATGACATACTATCATATAGACTTACAAATGACTGATAGACTAGATCTGTGCGACTTAATACCTGGTTTGGTGCAATGGTTCACAAACGTTAATAATTGATGAGGACCAGACATTCTACCTTTAAACCCCTCGCCTGTCCCCCAGGAAGCCGCACGAGTTCCTGCTGCCAGACTACATGGTGCACCCTGACAACGAGGCTGGCCAGCCCCCTCCCCAACAGTCCAAGCGCGGCAAACACACACAGACACAAAAGTGGAAGCCAGCGCCCTTCGCCATGGACTACGACATGCCCTTCCAGAATGAGGGACACAGTGGACAGAACAGGGTCAAGGTATGACCACGGTCGAGTCCTACTCTAGTCCGTGTCTAGTTTGCACTACCCAGCTGGCCACTAGATTAACTAATACCGGTAGTTCCAAGTTTACAGGCCCATATTAATTACTATAATTGGCACAACTGATAATGAAACAAATTGAATGGATCAGTATTAATTAAATAAACGGCTGAAATGTCACTGGTTTGTCATTGAAAAAACTGTACTGGCCAATAATGGGTGTTGTTGCCTGCTTTTGAGCATTTGGACAGACATATATCTTAATTTTAGGTATTCTCGCTTTTAAGTGGCAAATAATGTTAAGTTTAAGAATTTGTTTTAAACATTAAAAAAATATATCAGATGGCACACGTAGGCTCTTGTTGGATACTAGTGGTGGAAATACCGGCAACACTTTCAGACTAAGTTGCATCAACAAGAATTCTTTGCAAACTTGCAAACATCCTGGTTTTCATAATTAAGATTGAGGAGATATCATCAAGACTCTCTGTTGTATAATATACTTCAAATGCTGGTATTTTCACGTTTTGTGTATGTAATTATTATTAAATTACACTATCAACATTTTCACCATCTTAATCTTTTTCAATTTGCAAGTATCACTATTCTCGCAGATGTTTTTATCACCAACATTGCTAAATCACCAGTGTTTACTTGTGTCACCTCCCTGTCAGCACCAGAATGGCGCGCCCGATGAAAAGAAGGTGGGGTACGGCGTGCGTAAACCGAAGCCCAACAAACACATGCCGTCATCCTACAACATGCCGCCGAGGGAGCAGCTCATCAAACCCGTCGGGGAGCTGGGGGAGCACCACAACAATGTCCCGCCGATGTGAGTCTTCTCTCCGTGCCCGCGTAGTTGCGTGCATGCACGTAAGACGTGTAAACACATCTCCAACACACTTGCAATCAGTATGGTGTAGATGTGTTACGCTTCAGAAATATTAGTCAGTCTGTACTGGTGAATCTTGATTGGAACAAGACACATTTTAGAGGTGTTTTAATTAGTTTACGACGGCCTGTTTAAGATGCGACGAATTATGTAATTTTCACAAAATTTTGTTATGTTATGATAAAAAAAATTGAAAAGTATCCAAATTCTAAATCACCCTGCTTGAATTTTATAATTACCATATTTGTTAAGTTGTACAATACATAGCTGTTTCATAATTATCTGATAAAACAGCCAGTCCTGCTATTGTGCTCTAGCATGTATTACTGTATACAAATAATTACAGCTAATATCCGGGCGACAGATTGTTTAGCATTCATTAACATACCTGAGTGTTCAAAATGGTTTGCTATGAATGCTAAGACTACGTTATGCCCCATGTCTATTATATTCTTGCTAATCTGTTTACTTACTGCTTATGTGTTGCCTGGTGTTTTATATATCATATGTTGGCATATGAAACACATGTTGGCGATGTATATATTCCTAACATATTCATAACACTAACAAAATGTTTGACTTAATTTTTACAACATTTTATAACTTTTTATTTATTACACTTAAAGCTCCCTTCTCAGTCAAAATTGTTGTTTGACTTGTTATATATACTAATTTTGTCAAAAAATGAACCTATATACAGTGTCTGCTATGACACGCTAGCTTGTTTGTTGAAATTGTTTATTCAGCTTTGGTGAAATCTCTGGATAACCTGTTAAGTTAATTTTGACCAGATCCAGTCAAAATTTGAGGAAAAAGAGCAAAAGTGATATACAGCTTTATATTTTATGACATAAATTATAATACTATTTACACTTTCATAAGTTACCTGATCTAGTGATTAAAGGGACCCTGTGTAGATTGCGCTATTCCATGGCAGAAGTATTTTGTTGGCCGACGCTTGGCGTCTGCGGCTATTTATAGATCAGTCTCGTGCAGGCGATATGTTTGCCGTCATTAGTTCCTGGGAACACAAGACAAGTGTGCGCTGAATCAAGTGATTGTGTTTGTTGATAAGGATTTATTTATGACATATACTGTTGCAAACTAACATCACTAAATAAATAAATCCTTATCAACAACACAATCACAAGATGCAGCGCACGCTTGTCTTGTGTTTCCAAGAACTAACGACAGCAAGCATATCGCCTGCACCAGATTGTTCTATAAATAGCCGCAGATGCCAAGCGTCAGCCGACAAAATACTTCTGCTGTGGAATAGCGCAATCTATATGGGGCCCCTTTAATGAAATTCTTTCGATGATTTTTAAAAAAATCGTTACTAGTTACACTGTTCAAACCTAATAAATGTTATTATCCCTGAACTTGATTTGTGTAAAATAATTAAGGAGGGAGTTTTAACGTGTAAATTCAAACAATGGTTATGTATTTAGAAATACTAACATGTAACATGTTTCTTTTACAGCCAGCAAAATATCAGTGCACAACGTTCAACATACGATTAAATATTAGACTGTTAAAATATATTTATTTATATTTGATAAGTTGAATTGTTTAAAATGTTTCAGATTTCAGATACTTTCAGTGCACACAACGTGAAGCAATGCATGTTCAGTATGAATACGTCATTTTGTGAAACAAGAAGTTTGCTCAAACATTTGCTATGGCTACCACAGTTGTATGCACTGGAGTCGGACCTGTACACACATGTTGGAGTTAGCAATAAATATATGATTGTGCACTCATATTTGCTGGCATTGTCTTGTGATATCTATAACCAACCCACTAACATACCTACCTACAGTTAGAGTAGAACTTCTTTAAAGAGGCCAACCCAGTGACTGAGATGAACTAATAGGGTGGTTTGATTATAGAGGCTGATTAGATACGTAAAGATGTGCAGACGTTTGCAAAACAGACTGATAGGATGGCCACTTTAGAGGGGTTTTACCATTTACCTACCCATATATTGACAGCTAACCTTACAATCGATCTAGCTAGCTACCCCACTAACCTCACGACCCATTTACTTACATACTCATTTACCTACCAGTAACGTTCTACATAGTCATTCACTTACCTAGATATACTCATTCATGTGCCCACCTACCTACCCAGATAATTATATCCTCACCTGTCTACCTATGTATGTAGCCACCTGCCTACCCGTTATGTACCCACCTACATGCCAGTTAACTTACCTACCCATCTAGCCCTGTTTACATGCCTACCCACTTACCAACCGAACCATCAGCAGAAAACGATGCAATTCCATGTCACATCATAAATCAATAAATTCCGTATTATATACCAATACCAATATTTCGTTATTGTCACCAGTATATCATCTGTCTATAGAGTCAAAACTGCGTAAGTCTATTTTTGGTCAAACAAATATTATCATTGAAAAATAATTGTCTAACACATACCGATACAGGAAAAAAACAACCTAAGTCCTTAAGGTATATGTGGTGCCACCTAGCGAATAGATGCAAATTGACGTTTATGTTGACGCGCGTTAAATCACACAAAGTCCATTACCTAAACTTGCATGACATTGCCGGGTCATCAGAGTTTGGCCTCGGTGTTATGAGATGAGGCCCTCTATCATAGATGTGAGTTTACAAGTGACATGTAACATGCCAATTTAATATCTAGTGAGTTACCTCACACGTAGAGAATCGGCATGCTGCTGACCATGCCGCAGATCTGTGAACTGGGTAGCAGCGATGCAACCCCATTCCGCATGTTGACTGCTTTGTTGCTGGACTTGTCTTACCAGTTACATGGACGTTAAATTGATCACACGTGTTGGTACCAGTTAGTTTATGACAGCAAATTGTGATGAGACATGAAAATAAATGTGATAGTTAAGACTTGACTCTGTTAACAAATGTGATGTGTTTCATATTTTTAAGGTACTAAAAGGTCAATTATATTACAATTTAAAGCTTGTTAATTATGGACATGTTCTGGCCAAATGCCAAAACATTAATGGATGTACACCAGGTTTGACATTTCCCTATCATGTTTTACCATTTCCCCCATAATCAAGTATAATAAGAGGACGTTTTGATAATACAAATTTTTGTTTCAAAGTTTCTAAAGCCCAATTATATTGCTGTGCAAAACAGTTTTAAGTCATATTTTTGGCCAAATGCCTGCAATAATGAACACACACAAAATGTAATATTGCAGTATATTTTTACTGTTTTCCTCATAATCTACAGTAATAAACAGGTCTTCATGTGAAATTATCAAAATTAATTAAGTCCAATTGCATTATCGTGCAAACATAAATAAGTCGTGGCCAAATGGCCAAAAATAACACATGTACACCAGATTAAACATTGCTGTATCATTTCTGACTGCTTTCCTCATAATCAAGTGTATTAATACAGGTCATTTAAAATAAATGTTTTATTGATTTATGGGAAATGTCTGTTTTGGATTTACACATATTTGACTCAAACAGACGATATAAATGTAATGTATGGTAAGAAATATGTCCATTTAATTGCGATTGTCCCTTTACTACATTACAACTACCCGGTATGCAGGATATTGACAGTATGAGTTAGTGAAACCTTCACTTCTGATGCATCAGAGACACAGCAACGAGTGACGTCGTCAGTGTGACTCGTCAAGTTTGTTCTTCACGTGGACTTTATGTATTTCCCCCCGAAGGTCAGCGACGAATGAAGACGGCCACATCAGCATGGCTAAGCTGATGGAGCACGGCTATGGCCGGGACTGGGAAGATGACCGCAACCGGTGGTACGAGAAACAACAGAAGGTCAGCGACCGCTTCGACGACGTCACGCAGCAACGACAGGATGAAGTAGAGCGACATATGTTGCTGGAACAACAACAGCAACAACAGCAGGCAGCTGCGAACACCAACCAGAATGCAAGATTAAAGTAAGAACCTGTTATTTATTGTTACAAGTTAAAACAATGGTGTCTTAAGTGATAAAGATTTGCTTGTGGAATAATCATTATCGTATTTTCGTCAACATTAAAAAATCCAGTTGATCTCTATCGGAAAATTTAACGTGTTCCTGGTAATTCTTCAAAAAGCACCGTTTTGTATACTTTTATGTTGTTGTATAAAAATATATATATATATAGCCTGATGGGTAATCTAAAGTTATGGTAATACTGCAGGAAAGATTCAGTGCAGCAAGAGCCTAAGAAAGAACTCTTCAAGCTGAGCAGGTATGATGGTGGTAACATCATTCCCTGTCTAACACCGCAACCTCCCGTGTCGTTTTGTGTAGTAACAAAGATAGCTTTTTGAAACTGGCTTTCTTGCACTTTTCAGAAACCAGTTTATCCTTGCTGTGTAGTGCTAATGTGCATGTGTTTGCCGTTAATGCCCGGACATAACCATGCATGTTCACAACACGCAAGTGCGTGCTGTCCACTTTTTTGCACATGATTCTGTACCAAACTGCACTGTTTGTTTGAATGTTAGAAAACTAAGCCTGTGCTTTGATAATTTGTTGAAGACCGAAGATTACATGCAGGAGAACCTTGTGTTAATCACAAATGTATTACACCAGTAAACCAGTTCTCAGCAGTCCTGTAAACTGCGTTGTAATTTGTGATTAACATAAGCTGTGCTTTTTCAAAAATCAACCAGGGCTGAATATTCACAATGAATAACAGTCGCAAAGATTGATGATTGATCATTTACAAAATGCAAAACATTTTCCCTTTATGAACTGAATGCGATTCAAGATTTAATTTGCACAAACGTGACGAACAGATCCAAACCAGCATGGAATGTCTCTGCCTATTTCCCGAAGAGGCTGTTTGAATCATGTTGAAACTTCATGACCAACAAACACCTCGTGAATGTACATGTGTGTACTTTGCGAATGTTTTCATTTTGTAGATAGTCTATTCATTTGGCATACAGCGGTTACTGAACAGGTAAACTATGTTTACGTTACACTGCCTCGTAACACTGTCGGTTATTTTACTCAGTCTATGCTAATCAGCATGGTGCATGAAGGTCTTCCATAGTGCACAAATGACGGTTGCTTTACTATTTTTGTAACGCTTTTGCCGCTCTGTAGAACTCCTGGTATAAAGGTTAATAACCCATTACTTCACTTATACACTTTGCTTAGTAGTCATCTTAAAACATTGGTGGATGATTCTACATACGTTTCAGTCCATGTGACTCTTAATCCCTTTACTGGTAAACGTCTTCCAGTATTTCATTAACCACCAATGATTGCACAGTGATTCCAGCGTGTGTAGAATGATCTATCACTGTTTGAGATGACCATTAATACTCTGATACTGTTAGATGCGTAGGTGTGTTGTGTGGTTTCAAGTTGTTTATTTCAGCATGTCTTTGTTGTGGTGATTTGGCTTGTAGTCAGTTGTGTTGTAAATGAAACTCTAAATTCAGAAACGGAATTGATGATATGTTGTAAAAAGTAAGTAGACATAATAAAATTGGAATTGGTGATTTTTTTCAATTGCTTTTCAATGACATTATTGTGATGTTTAGCTTTCAAAAGATTCTTGAAAATTTACTCATTTGTAATGGAAGATTAAGGCCAGACACCCCAGGTGAAATGGTGTTTTTTGACAAAAAATATTGAAAATGGTTTTCTGCCAGATTATTATACTTTTGTATGCATACTATCTATAAAGTTCACTTCTATGACAATTACGTACCTCTAAGTGAGTTTTAATCATGGATAAAGCATGTCGATATCATGTAATGAAATCCATTATGCAATCTTTGACAGCCATTTTCTCAAAAACTTTTTTCTTCAAATTTCTGCATTTGGAAACGGGATATCTCTTGGAATAATTATGCTATATAAATAATGTTTTCAGTGTTGCATTCAGCATATTCTACTGTGCAATGATCAGAAACTTTTTTTAAATCCTGAATAGTTCGAAAAAATATAGCCATATTTGTTGCCAAAAACAAGATTTTTTTTGTATTTTACAAAAAAAATATTTTTAAAATAAAAACACAACATTAAAAAAAATGCTCTGATCATTGCACAACAGAATCTATAGAGAACATGGATTTGCAAGAATTATATATATATATATGGATTCAATAAAAAATGGCAGTTTTTCCAAATTTGCCAATATTTGCTCAAAATGGTGGCCATTTTGTTTGTTACCATGGAAACGGGGGTCTGGCTGAAAAAAGTTCAATATATATTTAACTCGGTAAGACCCATTTCATGCATTGGGCAGAAAAAATTGAACTGTTTGCACAAATACAAAAATAACCTATCTACCTGCCGTGTCTGGCCTTAAGCTTAAAATGACATTTATTAAATGAAGAGCTGTGCTCTAAGATATGATATCTTTGTCATGGAGTATGTTTATGTTTACATACTGTTATTTTAATACGGAATTTATATTAATTTAGGAATTGGCTTTTTTGGTTGGAATTGGTATACTGTCAGTTGGAAGTGATATATTGTAATCGGCTTCAAGACTGATTGTATCTGCAAGAGTTGATAGATAATTAGTACTTGACTTGGAGTTTTCAAGAAGTGTCAACTTAAATGGTTTATCACGAATGTAAATAAAACCATTTATCTGGTCGATATCTGAATGAAGCTGCTTTTTTCTGGAACTGAACAGAAGTTATTCTGAAAGTTTAGTCCATCAGTCAAATTCTAACAAACAAAACACACCTTATTTTGATACAAAAGTCAGAACATTCTGATCTTGAAAAAGAAAGCACACACCGATAGTGACCAGTTGAATCCGATGTATAGAATTGTTTCCTTTGCTGTAGCATGCACATGTAAAGCAATATATACATGATTTATAAATGTACATGTGATGACAATAAAGTGTGATTTGTTCACATGTAAGCTGTAACTATAATGTATCGAAGGACAAATGGTAATATACGTATGGAAATGCATCAAATGGTGTGATCAACAATCCCACGGTTTAGGTTCAAGAAAGTGCCCGCTAAGACTGACACCCACCGACGCCGCAGTGGCCCCAAACTGCCAGACGTCACTCAGAACAGCTCGACCAGCAAGAATGTTGCACCAAGCAAGGAGAACATGTCATCAAACAAACAGACCACGAACACACATAAAGCCGCTGCTGCCGCCCGCGATCTTGAAGGTCCAATAAATCGGATGGTGATTTCACCACAGAATGGGGATGGTTTGGCACTGGCAAGAAGCAAGCATAATCCAGTAGAGCCGGAAATTTTGAAGTTAGACCATCCCTAGAAGCTACGGACACTTAGTTAAATGGAGATTAAGTAGCTCACAATGTGTCTTCAAATGACAGTTGTCTGCTGATCAGCATCCATGAATTGAAGATACACAAAGACCATAGGCGGCAGGTCAATTGGTGTCTCTGTTGAAATTACCAAAACGACCCGGATTGCATTAGTGAACTCAGGAAATTATACTCAAACAATCATAATGAAGGTGTCCTTCTGTGTGGTGTTGTATTAAATAAGTGAATATACACTACATCTGTGGCATGATTGGTAAGATTTGTAATAAATCGGCTAGCTGGTAGTTGTGTTTCTGATTCATGCGAGTACATGTTCCCAGCCAGTTATCATGTGGTAATGTTCAACATGTTGTGTGACTATTTTTAATTATTATATCTAGGTTGTACTAAACAATATTATTTGGATGACTTATGTCCAATGCCTTACCAGTTAAGTAACAATTGTTTAATTAGTGGCGTGTTGGTTCGGTGGAATCCCTGGATAAACACCCAAGTCTGTGGTTGTATATATTCTGCTATGCATACACCGTGTTCTAAATAATAGCTTCTTCTTGTACGTCATGATCAGCTCAGGAAGTCCCAAGTTTGCGGAGATTGACTCTTGTACTGTTTGGTTGGTGTTAACATCTGTCTGCACTCATGAGACCGTTGCAAAAACAATGGTGGCTGTGGTTTTTAAGGCCAATTTTATTAGTGTTTTAATGGAGACAAAATGCGGGCTATACTAAATGCACAATTTAAGAATCACTAAAGAAACATAACTAGGCTGCCGGCATATTTTTTTGAACAATTTCAGTGTACATATTATTAATCTGCTGAAACTGCGGATCTTTTTAGAATCTGTATACATTATATACAAACATATTATAATTAAATTAATCTATGTGGGAACTATGGAAGTGTTGTTTATGTGACTCGTTCTTTTTATATATAAATTTATTTTAGAAGAATCTTTATCTTAGTTGCATTGCAGTTTTTATGTTTCGTGAAAGAAATTTCACTTTTAGACAGTATTTTCTTTTTATATGGTTACTGTTGAACTCAATATCAGTGTTTGGCTCATTTCTGGCTCATTTCTCATTGATTTCATGCAATGCCTGTTCGTAATACTATATAATGTTTGTGATTATATTACAATGCAGAACGTGTTGTTTCTGAGAAATGTCTATGTCATTGTTGATTTTGTAAATTATGTGAACGTTTGTTTATGTCAGTCTTATTTTACTGTAATATTCAGAACCACGTGTAGAAACTAGTCTTTATGGAGGCCATATCTCTGGTTTAAATGTACAGAAAATACATGGTGGTTATTATATACACTGCCTTTGCGATGGTATTTTTGAAAACAATACTGTGTGTACATCACTGCACCATTACTACAATATAGGCCTTCTAGGTGAAGAATAAAGTTTGTGCGATTCTGTTAATAAAAACAGTTGTTTGATTGTTACTCTGTGTCATTTTAACACACAATATACTTTTTTCTTTAAAAAATGAAAACCAGACACATTTGAGATGAAATGACTACTTACATAGTTTGAGTATACTGGTTTGAAAAATGTTTGTTTCCTGGGTGAATTTGCAGTTATATTTGCTGCTGCAACGTAAAGAAAAATTGTGTATGTATTCGTTTATTTCCCACATGGGTAGCCATGCTTATAGTTTTTTTTTATTTCCAACAAAAACAAGTGGTGAATTTAATTGTTGCTGAAATAAAGTTAAGTAAATTTTGACTATACGAATCAATCAATTCTGTAGATATGGGCTATGTCACAGTATGAGCATTTATATAAGCTAATACTGTACCACTGCGTAGAGGTTCTCCACACATCCACGGGTTTCCAGGAGGCATGTTGTATATTGAGTGGGCCACGTCTAACAGAAGCGCGACTAAACCCACATGTCAATAAGATCCGGATTAATACAAGGTGCATCAATGATCATAAACTATTGAATTTAGAAGATTTTCTTGAACAATGCCCTTCGGTTCTACAATACTAGCTAGACTAAAAATAAAGTTAAAAGAAAGCAATTCTTGCCAACACCAAACGTGCTGTTTCACAGAGTTTTAATTAGTAATGTAAATGTACCTATAGTATATATTGGTGCAAAACATGGACATTCACTGCTGAAGTTGAAAGAAAAAGTCAGGCATTTATATCACCACATGCACATTGCATTAACAATCATACAGACCACACCACCAACCAAAACATTGTGAATGAAAAGGCATGCAAAATACACACAAGCCCACGTGATCGCTCTGCCCCACCGTCAACTACTGGTGCCGTTCTGCCAACAATCGTACGAGAAACTGCATGTCGAAAGCTTCAACCAATGATATGGAAACTGACAACATTAAGGAAACCCATGATTTCAAGACTTGTATGCGTTCACGAAGCGCAACACAGAGGAGGTAGAATGTAAACGTTTCATTTTGTTGGCCACGGATATCCGTTCTTTTGGTGGGCACACGTACAGGCTCAACATGCATGGTGTCCTCTGGCATATCAACACATTCATTTTGATATAGCCTACGTCATGAGGTAGCCACCTAATGGGGACATGTATATAAGAAAGTCACTTCCACAGAGTAAGTTGAATTTCAGCTGGTCTTACTTGACGCACGGTCATCTCGGAAGTTCAGTTACAGTGTTGCCGATGCCCGTGTGGTATACCAAGGCCCAGGTGCATCATAAAGACAGCCTTTCGTTCGCCGAGGTGATATCAGAGAGACAGAAACACGACGAGGAAGACGATAATGAATTCACTGCCCGCCATCTTGTTCACCGTCTTCTTTCCTCGGCGACATTCCTCTTCAAGATGTTGCCGACAGTAAGGAATAAGATATACAATTAGAACCCCTTTTGAAAGATAAGGATCCTGGGAGGTTGGTGGTGAACAACGGAGAAAAACCAGTTTTCGGCATTGTAATGAACATAACACCGTCTGATGCTGCCACCTGTCGTATAGTTTATAGTGATTTAAACATGTTGGAACTCTCCTGTAGTTACGAGGATAAAGAAGTTAGTTCTGTCACCGAAGCCACGATGTACGTGTCACTATTTTATATTTGGCGACGAGAGATACGCGAAACAGAACCAAAAGACAAGTGTGTGAGTAGTGTCGTCTACCACAGAGCACAGAGACGTGTGTAAAATGCGCATATGAAGAAACGGTTAGTGTTAAGTCCGTTATGAACGTGTTGTTCAATTTTAATCCGTTGGCCGTGTTGTCAGCCACGAGACCCATACCACAGACAGTGCCGTGTGCAAAAATGAGCGGGAACCACGCATACTGCGAACATGTGACATTCGTATCAAGTCAGTCGGTTGTTTACTGTGTAAAACTAGTAAACAAGCCAGCAGTCGTGATTCAGTAGACTCTGTATCTGCATGGAGTAGATTTGTGCAGGATGCAGTCATGGCAACGTCATTAAATGTGCCGTGCATACAGCCTTTTGAAAGCGAACTTTCCGATAGTGACGCCTCGTTAGGTCCCAAATGGGATAAGTGGCTACTCAGATTCGAGAACTATCTGTCCGCCATCGCAGTAAATGACGAAGGACAGAAGAGAGCATTGTTGTTGCATGCAGTTGGCAGTACAATACTCGATATTTTTGTCAACCTGCCGAACAGAGGGACAACTTATGAACAGGCCAAAACAGCGCTAACAACATACTTCAAGCCGAAGGTTAATTGTGAGTATGAACGTGCCGTGTTTAGACGCATGCGTCAAGAGAGTGGCGAAAAAGTTGACGCTTAACATAGCCGTCTCCGCCAGGCAGCGGCCAGTTGCGAGTTCAACGACATTAACGGTGAAATTAAATCACACGTGATACAGACAACCACAGACTCAAAACTGCGTAAACAAGGACTGACAAACGATGCGTTGACGCTAGGCGACATAATCGAAGCGGGTCGAAATAATGAGCTAGCGCAAGCCCAAAGTTTGGACATTGAAAAAGACTTGACAGGCATCCAACAAAATGCCAAGACAATCGGTCGCACGTTCGGACAGTCGAAACGTAGAAAACCACAACATGGTGTAACAAAATGTAGATACTGTGGGAAAGGTTTTCCGCATGTAGGAGGCAAGGAAACGCCCGGCATTTGGTAAACAGTGTTTTGTGTGTTATAGACGAAACCATTTTGCAAATTTTTTTCCTAAGAAAGGTCAGAAAAATACCACAAACAAACAGTTTGTGAGGAAATCAGTTCGTGCAGTTAGTGATGAGGTTGAGGATTACGTATTTACAGTAGGGACTGTAACTGATGAAAGCACGGAGAGTTATGGTTGTGAAAATAGTATATATGATGTTTCCGCAAACCCTGAGGGTGATGTTTGTGAAAGTAGTATACATGGTGTTTACAATAGCACTTTTGTAGTAAAACCGCCGAAGTTCAAAATCGAGTTTGAAAAGTGTTCAGTGATGATGACAGCTGATAGCGGTGCATCGTGTAGTCTAATTGATGAGAGTACGTTTCAGAACAAATTCAAGAGTGTTCGTCTTGAAACATGTCATGACAAACTGAATGCATATGGTGGTACACGTATAGTAACCATTGGAAAGTTTCATAGTACTATTGTGTGTGGTAAGAAAACTGCTAGTGATGTTTTCTATGTAGTGAAAGGAAACTGTGGATGTTTGCTCAGTGTAAATGTGAGTCAAAAACTCGGACTCATTCAGGTTGCAGATCATGTGGTGCATAATGTCGGAAATACTGAGTGCCCAGAAGTGAAGAAATACCCGAAGGTATTTGAGGGTATTGGTAGGTTAAAGAACTTTGAGGTAAAGCTTCACATCAATGAAGCTATCCCCCCTGTTGCTCAGCGCCACAGAAGAATCCCTTTTCATGAACGTCAAAAGGTTACAAAGGAACTGCTTGAGTTGAAAAGGAATGATGTGGTCGAAAGGGTAGAGGGTCCAATTCCCTGGGTGTCCCCAATAGTGGTGGTACCGAAACCCAAAAGGCCCGGTGAGATTCGTATCTGTGTCGATATGCGACAGGCGAACAAAGCAATCATGAGAGAGCGACACCCGTCGCCTACAGTTGATGACATTGTTCAAAAACTGAACAATGCGCGTGTGTTCAGCAAGATTGATCTAAGATCAGGCTATCATCAGTTGATGCTTACAGAGGAGTCTCGCTATATCACCACATTCTCCACTCATGATGGTTTGTGGCGATACAAACGCCTTAATTTTGGTATTTCGAGTGCGAGCGAAGTGTTTCAGAATGTTGTTGAAAATGTCATTGAAGGAATTGACGGTTCTTTCAATATGTCCGACGACATATTTGTGTTCGGTAAGGGCAAAACCGACGAAGAAGCGTATGCCGAACATGACAAGAGTTTGGATCAGGTACTGAAGAGGCTCGATGAGAATGGACTCACAGCAAATCTTGCCAAGTGTGAGTTTCGAAAGCCAAAGATGGAATTCTACGGTATGATGTTCTCAAAGAACGGAATCGAACCAGATCCGAAGAAAGTAGAAGCACTCCTAGAAATGGAGCCGCCTGTCGATGTGGGAGAAGTGCAGAGTTTGTTGGGAATGACAAACTACCTCGCAAGGTTTATTCCCAATTACTCGACAGTAACAGCACCACTGCGGAAGCTCACATGCAAGAAACAAGAGTTCAAGTGGGAGCTTGAACAACAGTCCTCGTTTGAGATGCTGAAGGGTGTCCTTGGTACGTATCCAATCGTTGCCTACTTCGACATGAAGAAGGAGACAGAAATCATTGTAGATGCATCCCCTGTAGGGCTAGGTGCGATGCTAGTACAATACCAAGACAAGAAGCCCTAAGTAGTTGCGTACGGGAGCAGATTCCTAACACCAGTTGAGCAGCGGTACAAGAGTCAACTAGAAGGAGAAGCGCTGGCAGTTGTCTGGGCCTGCGAATACTTTCATGTGTATGTCTACGGGGCGCCAGTGAAAGTGGTAACTGACCACAAGCCGTTAGTAACGTTGTATGGAAATCCCGGCGCCAAGCTGCCCCTGAGACTAGAAAGATGGGCTATGAGGCTGCTGCCATACCAGCCAGTTATCGAGTACCGTCAGGGTAAAGATAATCCGTCGGATTACTTATCTCGCCATCCGCAAGTATCAGACAGAAGTTCTCGAGAAGAACTTGTGGCAGAAGAGTATGTGAACTTCGTCACAGAGGAAAGTATCCCAAAAGCAATGAGTAGTACAGAAGTCTTAGAAGCAACGTTGGTAGACCCAACTCTCAGTGCTGTGAAAGATCTTTTGTTAACTGGAAAATGGTACATGCTTGAAACAAAGTATGGACAAGATCCAGGTGTGGACTTTGAAGCGATACAATCGTACAACAGAGTTGGAAATGAACTCACTGTAACACAAGATGGATTAGTGTTGAGAGGAACCCGTATTGCGGTTCCAGCGAGTCTACAGCACAGGGTAATCCATCTGGCCCACGAAGGGCATCAAGGGATAAACAAGACCAAGGCTCTCCTCAGAGAGAAAGTCTGGTTTCCCAGAATTGACGCTATGGTAGCTAAGCTACTTGATGAATGTGTAGCGTGCAAAGCGGCTTATGATCCAAAGCCAAGGGAACCATAGGTCATGTCTGATCTTCCGTCAAGGAAATGGTCTCATCTATCCGCAGATTTGTATGGACCATTACCTACAGGTGACTACCTCCTTGTTGTCATGGACGAGTACTCCAGATTCCCTGAAGTCGAAGTGATAAGATCCGTGTCGGCTCAGACAGTTATTCCAGTCTTCGAGAAGATATTCTCGTCAAGAGGTACTCCCGACAACCTGAAAACAGACAATGGAACTCCGTTCCAAAGTGAAGAGTTTAAGAGGTTTGCTGTCAACCTAGGTTTTCTCCACCAAAGAGTAACACCATATTAGCCTGAGGCGAATGGTGTAGCCGAGAGGTTCATGAGAACCATAGGCAAAGTCTGCAAATGTGCACAGGTAGAAGGTAACCCCTGGAAACGAGAGTTGTACCGGTTTCTTAGAAACTACAGGGCAACCCCGCATACATCGACAGGATTACCACCAGCAACGGTTTTGAATGGTGTACCGTTGAAGATGAAGCTACCCCAGGTCCATGCTGAGGAAATGGATGAAACACTCCGTCAAAAGGATTGAGCGGCAAATAACAAGATGAAGGAATATGCGGAAGCATGACGAAAGATAACCAAGTCTGACATTGGTATGGGAGATAAAGTGTTGTTGAAGAATGTGACACAACAAGGGAAACTAGTGCCAAAATTCCAACATGAGCCTTTCGAGGTCATAGACAGGAAAGGTACAATGGTAACAGCACAAAGAGGCCAGGAGGTCAAGGCGCGAAACACAAGTCATTTTCGCAGAGTCAGCACTGACATTGAGCCGTTGCAATACAGGCCAGTCGAACCTGACCCAGCTCCTACTGTGGTACCCCCAATAGTCCCAGTAAGTCATCCAGTGGGATCTCCGTACTCAACTGAGGCTAGTACGAGTCTCTCCCCTTCCGTGCATGCTCCACCCAGTCGTCCACCTAGGGTTAAGAGTGTACCCAAACGGTTTGAAGGTGTTCGTGTAAACCTGCCTAGTTTCTGTCAACAGTGATGTAGTTTCAACACTACTGAGTATAGTTTCAACATATCAGGCGATATTTGTTTATTTGCAAAACATAATTGTATAAAGTTTGGGGAGATGTAATGAACATAACACCGTCTGATGCTGCCACCTGTCGTATAGTTTATAGTGATTTAAACATGTTGGAACTCTCCTGTAGTTACGAGAATAAAGAAGTTAGTTCTGTCACCGAAGCCACGATTACATGTCACTATTTTATAGGCATTCCATGGAACAGGGTGAATGGACAAAGTTACTACGTTTGAAACTTTGTATGTTGAAGTGAGAGTCAGAAAAGGTCAGAACAACAGGTCGGATTCATGACATCATTTCTAGTAATGGGAGACGGGCACTTAATCTAATTGTTGTCGTTAGGAAGCCTGCTAGTGTATATTATACATCGGGTGACAGGAGTTATTGTCAAATCAGTTGTCACAACAAACAAACAAATACTTTCAATATATGTTGACAGGAGTCCACCAAGACTAACAGAAAGCGACATACCGACATCACTCGACCAATCCTCTTTCTCGTTAGCTGGCCAAACTCCCTATAGCTTTATATGAGACCAAAGATGTTCTAGTAAGGTTTCTACAAGAACAGTTTATTGGGAGCGCGGCTAGTGTTGTGGTTAGCACATCCGCCTGCCATCTCAACATTGGGGACTGTGTATCCCTCCGTGACTCGGAGATCACGTTAATATTGGTCCCGTCTAAATTTGGGACGTAAAAGAACAAATGAGGACGACGCGCACCCTGGCAGTGACCACCCTCAGTGCCAGCATACAAAGGTCGGTTTGGCGATAATGTTCTGAAAAAGGCTGACTAGTTGAATGAGACCTCATAAGACCGTTACAGACTAGTCAGTTAATAGAACGTTGCTGAGCGCTGGAAATAACAAGGAATAACTAGTAAAATGATTGTTATTGCAGGAGTTTCTTATTAACATATAGTGCATCATAGATAGGCAGAATGAATGTAACAAAAGAAGTAAAGGTTAGTTCTTATATGGCGCAGTCCTCAGGACTGCTCAAAGCACTTTACTGCCACATCGACATCTCTGGGAAGCATCCAGCCACACTCAAATTAATGCGCAAAGACTATTCGTACACAAATATCCACGATTGTCTATAGCCAGGTACTCATTCTTACAGCTGAGTGAACTGAAGCAACGTCGAGTGAACTTGCCCCAAGGTACGACAATGCACCACAGAATTCGAACCCGGGTATTCGTGTAGGCTATATATGTGTGGGGTTGGGTGGGTGGGTGGGAAACACTGACTCTTACTGATGACTTTTCAATGAAAAAAGATGAGAATAGTTATACTCAGAATCATATATTTGACCATCAGATCATAATTATTAAAAACACGCACATACGTAAATCAATGTGTGATGCTCTTATAAGACATGATTTATGCCTCTAACATAAGTTGATAAGGCTTAAGCAAATTAGCCTAAGGCTAATGACCACGATGTTGGTTAAAGGAGCCAATGAAAGGTAACTATGTTTTGCAGCGAAAACGACTGCAAAATTAGTTTGTATTTTTTGTTTTATTAGTTAACATATTTATGATTCTTCTTCTTGTATAAATGAATGTATTTCTAGTAGTTTTTATAAATGTCTTAATTTAGTTAAACGTTTTTTTAATTATCTCTTTTTAGTAACTATATTTAAGTTAATGTTATAATTTTTACTTATTTATTTCTTAATTAGCATTTCTTTTTATGTAATATACTATTATATACGTGTGCATGTATGTAAAGCGCCCGAGGGCAATTTTAATTGATTGGGCGCTATATAAGTACTTTTATTTATTTAACTATGTTTTGCAGCGAAAACGACTGCGAAATTAGTTTGTGCGCCATAATTCCACGCAGTCCAACATTTCCTTTAAAATATTCTCAGTAAATGTTGTAGTGTTGAGTGATAGTGTCACTAACAACCGGTGGAACAAACGAGAGACTAAACAGTGAGTTGAGCGCTTTGTGTAGTGAACGCCTCTAGTGTGAGATCCGGAACTAAAATAGTGGAAATGAAGCCAAGCTGGTTCCGGAATCTCTGAAAATGCAGAAAATGGGTTCTCCACGTTTGCCGAATTACTTCCTCTTTTTCAGTTTAGCAGGGCCTAGTGTAAAGAGCCCTTTTCTCCCTGCCTTCCTTCCTTCCTTCCTTCCTTCCTTCCTTAATTCCTCCCTTCCTTCCTTCCTTCTTTCCTTCCTTCCTCTCCCTTCCTCCCTCTCTTCCTTCCTTTAACTTTGGCGGTGCACAATCAATGGACCAGAAGACGCGAATTTTACGATGTGTTCATTCCAATGAATGAAATAGGCTCTCCGGGTTCGTCTCGAATTGAGATTTTACTCAACAATAGTAACTATAATTACCAGATGACATTCGACAATCTACACAGGACTGGCACTGCACCATCGTCGTGTTTTCGTCTCTCTCGTGTCTCTTACTCCTCCCGATTTCACGATTGTCCTTTCCTGTACCTCTGATCTAAAATCAGGGTAATGAGCTAAACTCGAAAGGAACTCTGCCAACCCGCTGAGCAGTTAAGGTTATCACTAACATATAACCCTTTAAGGGATATACCCTCCAAAAGACACATCCTCGATCTATATGTTGACACAAAAGGCAACCCGTCTCGGACAGAACATAAACACCGCAGGAGCCTATTCGTCGTATTCCCGGAACCGTCCCTGCAAGAGGTTAATTTTTATGTAAGCTTTTGAAATAATCTGGGATAATGAAACCATTAATTTTAAAAGTAGGTAGTTTGTTCCTAGTTTGTTATTTATTAATTAATATTATGAGACTATACTAACTATGTTGAAGGTATATTGCCCGCCAAATTGTGTTTAGTAAGCCCGTAACAATGTTCGTAATTTAGAAGGTACAACCCCGGATCATGTTCTAACAGTAAACAAACCATCCCGTTTCAAAACGAGCTTTATTGGCAATAAGGCCGAGTCCAAGTTCAACACAGCAGACCTTTAACTGCATATTTGAAGCGTGATCTTTACACCAGGACAAATGTTAACGATTAATTCGAAACCTGCGACACCGATATGTATTAGAAAAACTTAGATTTTAATTCAACGAAATGGTGATCCAGAAAAAAGCACCTACAAAAACCCTTGGTTTTTGTACTTGTTTCCAGTCGGACGTCGTCGAGGAAGGGCGGCGAGACGAGCATGGCGCGGCTGATGGAGAACAGCTACGGCCGGGACTGGCAAGACGAACACACCCGATGGTCGAGGAAACAACAGAAGGTCAACGACCGCTTCGACTGTGTCACGAAGCAGCGACAAGAGACGCAACAACAACAACAGCTGATACAGCAGCAGCAGCAACAACTACAGGAGGAGCAACAACAGCAGCCACAGCAGCGAGGGCGGTGGCAACAGCCTGAGGAAGTGACGTACATCAACACTGAGTAAGACTTGCTAGTTTATGAGTCGTTCTGCACAGTGTAGGTCATATAGCGTTGGACAGGGATTGGGGAAATCGGGATTTGGCACATGTGATGAGTAGTTTGTTGTTCCGACAAATACATAAAATGTTAACAGATAATGCTACAAACACGTTCGGTGTATTCTTCTTCCCCTTGCGGGGTGGGTCCACATCACGTGTAGCTTCTTATGCTTAGCTCTACTTAGACGTTCTATCTTTCTCCGACTGTTGCGATCATCTGACTTTTTTTTACCGTTCACATCAGCCTTCCCAAGATATTTTTTAAAACTCTTTTTTCTTATTCCATCTCAGTTTATTCTCATCTACTATCATTTTTTATTCTGTTTTTCAAACTCATTTTGGCTTCTTTCCTCACTTATTCTCTGCATATGTTCTATGCTCTCTCTCTCCCTCCATCCCTCTCTCACCCCCCCTTCCCTCCCTCCCTCCCTCCCTCCCTCCCTCTCTCCTTCACTCCCTCCTTGGCTGACAAGTGCGAGGGCATTCTCATGAGATAATCACAACAGACTGACGCAGAGCAAGATGACTGACTTTTACAAGCAATAATAAGCTAAGACGTTAGGGAATCGTGCCAAAGGAAGCACACAACTACGTGTATTCAAATACTGCGTAATTTAGTGTTTAAGTAATCATAAACTATAACGTCACAAATTTGTGCCAAAATGAAGCACAATTTTGTGTTTGTTGCTTGTGGACATCAACATCAGTAGTGCCACTGTATCGAGTCATGTTCAGGCGTCATTCACATATATCTACAGGCTTTTAGAGGACTCCCTTTGCTATTAGCGCTAATATATGTCATATTCGGTTAGTCGGATTTTCGCATAACTCGGATTAAATCTCTCGGTCCGATTGAGTCTGACTTAGGTGAGGTTTACTATAGATTACTTTCCAAAATGTTGCCTGCGCGTTGACTATGATATGTAACCGAGAGATGTAATATATTTCCTCGAGGATGCTATAAACTCCCAAAACTAAACCGTGTGAAGTAAGCCAGTGGTACAAGAGACACCATGTGACGTAGATAAAGCAGGCTGGGATCAAAACACAACGACTCACGGGGAAGATACAGGACTAATGTGGGCAGTTAACGCTACTTAATGTATTAAAACCCCTCTATTGTATTTACGCTGTGTTGAGAATGTATAGTAAAGCCCAGATTCTACATAGCAAACCTCGTTTCCCAACTGTAGGCTGTATTTTGTTCATATACTAGAGAGCGTATCCAAGCTCCCCGATCTCGACTCCCTTCCCAATTACCGATCACGTCACGCGCTCAGTTCGATTGTCCAACAAGGCATGGGGATCGAGATCGGGGCGCTTGCACACTCTCTCTAATAGCATAGATTGCGTAACAGTCGCAAAGTGAGATTCATAATGTATAGAATGCCTGGGCAGAAAGTACACATTTTGTCTCTTCTATGATTTAAACCTACAATAAATTGATTCGTGGTCTCTCGGTTTCATTTCAAACAGAGAGTTATTTCATAGGCGTTCGGAAATTATCCACGATGAAATGACAACATATTGTGTTCGTTCGTGCACGTGCGTCTTTGTACTTTGCGACTGTTTTCCTTTTGTAGATAGTCTATTCATGTTTGACGCATTGCGGTTGCTGAACAGGTAAACCACATCTATGTTACGCTGCCTCGCATACCTATTTTCAAGAAGCGATATGCATGCCTTTGCGACATTCTCACTAACATACCTGTCAACTTCTGAGTTTCGAAATCCTGGAAATTCGAGATAGTTCACGAGTCTCATCAGTTCGTTCATGTTGGATAGGACTTCGGAAGACGGGGGATCGTGTGCTGTTTGATATTTGTCGTGAGTCTCATCAGTTCGTTCATGTTGGATAGGACTTCGGAAGACGGGGGATTGTGTGCTGTTTGATATTTGTCGTGAGTCTCATCAGTTCGTTCATGTTGGATAGGACTTCGGAAGACGGGGGATTGTGTGCTGTTTGATATTTGTCGTGAGTCTCATCAGTTCGGTCATGTTGGATAGGACTTCGGAAGACGGGGGATTGTGTGCTGTTTGATATTTGTCGTGAGTCTCATCAGTGCGGTCATGTTGGATAGGACTTCGGAAGACGGGGGATTGTGTGCTGTTTGATATTTGTCGTGAGTCTCATCAGTTCGTTCATGTTGGATAGGACTTCGGAAGACGGGGGATTGTGTGCTGTTTGATATTTGTCGTGAGTCTCATCAGTTCGTTCATGTTGGATAGGACTTCGGAAGACGGGGGATTGTGTGCTGTTTGATATTTGTCGTGAGTCTCATCAGTTCGTTCATGTTGGATAGGACTTCGGAAGACGGGGGATTGTGTGCTGTTTGATATTTGTCGTGAGTCTCATCAGTTCGGTCATGTTGGATAGGACTTCGGAAGACGGGGGATTGTGTGCTGTTTGATATTTGTCGTGAGTCTCATCAGTTCGTTCATGTTGGATAGGACTTCGGAAGACGGGGGATTGTGTGCTGTTTGATATTTGTCGTGAGTCTCAACAGTTCGGTCTTGCTGGATTCGATATCGGAAGACGGGAGGGGGGGGCTGCTGTTGCAGATTTGTCGCGAGTCTCAACAGTTCGGTCTTGCTGCATTCGATATCGGAAGACGGGGGGGGGGGGGGGGGGGGGGGCTGCTGTTGCAGATTTGTCACGAGTCTCAACAGTTCGGTCTTGCTGCATTCGATATCGGAAGACGGGAAGGGGGGGCTGCTGTTGCAGATTTGTGGCGAGTCTCAACAGTTCGGTCTTGATGGATTCGATATCGGAAGACGGGAAAGGGGGGGGCTGCTGTTGCAGATTTTTCACGAGTCTCAACAGTTCGGTCTTGCTGCATTCGATATCGGAAGACGGGAAGGGGGGGCTGCTGTTGCAGATTTGTGGCGAGTCTCAACAGTTCGGTCTTGCTGGATTCGATATCGGAAGACGGGAAAGGGGGGGGGGGGCTGCTGTTGCAGATTTGTCGCGAGTCTCAACAGTTCGGTCTTGCTGGATTCGATATCGGAAGACGGTGGGGAAGCTGTTGGACGTCTGAAGCGAAAATCCTGGAGATTACCTTCTTTTCCGGTAGATTTTCGTTTTCACCGAAACTCTGGGAGATTTGATTGTGTTCCAGGAGTCCGGGAGATTCCCAACAAATCCGGGAGACTTCCGGAAATCCGGGAGGGTTGGCAGGTATACACTAATGCAAATTCTGTTGTGCCTTTCCGAGTTGAGACCCAAATCCCTTTCGCCATTGGTGGCTATTAATAATACCCAATTATAGCGTTTCTCTAGGAAGTTTTGTCCAACGATAATCTTTATAATTTTCACAACACAATAAAACAGTATCTGATCTCGTGTGTGAACCTCATTTTTCAGAAGATAAAAATTAATAATAATACGGTATTTATTTAGCGCTAATTCCCGCATATCGGATCGATGCACTGTACAAGCAATATAATAAATGTATATTAATATATTAAAAACTAAACACTGGTTTTAAGACATATACTGAACATTAAAATAGAAACACTAAATTTAAGACAAATAATACTAAGATAACTAATACTGCTCCGAGTTCGTCGACTGATTTTGAAATGTTTATGCTTTTGGGCCTAAAATAATCAATTATTTCAGTCGTTGTGTTGATACACGAGTACGTGGTCAATTGTCTTCGACTGAAAGAACTAATGCAGTAGCGCAAAAACATTAAATTACCAGGTACATCACTTTAACAAAATCACACACTTTACTGAATACTCACTTCCCTATTCATTATTTTGCAATGACGGATGGATACTGATTGAGGCCTATATTAATTTGCGAATTGCGCAGTTGGCGGTTATCTTCAGCTTTCTTCTGTCGTTTAAAGGTTTCCGCTGTCCGTTGGCAATCTGGTACTCATAAACCAGGCCCTGACGCAACTTTATGGCCTTAATTATATCGTACATTATATTATTGTATAACTGGCGTGACCGACGTTTCTACTGTTTAGGCAAGATAACAACACCGAAAAGACCAACACCCAGCGATCACAACCCAGCGAATCCAGGCAATCCGACAGATCCGAATGCAACGAATCCATACAATCCAGGCGATCCCAAGGCGGCGAATCCAGACAGTCCAGACGATCCCAAGGGGGCGAATCCAGGCGATCCCAAGGCGGCGAATCCAGACAATCCAATCGATCCGAGTGCAACGAATCCAGGCAATCCAATCGATCCGAATGCAACGAATCTAGGCAGTCCAGGCAATCCCAAGGTGGCGAATGCAGACAATCCAATCGATCCGATTGCAACGAATCTAGGCAATCCAATCGATCTGACTGCAACGAATCCAGGCAATCGCAGCGATCACAACGAAGCGAAACTCGGCAGACCGGAACGCCGGAGACTGTCAGAGAGAACATAACGCCGACCAAGTCTCGCCAAAGTGCCGTCTCGCCCAGCGATCTCAATGTCCCCATGGGGCGGATGGCGATATCTTCCCAGAATGCCATACGTTAACCGGGCGTAAACGGGAACAATCAAGTGCAGCCAAACATAATGCAAGGTCGTACCAGTGAACAATCCTGGTCGTCCGCGCTTGAATAGATCCAGAATAGGCATTAACTTTGAATCCCCTAGCGTTCTGAGAAGCGATAAACATTCTGCTGACGTTTGAATAAAAAACGAAAGTCGCTTCCTTTTGTTTACTTGGCGATTTTTACGTCCGTCTATTGCAATCTTGTACCTACCACTATTTTGACATGTTCTATATAGTTGCTATAATTGTAACTTATATATTATTGTCCTTGTCACATAGGTTGGTGCAATGTGTATGCATGAAAGGTTGTCATGTTTAAACTTGTCGGTTTTATTATTATAATTCAGACATTGGGTGTATGCGAGACGTGTTTCTTGTCCAAGTTGAATCTAATGGTTGTTGCGGTTTGTTTAGGTTTCCTGTTCCCTCCTATTGTGCAACTGACAATTACGAAAAGAAAGTACGCTAGAACAAAATATTGTTCCTTTACTTTATTTCCGCGCATGCAGACGCTATTATTGATGCCCACTGTTATCCAAATAAGTACGTGCATAATATATCCTTCCACATAACACACGGCTGATTCATTCAGAGAATCCTACGTTAATTAAGCAGTATGGTTATTAGCATGACTAGCTGTTGTATAATTAATAATATTAATATATACTTTGAAGTTTAATTATTATATCAACAATTGTAAGTTTGTAGCCATATATATTTGCCAGCTCCGGAATTTGTTGCGGTTGTGATTGCTGCTGCCGCCTGTTGTTGCTATTCCCGTTCTTTCAAAGTCGACAATCTAATGGAACCAAACGAAATTCGGGACTTTGTTGGAATTTCGCCCTCCGCGTCTTCGACCGCTTCCTTCTTGTCCGGGGCCGAGTGACGCCGCCATCCTCCCCGCCAGTGGGCAGCCCGACCTCCTCTCCCTCCTCCCCGTCTCGCCGAGGTACCCGGGCACTCGCCGTCCACCTCCTCGAGTTGCTGGTTGAGCGCGCGGAACCGTTCCGCGAACGCTTCCTTCATCGTTCCGATTCGATGCAAAGCGACCTTGGGCTTCTTGGTCTTGGCCAACCTCACGAGGGTGTTCTTCCTACGCATCGTCACGTACTCCGACTCGCCGCACGGCGATGACGGCGCCACGGAACCTTCGTCGTCATCGTCGACATTCGACCTCAGAGCCTGCAGGTGGCGCGCCAGAGCGATGCGCTGCTGCACGAGGTCGCCGTGACGACGGCGGCGACTCTTCTGGCCGCAGCCGAAATCCGTGGCGGCGACGATGTGCATGAGAGTGCCCATCCGGTGGAAGACCATCGCGAGGAACTGGACCGCCATGACGATGACAAAAAAGCAGAGGAAGAAGAGGCCGATGGGCTCGACGCTGATGTAGCCGCCGCTCGTGAAGCACGGCAGACTCAGGATGAGACCGCCCGTGCCCTTCTGCACCTGTGGTGGGAGGAATAGATTTAGTTAGTTTCGGTTGCTGTCGGAGGGAAGAGTGGAGAGGAATAACAGTAAGGGCAGTGAAACTAGACCTTACCGCTCTACGATGGAACCACGAGTAAGAACACGGTTGAAAAAAGTATATACATGTCAACTTTCCGTCTTTCGTACGTAGTCTCCGTCATTTTGACAAAGCCAATAAATCTTCAGTCCCGAGGAATGCAGTCAACAGCAGGTCAACGAATTGTATAGTATGGAAGACGTTGAGTAGTCACCAATGTTGTTGTTCTTGTAGCTTGTGTTGCATATTCGTCTTCTACGTGCCGTGTCTGTCGCGGGCGTTGGCGATCATGTCACACCAATTTTCTTTATCCTGCTATTATTATTGATTTTCAAATATATATATATATGTAGTATACTACTACTTGTAATGTAAATATTACGTGGAGCTGTTTTCTAGTCGTTATCAACTAAATTAGCTTATTTGTATTGTGGGTGTACAACATTATTGTCTCGTTAGTACCTATAATTATATCACTCAACTGGTTTCACCTTCTGCACATGCCTAACTTCTCGTTGAAATACCATTTGTATTTATTCACGTAGTTCTATACCACAACATCATGCATATTAACAAATAGTAAGCAATGACACTTTATATGTTTTGTGTCCAGATTGTACTGACCTGCAAAGTGAAGATAACGACGACGAAGATTGCGTTCATCATGAAGAAAGATAAGGTCGCTTTGTTGCGCAGGTCGAGCAGCTGCGCGCGCACCAACGTCTGATGCTCGAGGTCTACCTCGAGCGGCACCAGGTAGCGCTTAACGACACCCTCCCAGAATGCTTCTTCCGCTTGATTGAGACGATTCGCGGGCCATACCATCTGGTCTGTGTCGCCTAACTCGGGAAGCGGGTCCACTTGGCGCAATTCTGAGTCAGACGTGTGTTCAGTTTGTGCTTCAAACAGAAAGTTTTATTGGAACAAACGACATGCACTTCATCCGATCTGAATGTCTCTTTTCTTGCGAAAGAGAGTACACGTATATGACATAGGGCCTAGACCTCTCTAGATGATGCTCTTAAATAAATCATTGGACGGCATTTGGAGTCAACCATTATTAAACAATGATTATTATTTTGTTGTGGGTAGCCAAGCAACACGAATATCTTCGGTAATATTATAGCAATAATACGTTGCTAGATTATGAGAACAAATTCGTCAATCAACCATAGATTTATCGTTAACTTGTTGAAGGTGACTGACATCCCTGTTGTTAGCGCTGAGGAAAAAATGTAGTTGGAAAAAGAGCAATACCTTCAAGATCGTCATTATCTCGTGGCTCATTCACAATGTCATTCTTCGTATTCCATTTACGGTCCGTGGTGACAACTGGTTCTTCCACATGTGCTGAGACGTCTGCCTCTTTCGTTTGCCCCTTGACCGTTGCAACGTTCACCCTATTATTGCCCCCTACACCGACCACCACGTCACGTCGCGGCATCTCCGTCGCCACGGCCACTTCTCGCGGGCAAAATATGCACCGGAAGACATTACCGAACGACAGCGTGATACCTTCCTCCTTCACCGTCCTTCTTCCCTCTCCCTTCTCGTTTGGCGGACCACCATTTCCGGTCGTCTCAACCTTGACCTCGCGCGTGCCCCACGAGACGTCGTTCATGTTGCAGAAGGCGTAGATCATGAGCAACAGGTGCATGCTGGGAATGGCGAGGAAGTAGATGGCGCCAGAGACGATGCATGAGAACTCGTGCGGGTGGAGGCAGGCGGCGACGAAGAAGAAGATGACGACAAGGAGCAGGAAGAAGGCGCTCGGGGAGCACAGCCCTTCCCGTCTCATCTGCAGCGCGATCCCGATCACCACCAGTATCTGCACCAGCGCGTAGACGACGGACAAGATGGCGGCCAACAGCAGCTACAAGATGAAGCCCGACATGCTGATAGCCACCATGTGTAATATGATGTGTTTATGTAAATGACAGTCATGTGTGCGGCGGTTCAGTAGCTTTTCTTTTTTAATTCTACGTGTGATGATCATTTGTCGTGTTTGTTTGTTTATATTATATGATGATACTAATTCGTATTGAATTGTTGATTAATTTGTGGTATATTGTATGACATTCTGAATATTTGCTCACTGTCCCTTCGTCCGTCCGTCCCGTATTTGTCGGTGTCTCCATCTTTCTGTTTGTGTGTTGTATGTGTGTATGCGTGCGTGCGAGCGTGCGTGTACGTGCATGTCTTCGTCTCGCTCTCTTACTATCTGCCTCTCCCTCTCTATAACCCAACCCATCTCTCCCCCTCCCCAGTGCGTCACCTAGAGCAAGCACTCGTTACTACAGCCCACCTGTGTGTCGGACTTGAATACATAACAAGCCACAATGAAAAGAACGACGGGGATGCAGTTGGCGAAGAACGCTCCCCACAGGTCCACGCCGAAGCTGCCGAAAGCCGTCTGCAGGGCGCCGACCATCATGAGGAAGATCGTGCCTGGCCCGAGCATCGTCGACGCCATCAGCGCGCCCTGGTACACGATGTACGGCAACGAGATGTTTTCGTTGACTCGAATGGTCCGGCGCCAACTGACCAACAGGTCGACGATATTGATGATGGTGGACGGTGTCCAGCGGCGTCGCTGGTTGAAGAACTCGTAGAAGCCTTCCGGAGCGAAGGTGAAGGCGTCGGAGGCAGCGCAGTACTCGACGCGCCAGCCTTGTTGTAGCAGCAGCGTGCACAGCCAGCGGTCCTCGCCTGGCTCGGCCGCGGGCACCGACAAAAGACGAGACATCGTCTTAACCGTAGTACTCGGCGTCAGAACGTCGCCTCAGACCGATAATGTACATGACATTTTGTTGCTGTCAACGACAATAACAGTACCTTCGTGTAGTAACTTACTTAATGTACAACTAATCTACGTATGATACGTACACCAGACACAGTAAAGGATTTTTACTTCACCAAAATGGTCAGCCCTGTATGTGTTTCTTGTTGCATGTATCGGCTTATTACAAATACTGAGTTGATATAGACATCTAACTCGAGGGTGTCATAAGTATAAATTAAGGTTATATGGTTTAGGAGTGCGGGTTATTCAGTTAAGATGCATTGACATAACAGCAGCGACACTAGCAGCGGCAATAGCAGCAGACACGCGCAGTCAAATTATTACGCTGTGTTTATTTTGGAAACTTGTTATTAACAAGAGGACTCATTTTATTCTGCTTACCCTGGTCATATTGAATGTAGTTAGAAGCCTCCGTGCTGACAGTCGCGTATTTGCGCATGACGTTGTCATCCATGAGAGCCGAACCACGAAACAGACTGAAACATCCGGGACTGCACAGCACACAACCAATCATATGCTCCGTTGCTTTCTGGAACCAATGGCCGATGGCGTACTCGAAGCGTTGGTACCACACCATCGGGCCTGCAACAGGATAATTGTTGGAATCGTTAAAACTGTTAAACACTTTTGAACCAACCACTCGAACCGTTATAATAACCACTGCGTCTGCACACGAGACAAACATTGAAACTCTTAACCCATCACCTTCCACGGTGTAGGAGTTTTCGTTTAATCAACACGGCCCTCCAGAAACTACGGCATAGCTGTGATGATTGGTTTGTATATACGACTTAATATCGCGTAGCCTACAATTTAATTATTTCTCATTCATAATGCCATACATTGATGTTGCACTCAGTATAGTTATAACATATGCACAACACATTCAAATATGCATTTTTCATACTGTTGTGCGTAGTGTGTATGAATCTGCTCAGACACGGAGAGGTAAATTCGGAATTAAAACACCGTATCGTACATGAAGCATGACGGTGGATGATTGTGTGTACGTTTTCGATGATTGTTTTAATGTTTAAGTCTATATGTGTAAATAAGTATGATCGTGAAGATCTACTGAGAATCAGGGAATCCATGAACTGTGAGTACAAACCAAACTTCACCTTGGAGGACACTTTCTCTGTTGACAACACGGGTCATACACAACACAACGCCTCAAGCCGCACACCCAAGCGGGGTAGACGCGGGGGCGCATCCTGTAGATTTTGCCGGCGCGACCTTAGACCACCACTCCCTGCTATCGTTCTAGCAAATGTGCGATCACTGAGGAACAAAACAAACGAACTTTTTCACCTGTTGACTTACAAACGGAAAATAAGAGACGCCTCTATACTGTGTTTTACGGAAACGTGGTTAGAAGCCACGACCCCTGACGCGGCAGTGACACCCCTTAGTCATGCTCTGTTTAGAGCGGACCGATCGAGCGAACTGACGGACAAGCAGCGGGGTGGTGGCGTGTGCTTTCTTGTGAATCAACGGTGGTGTAATGACACTCAGCTTGTCTCTTCTTCGTGATCTCGTGAACTGGAAAGTATAACTATCAATTGCAAGCCGTTCTATTCCCCGAGAGAGTTCTCTTCGGTCGTGCTGTTGGGTGTTTACACCCCCCTTGATGCCAATGCTACCAAGGCAGTCAGCCAGTTGGCTGCTCATGTGGTGGCAGCAGAATCGACCTATCCTGACAGCGTAGTCATCATTCTGGGTGACTTTAATCACACAAATTTGAAGAAGGTACTGCCCAGGTACAAACAGCACGTGGACTGTGCCACACGCAATAGCAAGGTCCTGGATCACTGCTACACAGTCTTTAAGGATGCGTACCGTGCCACCACCAGGGCTCCCCTCGGAGAGTCCGATCACGCAACAGTCGTCCTCATCCCCAGGTACCGACAGAAACTGAAAACTTTGAAGCCATCAAAGCAGACTGTCAAGAAGCGGACGGAAGAGTCGACTGCAGCTCTTCGTGGATGCCTGGAGTGCACAGATTGGGACATGTTTAAAGAGGCATGTCCTGACCTAGACGTGTACGCTGACCACCGTGACATCCTACATCAACTGGTATGAGGAGCTGTGCACGGAGACAAAGACTGTCACCCTGTATGGCAACGACACACCTTGGTTCACCAGGGACATCAAGCTGAAACTGGCGGCGAAGAACGCGGCGTTCATTAGCGGTAGCAGGGACGAATTCAAGAAGGCCAAATCCGTATACAAACGCAAACTTGAGGATCAGTTCGCTTCCAACAACACCAGATCTGTCTGGAACGGCCTGCGGCAGATTACGCAGTACAAGGAACACGCAGCGGCCACCAACAGCAGTGACCCCTCATTCCCTGATCAGCTCAACGACTTTTACAGCAGATTTGACAAGCTTAACTATTCACCAGAGCAGCGCCCACTTCCAGCAGCTCTGTCTCCGCCCTTCATAGTCCAGGAAACTGAGATGAGGAAACTGTTCAGGAGACAGAGCACGCTGAAGGCTTCGGGTCCAGACAACATCTCCACATCTACCCTGAAAAACTGCGCCGACCAACTCTCTGCGGTGTTTACGGACATCTATAACTCCTTTCTCCAGCAGTGTAGAGTTCCAGTCTGCTTCAAAACTTCCACTATCATACCCATTCCCAACATCACCGGGTTGAACGACTACCGTCCAGTGGCACTGACCTCAGTCGCCATGAAAGTGTTCGAGCGCATAGTACTCAAGTACCTGAAGTCGGTCACCGCCGGCCTCCTGGACTCGCACCAGTTTGCATATCAAGCAAACAGATCAGTAGACGATGCGGTAGCTTTAGGTCTGCATCACATTGTGAAGCACCTAGAGAGTTCATTGACTTCAGCTCAGCATTTAACACTATCATCCCATTCAAGCTGTTCGATAAACTTTCATTGTTGAATGTACATCCTGCCATGTGTCACTGGGTCCTTAACTTTCTTCTTCACAGGCCTCAACCTGCCAGAGTCAACAACTCTATCTCCAGACCTCTTATCCTAAATACAGGTGCCCCACAAGGTTGTATGCTATCCTCCTTCCTGTTTACTATCTTCACAAATGACTGTCTCCGTGGACCGATCCGTTCTTGTGATTAAGTTTTCTGATGACGCTACTGTGGAGGGCTGCATTGAGAATGCGGATGAGACGCCATACAGGGAGGAAGTTCAGAGAATGGTTGGCTGGTGTGCGGATAACAATCTCGAATTGAACGTTTCAAAGACTAAAGAAATTATTGTTGATTTTCGTAAAAAGAAGACTCCCATCCACCGTCTTTCGATAAATGGCGTGGAGGTCGAGCAGGTTGAATCTTTTAGATTCCTTGGAACAACAATTTCAAACGATGTCAGCTGGTGCACAAACACACTGTGCATTACAAAAAAGGCACAACAACGCCTGTTCGTCCTGAGGCAGCTCAGGAGATTCGGCATTGCTCAGGAGATTATGATACGATTCTACCGCGCAATCATTGAAAGTATCCTCGCTTTCTCGATTGTAGTGTGATTTGGCCCCGCCAGTCAGGAGGAAAAACAACGGCTAGAAGTTATCGTGAAGGGCACATCTAGAATCATTGGGCGCGAGTTGCCATCCATTGAATCTATTTACCATGCTCGTTATGCGCGAAAATCCAAGAGCATTGTACGGGATACTAACCACCCAGCCAACCATCTCTTTGAACTTCTTCCCTCTGGCAAGCGCTATAGAAGTATTAAGACAAGGATCACTAGATTTATAAATAGTTTTTATTCGCAGGCTGTGAGTCACTTGAACCGCGAGATGCCACGATACTGTTTTCAGTCGGTTTAGATTATATGTCGCCATACAAAATTATTTATTATTTTTTTATTTTTTTTATTTATTATTTATTAACTTGACTACATGTATGTACATACTTTTTAACTGTCAGCTTAGTTTTTATATCGTCAGCTAATTTATTTATACATTTATTTATTATTTATTTAACTACATGTATACTTTTAACTTTTTAGGTAACGTTCAGACGGTATTAATATTATGTTATCAAGTTCACTTGATGTCAATAGATGTACGACTGTCTTAAAATATGTTGGCAGTTGGCCTTGGTTTAAATTTATACTAGTTTTAGCACAGTTTCATAATGTTTCTGATTGTATATTTTGCGTGTGCATGATGGGGGGGGGGGGGGGGGGGCAGGGGAAACAAGCGTGCATGTATGTTGACGCTACAACGCCAAGAATTCCTCGTACATTTGAAATGCTATTTGGTAATAAACAGTCTGAATCTGAATCTGAATGAATAAACAAATAATGGACGAAAAATAACAAGAATACCGGTATGAAACCGAGAATGGACCATTAAAAATAAATATAATGAAAGTGTTAAATAAACGAACGGCAATTGCGACAGATCGTTCCCGTTGATTAATCACCGTGTCTGCCCTCTCACCTGACCCGACAGGGTGTATCCTGCCGCAGGCGGCGCCCACTTGCTCGTTCTTCTTCATCAGATCCACCAACAGTTGCACGGCGCCCGGCTCGAAGTCGACGTCGCCATCTAGCGCCAGAATGAACGTGTTGCTCGCCACACTCGCCAGGTGTCGCTCGCCAGCCACCTTCGTCCACAGTTTGTGTCCGAGCAAGTAATAGAGATACATCACCTGTGGTGGAAAGGTGGGAATATTACATTACACATTATTCGCTAAACATGGGACCGCTTTACAGTGGACCAATTACCTAGCAGCTAAATCCGTCAAGCTTACAAAATGGCTGCCGTACATGTGACACTGTCGGATATTCCATCGTGTCCTACCAATGTTGTTGAAATCCATTCCCGGATGTTTTCTCTGCGACAAAAAGTAGGGAAACGTTGTTTAATGGAATGTATGCGGGATTCATTGAGCAGGCAGATGTCATGCTGCCCTCTTAATGTACTGTATGTAATGTAAAAATTGTTAGTAAGGTATACCTGCCAAGTCCTGGCAGTCTCTCAGAATTTGGGTGTGTCAATTAGGCCTATGAGGTCACGTTTGCGGATGTTACAGTAGCACTGGGACATTGGCGTTGACACATAGGCAGGAGAAGACAGACCATCTGACGGGGAACAGCTAGGTCTCCGACTCCTCGAGGATGAATCGGGTGACAGAATAGGAGAGAATGTATTAGAATAAAGAAGATTCTGAATGAGAATTTCATGGTGCATATTAGACTATGCGATAGACAGTTGCTTTAAGAGAATTCACGAATAGAGATGTTAAAAGAAACAACGAAAGAAGATGAATACTATGCTTCAGAGTCCGTCTGAAGACAGATCGGTAAAACGCGGGTTTTGATAATGGAATTTACAAGCGGGAATACAGGAGCAACAAATTAGGCCCTATCAAGAAGCAGAGAACAGATGGTGAACCAAGACCTTAGCAACAAAAGGGGACAAAACAAAATATTTCTTAACACCGGTACAACATAAATACACATGTTACCTTATGCATTGACACTATCAAACATCGAACTATTTCAACCGTGCATCATATTAGTTATTGCACCTGACTCCAACGTTTTCGGTGTCGTATCTTCGTCTTGTCCTTGAGGTGGACGATGAGCCGGTTGCCGCCGGGCATGACCCAATCCAGTCGGCCGCCATACGGAGTCGTGTACCTGGTCGGCCTATGTAGTTGTATAGTCGTCTTGTGGACGGCGCTGGAGACGTTACAACAATAGGTCAACATGCCGAGGTTTCCACCAAGATATGATGTACAATAACAGCCCCAGCTAGTACATTTATGTAGTTATCATATGGCAGCCACGTGGCACTGACGTTGTGACAACGTGACATTTTACGTAGAAATTATGTGGTTTTGTATGGTCGCAATTACGTGGTCACAACATGGTGATTTCAATACCAATTTTACGCCATTGTCACAACATGGCATTTCTACATAGAAACATGTTGTATGGTCTCTATTTAGTTTAGTTAACTGCTAATGAAGCATTCGAATGTTATAAACACCCAATGGCTTGAACAGTCTGAAATGTAATAATTATGGCTTTACACACTGTCCAACGTTACATTGTGCATTTAACAATTAACGGCTAGACAATAATATAACATTTAGGACTTATTATAATAACAAGCTTACATATAAGTTACACATGTCTGGCACATCTGCAAGGCACACCACCAAACAACGACGACTAAAATCTTTAAAAACAACGGTTTCTATACAGGCATAACATATAGAAGTTGTAATTTTTAGAAAGTAACGCGCAAAATGTGTGGTTCTGTACTTGAAGTTTTAACTGAAGACAAATATTCTTGTTTTATTATATTTGATCAGATTTATTACTGAGAATTGCTTCTTGCAAAGATTGACAACAATCGGAAACGCCAAATATTAGTTTCGCAATTAATTGTTCGCAGTGAAATGTCTTGCTTTTTACAAATGCACTGAGCCCAATTAAGAAAATCTTTTATGAAATTATGTCTTTCGAGTCTTGCCTGGCAGCGACGTCAACGACCTTTATCAGAAGTTTGACGAAATCATTCACCCGGAAGTCGATCGATTTGCACGCATGCGGATCGAATGCGTCGTCAAAGAACACGTGAGCTACGGGACGAGAGAAGTGACTTGATAAATACTGTTGTTATTGTTGTTCTTCTTCTTCTTCTCGTTTTGGTCTGACTTAAACTTTTGTAATGATAATCAGCATCGAAAACAGTTATGAATTTATTATATGGAAACGCACGCGTGTTTGTTGAGAAATATTGATTATATATTATAAAAATAAAAATAGATAAGCGAGCGAAAAATGAACAACTGAAAACACGTCCCAAAAATGCTTTTTTGAACGATTGCTTGTACCATTACGGTTCGTTCGATCAAAACAATCTTGATATCGTTTGAAAGCTTACGATTTCTGCCATTCAAATATATATAAATGGTTACCTGATAGTCATTCCTAAAATAAACTATAAACGGACATACAATGGTGCCGATTCCGGTGTCTTAGACACTGCGAACGATGTAGAACTGCCTAAAGAAGGCATGTAAATCATGTTGTCAGTTTTAGAGACATTGCTTGAAATAACTATAACATGAACAGCAAACAGTTTAACTGGAATTATAAACGTGGAAGCAGGTCAGAAAACAAAATGTGGTTTGCCTGGTATCAGAAATAAAACATGAACAACTAAAATACCTTCAAATTCGTAATATTCTGGATCGACCACATCGAGATATTGTTGAGCGTTTCTTCTGGCCGACTGGTCCGTGTCACACCTGAAACAAATTTTAATTAGAGTAAATAAGATTCATATCCAGAGCAACTACCTCCAGATTGTAAGTGGACGAATTATCCACAAGCTTATCGATAGTTCAAAGTTTGCATTAATGTGTAACCAGGCTCGTCTTAAAAAATTTTGGATCATACGTTTTACTAAAAATATAAAATAATTGCAATAGCTAAGACGTTCATTCACACCAACTCCCATATTGTCGTGAATTGAAATGGGATTACGTTTTTGTTTTATTTTGCTATTTATGTTTGTTTACCGGGGGCTAGGGTAAACTTGTGACTGAAAGGGTAGAGAATGAATGGGGGCATGGCAAGTGAGGGTCTATACTAGTATACGTAAGAACAAATAATGCAGACAGGAAGGGTACACCTGGGATAGTACAGAAGTATAGACAGTTAGTAAAAAACAATAGTTGAGCATAAGATTATTCTCTCAGGAATTTTGCCAGTAATGGTGGAAGGAGGCCAATATATAGAAACTGCTAGAGGATGGCGATGAATGCACTAGTTGAGCAGATGTGTGAAGAAAAGGGGGAGGGATTCGTGGATTTAAGGGAATACTTTGTTGGGAGGGAAGATATGTACAGAAGATATTGACCCTCACATAAAAGAAAGGTATAACCGAATCATGGGCCACCACCGCTATACATCAGATCCGAATTGGGACTGACAGGCTATGTAATGTTTAGGAAAGATAGAATAGGAAGAAGGCGAGGTGGAGTTATTTTATACATTAACGAATATATTCAGGTTTAAAAAAATAGAAAGATAAGCATATTGCGAAAAAGCTGTTTGGTGTAACACAGTTACAGGAAACTCAACGTTAACGGTTGGGTTAGTTTATCGAAGGCCAAACATATGCAAAGAAGAGAATGAAAAAGTACAACATACTATAAGGGAAGTGAACAAACGGGACTGTATTATTATGGGGGGTCTTAAACATGGTTACACACAATGGGAATCTCTACAGAGTATGGGGAGTGGGGACAGCAAGTTTTTAGTTTTAGTACAATATAGTTTCCTTTCTCAAATGTGCTAGAACCAACCGGGGTGAGAATGTGTTAGATATAGTTTTGTTCTCACATAATTAATTAGTTGACAATGTCAATATATGTGAGCCGCTGGGAAGTAGTGATCACAACCAGATACATTTGACTGTCAGTGTAAAATAAGAAAGGACTAGTAAAAAGACGTACAGGAGAAATTTCCACAAAGGAAGAACATGAGGAAATATTTAGCAAAGACAGACTGAAATAACACACTAAAATATTAAGACAGCAATAGAATTCTGGAATATCGTATGTTATGAAATTGAGTGCATGATCGATATATTTGTTCCTTTGAAAAAACAAGGGAAACAGAAAGAAACACTTACGGAATGAAGTCATTAGAAAATTAAGTATAAACAAATGATGTGGAAGTCATATAGACGTACTGGAAATGATGAAGACTACAACATTTATAAAGAAGCACGTAACCAAGCTACAACTGAAATTAAAAATTCAAAGAGAAGCTATGAACAAAAAATTGCTTGTAATATAAAACATGACACCAAGAGTTCTTATGCATACGTTCGGAGCAAACAAAAAGTTCAGGATAAGGTCGGTCCTCTAGAAGATAGTGCTGGAAATATAATATCAGAGGGATTCTTAATGGCAGAAGACCTGAATGGGTATTTTAGTTCGGTGTTTACCAGGGAAGATATTAGTTCACTGTTAGTACCAGAGGCTTAAGTTCAAGGGGGCTGAAACAGTTTTGTAATCCCGGAAATGGTAGCTAAGAAAATAAGGGTTATGAGGGATACTAAATCACCTGGAGTGGATGTGATTCCGCCCAAACTACTATTGGAAATTGTAGAACAAATTAGTATACCGCTTGCAACACTTTTCAACTTGTCATTAGAAGTGGTTCCTTTAGAATAGAAAGAAGTAAACATTAACCGTTATTTAAAAAAGGTTCGAGAAACAATTAAGAAAACTAGTGAGTTTAGCATCGGTGATTTGCAAATTATTAGAAAGCCTAATTAAAGATCACATGTTAGATTTGCTTGTTAAACATAACTTGATAAACCCATCTCAACATGGGTTTCTAAAAGCGAGGTCACGCTTAACAAATATGTTATGTTTCTTGGAAGATATCACTAAGTGGGTTGACGAGGGATCACCAGTAGATATTATCTACTTAGATTTTTCATCTACTTAGATTTTCAAAAAGCTTTCGACAAAGTGCCACATCAAAAAGTACTGCTTAAACTAAAGGCCCATGGCATAGGAAATGGCATAATTAAGTGGATAGAAAAAATGGCTGATTGACAGAAGACATCGGGTAGTAGTTGATGGAGGCTTCAAACTGGAAATCAGTTTTGAGTGGGGTACCACAGGAATCAGTACTGGGACGTATATTATTCTTAATATATATCAACGATTTGGATGATGAAATCACAAGCAAGGTGTTGAAATTTGCGGTTGATATAAAATTATTTAGAAGGATTAAACGTGATGGAGATAGACAGCATTTACAAGATGATCTTGACAGGTTGATCAAATGGTCTGAAAAGTGGCAAATGATGTTCAATTTTGGGAAATGTAAATGCCTCCACATAGGACATGGGAAAGAAGAAGTAGAATATACAATGGGGGGTACTGTACTAAGTACTACTGTAAAAGAAAAGGACTTAGGGTTAACCGTTAGTGCAGATATGAAGATTTCAGAGCAGTGCGGAATTGCAGCTTCAAAGGAAAATCCATCTCAACGATTTGGACGATGATATAACAAGCGAGGTGTTGAAATTGGGCGGGATACACGTAGATAAAAAGGGTTGGATTCTCGATAAGCCAAAAGGCTTCCTTGTCCACCGGCCAACTAGATTTAATTCTCTACATGGCATTCTTGTTAAATCTCGTTGTTAAATTTATTATATACACAAACTACTATTATTTTCGTTCAAATTTATTGTGCAATATTTTATAGTTCATGACAATCGTGCAGTACGAACTACCGTATCTAATAGAATGCACACAACACACCAAACGTTGTAGAAGAGTCATACCTGAATATTGATTTTATTAGTTGACGCATTTCTTGTTCCGTTTCGTGCCACATGGTGGCGCACATGTATATCATCGGCGTGCCGCCGCGTCCCGTCGTAGAACTTGGGTTTGTAGAACTTGGGTCCATTCTCTGATCACCATAAGACGAGTCGTCGTGCTTAGAATTTATTTCTTCAAAAATCGACTCGTTGCGCTGAAAAATAGAATGCAAATATCTGGACGCAGTTGTCAATTATATTATATATTCCAGGGATCTTAGTAAATGTACGTTCACGAGAACATATCAACAAGATTTAATAAGATTGCCACCCAGAGAATTAACTCTAGGTGGTAGGTGGACAAGGAAGCCCTTTGGCTTATCGAGAGTCCGACCCTTTTACCTATGTGTATCCCGCCCTTCTGAGGTATGTGTCGATTTTATTTTTAAACATATTCACGCTACTACCCACATAACCAGCAGATAATCTGTTCCATTCATTTACAGTACTTTATAAAAATTAAAACTTTCTTATATCTAATCTACACTGCTCCTTTGCTAATGTAACTTCATGTCCTCTAGTCCTTCTATCTTACTTAACTGAATTTTTTTTATTTCTATCAATATTTTCATAACCATTCATTATTTTTAACATTTCTATCTGATCTCCTCTCAATCTCCTGGTCTCTAGTTTTGTTAAACCACATTCTTTTAGGCGAATCTCATAACTAAGATCCCTTAGTTTTTGTATCATTTTAGTCGCTCTCCTCTGTACTCTTTCTAATATATATATATGTCCTTCCTGCGATACGGCCTCCACGCTTGTATACAATATTCTAAATGAGGCCTCACTGTTGCTTTGTACACCGGTATTATTAGTTCTTTTTTCTTATACGCTATATTTCGCCTAATTAATCCAAGGATTTGATTTCCCTTTGAAGCTGCAATTCCGCACTGCTCTGAAACCTTCATATCAGCACTAATGATTAATCCTAAGTCCTTTTCTTTTCCAGTAGTACTTAGTATATTGTACCTCTTCGTTCTCATGTCCTGCGTGGAGGCATTTCCATTTCCCAAAATTGAACAGCATTTGCCACTTTTCAGACCATTTGATCAACTTGTCAAGATCATCTTGAAATGGTGTGTAGCCGGAAAATCGCACCATTTTTTTAAAATGTTATGAAAATGTTGCGTTCGTTGGGTACCGGTGAGAATCGTATGGTAATCGTACCTGTTTGTCGTCGTCGACGTCATTCCTGCGTCGACTCAGAGCGAGAGAGTAGTCCAGCAGTAGCCCAGAGTAGTACGGCTGCACGAACAACCTACGACAAATACATGACTGAGTAGATACGTAAGAAATCACGTAGGAAATCATATCACACTTCGGTTTAAACTGGTTAGTTGCACTGCTTTATACAACAAAGTAGAATAAGCGTCTGCTACCAGAGTGTCCAATACCTACTTGCTCGTCTTCGCCAGTCGCTCCACCTTCGGGAACCAGATGTGTCTCGTGATGAACACCTCAGACAGCCACCAGAGAGCGACCACCCAGATGCTGTCTTTGATCGCGATCTGACCCAACGCATCTTTGTCGTGACAACGCCAAAATAAGTACGCCGGTAAAGTCTTCATAAAATACAGTGGATTATCATTCCAAACCTCGCAACCTCCCACGAGAAGTCCGAACGTGACTAGCGGAGCCAACACGAGCGGGATCGAGAATCCGATATACTGTATCCGAACCTTGCACGCCGCCCTCGCCGCTAGGTAGCAGAGCAGTGACGCCGTGATCTGAACGAGGCTCGCCACCAGCCAATCGCGGTTCAGATGCGGGTAGTCCTCGAGCCGGACGTCGCCGGCGCCCGGAAGCGCGTTCCTGCAAGTGACGTCGCTGACTGAGAAATCGAAAAGCTGCCGCGCGTTGTAGCCATGGAGACCGACGAGACAGCCAATCATCAGCGCGAACGTCAGCGGTATCTTCCACAGATGCGCCACGATGTAGGTCTTACTGCGCGTGCGCGCTACGCGTCGTTTCATCCTCAGCAGGAAGCGACCGACGACGCCGAGATTGGTATTGGCGTCGACGTAGTTCTCCCACCAGGCGACGGAGATCAGCAGCAGCGACACGGTGATTGGCCACATGTCAGCAAGCTTCTCGCGACCGCCTTCAAAACTGATCGTGATTGGCCAGATGATAACGAGGCTCAGCTGCAGCAGCGCCGCCGCCACGTCGAGCGCGATCTTGGCGCCGCCCCACGTCTCGTCGCGGAGACGACTGAATACCTTGAGGACTCCGGGAACCACACACACACCCATCATCAATATCGCTCCGCGGATGATGTTCACGGAAGGCAGCACTTTGAAGGCGAACAAAACAAATCCGAATGAGTGGATCGTTTCGACGATGCACACCTGTAAAATGACAGTTTAAATAAGAAGTATATCGCGATCACGGCGACTAGCGTTTGTTTAATAATTTTATAATCATGAAAGATTCACTGCAAAGAAGAAATTAGTATGATTTGCTAAAACAGGTCTTTGCCTTGAGAAATAAACATATTTTTTATTTAGATCACAAAAGGACATTTTGCTTATTATAAAACCGATTATTTTATTTCTAATATTGTGCACAAGCAACTTGCATGTTTGTGTGTGTGTGTGTGTGTGTGTGTGTGTGTGTGTGTGTGTGTGTGTGTGTGTGAGTGTGTGTGTGCGTGTGTGTGTGTGTGCGTGTGTGTACGTGTGTGTATGTGATGTGTATGTGTGTCTGTGTGCGTATGCGTGTGTGTGCGTATGTGTATGTGGTGTGTGTGTGTGTGTGTGTCTGTGTCTGTGTGCGTGTGCGTGTGTGTGTGCGCGCTTATTTGAAGCATATATAAATTCTTGCGTTTATGCCGTTTTATGTTTTAAAAAATGAGTTCGTGCGATTTTCTTAATGTTTGTCAAATTTTGAAATGGTGGCATTAAAGTTAAGACACCATTCATTGCCCTTTGATAGAATACGTCCGGGCGTTGATGAGACTTACAAAGAGGACTGTGCCGGCAGTCGGGTTCCTTGTGCGCTTGAAGACGACGCGCCACAGACACCGTAGCAAGGTAAAGATGCAAGGCGTGGCGGCACACAGCATCAACGCCCACGCCCACCGCATCGTCACCTCCTCACACATCTGTAGCAATACCCACCGTCCGTGTGGGGGCGCTGTGCCATTCACTTCCGGTGACGTCCCTTCAAATAGCTGCGTACAGTAAAATTAAAACTAATTTTTAAGATGGACTGTGACTTGGCAGAAACATGTTTTATTGTAGTTGTAACAAATAATGAGTTTTTGATTTGCCGATCTGCATCGCTAGAGATAAAGCATTCGTGTTCATTCGGAATACGGGCAACCAATCTAACCACGCCTTACGAACCTGCCAGACGTAACTCGTGACGTTGCGAGTCACGTGAGTGGTTGCCATGGTGGGCAGACGCAAACACTGTACGACGACGGCACCGTTCAGCTCGCAGGCGGCATCGATGTCCCGGCGGATCTGCGACGTGATAAAGAGGAGGACAGACTTGCTGGTGACGGCGCCGCCGAGGACGACACAGAAGGCGACGACACAGAAGGCAAACCTCGCGAGTTTGGTGATGACATTGTAACAACGTCCCTCGCCTGGGCGTTCGTCGTCTCTCTCCACCAGCCGGAAGACATCCCACGGGGGCGTGTCGGCTCTGGCAAGTAAAAGATAAAAGGTAAAATATAAGTTCTTATATAGCGCAGGATCCAGTGGACGAACTTGCCCAAGGTTCGACACGGCAGCATAGGATTCGAATCCGGGTTCTCTCGATTGAGAGTCCGATGCTCTAGCCACTGCGCTCCACAGTGCGATCTCACTGTAACCAGTGCATCGTGTGTTTGAGTGAGCACTGAGTTAAATATATTCTTACATTCTTACTAACTAACTAACTGCACCAACTCTTTGGAATATGCTCCCTCTTAGTGTTAGGTTAGATCAGTTGAAAATATTACATAATTCCGTCGTCATTTAAACACTTATCTTTACAACCTTGCTTATCCACCGTAGCTCCCTAGCGACTTGACCCATCTGGAATACTACTTATGGATTTTGATATTGACCAATCCTTTTGTTTTGATGCGCCTCTGAGCTTGGTTTCCAGGGATTTAGGCGCAATAGAAGTTACCTTATTATTATTATTAACTAACTAACTAACTAACTCATTCACTTACTCACCCACTCACTCACTCACAGACTCGATAATTTGGCATCACAAACTACTTTCAACCGAGAGAACCTGGGTTCGAATCCTGTGCTGCGGTTTAGAACTTTGGGCAAGTTCGTTCATTCTACGATGCTCCCGTTCACTCAGCTGTATGAATGAATATATAGCTGTAGACAGTGGTGGATATTTGTGTACGAATAGTCTTCGCGCATTAATTGCAGCGTAGCTTGATGCTTCGCAGAGAAGTTGAGATGGTGTTCGATTGAACAGGTCTTCCACTGAGAAAAGTGTAACGCGATTTGAGCAGTTGAGGAATGGATACTGCGTTATATAAAAACTTTTTTAATTCTACATCAAGTTGTCTCCCCTGTAGCACTGGTGGATAAATATATCAGGTTTATGCAATTTATTTGTATTGCGTTAATAAAATGTTATTTCCATGAACACAACGATAGGCCCACACTGTACCGTGACGATTTTGCTGATTCATTATGGTAAACGTTTTCCATAGTTAACGCTGCTTGTTGGTTGTTTCGTGTTTAATCGCAACACACAAATACTCTTTAAAATCGTGTTCTGGCTATCTCATAGTACATTGAGATTACTGTCGTACAAACTAGCGTAATTATGTCCAAATCATGCATATTCGAAAGATTTAAAATCACGTCTTTATAATATCTTAATCCATCAGCAGATTATATATCTTATAAATATTAATTAATTAAATGTGGCATTGTCTGCAGTGCAATGCCCGAGTTTTACCAATTTCAAATCTTTAGTACTAATTTATAGGGCTCTCTTATTTATGAGATATATGCATTTTGGATTTATATACATTGACCCTTTAAACATATAGTCTAACTAACCGATTTGTGTCCACGTACGCATCCAGGTTGCTGCCTCCTGTTGTTATGACTGCTTCAGATGATTTGTGATCATGAAATACTTCTCGTTCGTCCTCATCCGACATGAACCCAGGGTTATCGCTGCCGCAATCAACCGAGGTTCGTACGCTCGACTTTGGCATCTTTTCGTCGTCATCTTGGCAGTAGCCGCTCCTGTTTGTGACTTGGTAAACGTCCACGGAAGAATTGCTCATACTTGTTTCTTGTGTATCTAACATGATTTTGTAATGTATCTGCAAATATTCTCCAATTATACAACTGCAGGAAAATCAGCAAAGTAAAACGTATAGTATTCTTTCTTTCCCACGTCGTTTAGTTTCCATAACATCAAATATACACATCACTTCTTGTGAATGACCAAAACCACAAGTTGTACAAATTGCCTTGTCAAATATTATCTACATCGTTACTATACCCGATTGGAATATAAATAAATTCAGGAACCGTTGAAGTCTAAATTCAGAAATCTCTACGAAAGCAAAGTTGCCGAATCTCCTGCTTTGAGACAACCTCAATTTTTCAAATTTTGACACATCTCCGACGTTCCTTTGTCCTTGAACTGGTTCCTTGAAGCATGGCTTCCAAGGTTACATTGGTACTTTTTCTATTTATAAATGTGGAATACTGAATGCACAAAATGGCGCTAATGAGACCTGTATTTAAAAAGAATCCGTATTGTGTGCATCACTGAAAGTAATTGGAAGAAGATTGAGATGGACCGGACACTAGCTACTAACGGATGAGGACAGAATGACAAATAGTGAAAAATACTAACGAGGGTGGTAGAAGACGAAGAGGAACACAAAACCTGAGATTGAAAGACAATGTCAAACTGGCAAGTACAAACGGCCGAGAATGACGAACAGATAGATAAGGAGCATTAATGAACAAGGCAGCAAGGGGAAGAAGTGTTGGGTGTTGCAGACCTTCCTTCATTTGATCTCCCGCTGGACTGGCTCCTTCGTTTTAATTCGGTAATAGTGCGCCTTTGTAAAGATACTTGAAGAATAAAAAGACTCAAATAAACTGAAGGAATGAGGGAGGGAGAGGGGGAGGGATAGAGAGAGAACCATGAAATGCGCAGTATCTAAGAGATCGCCGGTCCACAATTTTCATAAGTTGTTCCGAAACACATGTTTTAACCCTGTATTATCGTCCACATTGCTCAGGTTGATAAGGCTAAAATAAGAAAAAACCGTGTTAGTAACCAAGACATTCCAGAAAAAGCCAACGTACATCCAATGAGAACATTCCTGAAACAAAAGAAACTCGACTAGTATGGGTTCGTCAGGAGACGAGCTAAAAGTAATATCTCTGTTAAAATGATGCAAATGAAAGTACCGGGAAAACGACCCAAGAGAATAATGACAAACACTTTCAGGGAGGTTATTAAACTGTATCATTTGACCAAAAAATGACAGAATACCGCCAGTATTGGAACATGATGGGGAAAATTGGCCCACAACGAAGATGGTGTCTAAAGGTGAGAAATTGTCGTCCACATTTGGTGCAAGCATCTCGTACCACTTACTTCTACAACAAGACCGTGTCTCTGCCCCAGTGAAACCGTCCACAAGAGCAATCCCGTCTGTCAGCGTTGACCATGACGACACAGATCACGTTTGTTGCAGTTCGTCGATCCCATTTTATATGTCCGTGTGCGATGTATATGGCATTATAAAAGAGAAGCGATAACGATGCTCTTATCTATGAGTGGATCGCACCCGGAGATGTTAGCTTGTTGCAAGAGTTTAGGTGATCTTTGTAGCATTGCCATATTTAAGTGTGTATTTAATGATGTGACACAGCAGGGCCAAAACGTGGGCCTTTATACCACACGGTGTACAGGGCTTTTCAACATGCGCGTGTGATAATGTGTATAACATATTACTGCAATATGATAGTTTTAACAACATAAAATGTCGCAATGAGCGGGGCATTGAACTGTTTTTTTCTTCTGATATAATATATAACATTACTTTTTTTCTTTGGTTTATTTATTATATTTATAAAATACGTATCTACAATTTGACTCACCGACAGTATGATACATTTTACTGACTTTCATTTGTTTACATTTATATCTAGTTTGAGTAAAAACGCAGGGAGCTGGGACGAATCCCGGAAACTGCCATTATAAATATATTTTAAATATCTCATCATGGCAGGATTGTTTCAATTTCATTACAAATACGAATCATTATAAGTCGATGTGAGTTGAATTTCTTAGTTGTGTAATAAGAAAATTCGTTTTAAATTTTTCTTCCAACTTGAAAATTTTTACGAATGAGTCATTATCAATTGTCACCATCAATTGGGGTTTTAAACAAAACAACACGGTAACTATGTCTGAATAACACAAACAAGTTGGTTTAGTACACGTTTAATATATACAGATGATTGTGCAGTAAATTATTACGCTGAATGTGTAATACATTTGTGGAAATTTACATTTTAATAAATTCGATATGCCATAGGAGCAAAGAAATTCAACACTATTACCATGCCTGTGAAAGTAAATGTTGCAAAAAGTGTATTAAATAGCATTGAACTATTTTTGTTGTTTCCTGTTGTGTGAATGAATGCTTATGTTAGCCTACTTAACGGTATTAATTTTTTTTATACGTAGCTGAAACAAATTTTGCGATGAATTTTCAAAACTGTTCCAGCCATGGTAAAAGTGTTGATAATAACGGTGTTGACACGTCAATGTTTTGTCTTGGTATTACGCAAAGCTAATATTTTTCGATTTCAACAAAAAACTGCGTCTTATACACTAAATGTTGGCAACGGTGCTGCGATTCAATAACCATACGGCGACATTTTACATAAGTCACACAGAAAATGCCGTGTTCGCCAGGTCACGGTGGTCATGAGCAAACAGTTGCCACATAACGAATGAAGTGGAGCGCTACGGTGCACTGCTAGAGCACTGGGCTCTCAACCGAGAGAACCCGGGTTCGAATCCTACGCTGCCGTGTCGAACCTTGGGCAAGTTTGTTCACTCCACGTTCTTCCGGTTCAGTCAGCTGTATGGATGAGAACCTGACTACAGACAATGGATGAATATCTGTGTATGAATAGTCTTCGCGTAGCGCGGCTGAATGCATCGGATAAGTCGAGATGGGGTTCGTTTGAAAACAAACGTCGGCCAGGGAAGTTATAAAGTATTAAATGCTTTGAGCAGTTCCAAAGACTGGGTACTGCGCTATATAAGATCTTACCGTTTAAAAAGCATTATTTTGTAAGCTATGACTGGAAACAAACTAAATCGGTAACGGTGATGAAAATAAGGACAAATGTAAATGGAGTCAAATCCTATTGCGAAATCTTAAAATAAAAAGTATAATAACAGTCAAATATAGCTTATGCATCAACCCAACAGAACCCTATTTCTTCAGTTTAGATACCCTGTAACCAAGTTTGCTTACAGATACGTTTTCAATGAGGAATGTCAAATCGGACAGACTATTATAACCTACCAGGGCTTAACGGATGACCCCTTACCAAAAAAAACATTGGACAAAATATATATTTTTTGCTTGCATCTTTACTGTACAGTACATGTTTACACTCTGCAATGCATTATTTTATTGTGGCTTTATACATATAATGTTTAACGACATTCCTATACCTCGAACAGTAATTGATAATCTAAAAGCATAATGACTCGTATGTGATATCCACTATGTAATGGTCATCACTTTGTGCAATGCACATAATATTCGATGGTGCAATTGCAACAAAGCAATGCTACGGGACAAGACACGACCAGACGATTGACTGATTAAATGTATTTATTATATTATGTCACCCACTGGTTGTTTACTTACAGTGACCTCAACACTTGCGGACCCCGTGTTAGCTTCAAACGGGGGCAGTTGTAAAGATTGCAATGTTGACCACGCTTGTTGCGATAAGCGGTCACGAATTAAATGACCATGCAGCCCCCACGGGTCGCAGGAATGTGGTGTAAAAGGGATAGAGCAAATACATGCACCAGTAAGTATGCATATGCTCGTGTTAGTGCATGCGTGTTGTTACGGATGGACATGGCACTGTATCCACTGTTGCACGCCTACATACACACATGCATATGTACACATACGTAGTATTGCTTACATACGTACACACTTATAGTATTAGTTATATACGTAAATATTTATTTCGTATATATATATATATCGTATATATATATATATATATATAAACGATATATATACATACATACGTACGTACGTACGTAGGTACGTTCGTAGTATTGCTTACATACGTACATCCGTATTTTATTAGTTACATACGTAAATACATACATATATATCGTACATAATATATATATATATATACAGTGTATATATATATATATATGTATATAGATATATATACGCAAGGCTTGTTAACGAATACAAATGTCATTTGAATGCAACCGTTCTATTTTCAGCGCATTCGCATGCTAACCTTAAACATTCGCATTCGAATGCCAGACATTTGACTGTTCAAATGCTTCATCGAATGCGTATCAAATGCTGGCATATTGCAACATTACTTTAATGTAAGGTCAGCGGCGTGCAGGTAGCCACTAACTAAAGTTGGTATTATATGATGAAGTACTGGTCAAGCATTCCCCATCAATTAATCAGTGAATGAATGGAAAGCCAATTAGGCCTGTCCTGGACTAAGCTTCAAAGGACCATTGAATCCCTTTGGGCAGGCAGCAATCACACTGTTCCAATATCACCTGCTTGTAAACATCCGGGCTAGCACAAAAGAAGCCATGATTCGTCCAAAATGTAGTCAGTCAAGGATTACTAATGCAAACAAAAGCCCGGTGAAGCTGCTTCATCCCTGATGTTATAACATAAAAAGTAACTAAAACTATGGAAGTAGAAAATAAAACAGTACAGATCAATATACTTCGTTACAAGTAAAAAGTAATATCTAGAATGTACTTAAGTATAAGTACATTTCAGTTTAGTACTTTAGTACTGTAACGAAGTAAATATACTTCGTTACATACCAGCACTGCTCACTGGTGTCATTCCGTTGAGCCGCATCCCGTTTTGCTGCATATCGTCCTTGTTATTTCCATGATCTACGTTGATCTACGCGTTTCAGAACAAGCACAAGTTTGTGGCATTGTAGCCTATACACAATGTTTTGCTCAACAGTTTGTAGGCAGATTTTGAGAATAAATGTCCTGTTTGTAATGCGTACGTAATTATTTAAAATATATGTAGCATTGAACTTTGTTATATATCACGCTCAAAATTGTACATATTATATAGGCCTACAGCCCTACACTAGACGTAACACAAACAAGCATTCACATCTGAATGCGACCACTAAACATTCGCGTTCGCATTCGAATGTGATCATAGAAATAAGCATTCGCATTCGAATAAAATCACGCATTCGCATTCGAATGCAATGGTACGCATTCGTTAATAAGCCTGATGCAGCCATACATATAAATACATATATACACATGTACGTATGTACGTAGTATTGATTACATACGTACTCACACGCACGGACACACACGCGCGCGCACGCGCGCACGCACGCACACACACACAGCTGCCTTGCAATATATTAGGAGACTAAGGAAACCATCATCGTATCAATAGTACACAATCTTGCATATGCCTATGCGGGCGTACGTGCGTGTATGTTGTTCGACCCAGTTAACATCATCACATCATACTATTTACATTGATAAGAAAAAGGTAAATTCGTACATAGCGCAGTATCGAGTCCTTGAGACTGCTCAGAGCAATGTTCGTTTCAGCCCTTGCTGACCTGTTCATTCGAACAACATTTCGACTTGTCTGGGAAGCATTCGGCCATCCCACAACCATTGGGCGACGAGTATTCACAGACAAATGTCCACCACTGTCTGCAAACAGATCCTAACCTATGCAACTGAGTGAACTAAGGCAACGTGACCTGAACACAATTACCAAGCTTAGAATCCGGAATGTCTCTATTGAGAGTCTGGTGCTCTAAACACTACGCCACTTCGTCCGTTTTATACACTACAGCAGTACCCACACACTCTACAGCGCATTTGCTTTTACAAACTCGTCAACTGTAAAGATCTCCGTACAGTTGTGCTGTGTAGGTCTACATGAGCAAACTGCGTCATATCGGACAAAGGACGTTGTATGGTAACCTCGCTTGTGGCGATTTCTTCGACGTTTCTCGTCGCTTCAGCTGAAGCATTTTCATACAACTGGTCGATCTGCTCGTAGTCGACAGATGGCGAATTCGGCAGCGAAGCAGGCCGCCTCTGTTGAACATAATTTGAACCGCCGATTTCTCCAGCGAACGGATTATAGCTGTGAGCTAAGACATCGGATGTAGCTTGATCATCCGGCGCCGCAGCGAACAGTCGACGACTTCCGGATGCGCGCCGCTGTTTCTTCAAATGCGCAATTGCGGCGAGCGACTTCCACCGGTGAAAACCACATGATCGCGAATAACCAATCACCTTTCGCTCGATTTCTTTGGAACTGCAGTTGTCGCGTTCAAGCTGATTGGCCAAGCTGACAAAGCGCTGATTGAAGGCGTCGTCCACTGAAGTGATGTTGTCATTTCTTGAATCATTCTTTCCTTGATCTGAGCCGTGGTCGAATACCATCCAGCTCCGTCGCGGCCTCTTGTCGCCTTTGTTGTCACCAGAGGGCGCCACTGAGCTGTCGTCGGGTTCAACCTGAAAACAAGTTTATATACTTATACACCGTCCAGTCTATGTTCAACTGCTGTGGGATGCCTTTCTTCTTTGAAAGCAGTATGTTTTCAAAGAGAACTACTAAGATTTTTCATGACAATTACAAGAAATTATATTTCAACATAATATTGTCCAAAGTAAAGAACAACAATATTAAAGTACCCTAAACCATATCACATACTGTGCTGTCCAAGCAAAATAAAACAAACTGTTTATACAACGAGAAATGCAATGAAAGCATGTTGGACATAAGAATACACAGCGCCAGATTTGGGACTGTGGAGCCCTTTGGCAATGGTTAACTGGTCCTAACAGTTATCACTCCGTCCTACCTACTAAAACATGGATCTCGTAGAACTACACAACTTTTTTAATTTAAAACACAAATCTGCAAGAATGTTTTTCTGTATGTGCGCCCAGAATCTGGAACGAACTTCCCACCACTTTACAATTAAATTAAACTAATAAAACTAGTAATTATTGTTATTATTATTATTACCAACCTGCAGTCGGCCGAGGTCTTTAGCGAGTTCTACGGCGTTGTCCACCTTGCTGCCGACGCCGAGTCGCCTCGAACCGCGACAGCAGTGCAGGGACGTTGCCGAGACGATGTGCATCAACGTACCGACCCGGTGCCGCAACATAGCCAGCGTCTGCAGAAGCATGATGACAACGAAAAAGGCGAGGAAGAAGACGCCGAGAGGGTTGAGCGAGAGACCGTCGCGACCCCACGGCCACGGCACGGCCAGTCTTGTGGCGTGCATCTGTAGCGTAAACATAATGATAATCAGCACGGCGTTGAAGAAGAGGAATGCGAGACACGTCTTGTTGCGCAGAGCGAGGAGTTCGGCTGCGACTCGCTCCTCTCTGAGCGGGTCCGTCTCCAGCGGGAAGAGGAACCTCTCGATCAGTTCTACGAAGAAGATGCGCTCTTGATCCGACAGATGGCCGATTGTACCGCCACCTAGCGCCGGATCGAGCAGCCACTGTGGGTTGGTGAAGTCGTCTGTTTCGGCCGCGTCATCGACATTGCCCGATATTTCACGCTGCTCGTCTGCGCCAATAAACGGACATCCATGTGACACGTGAATTGTAATAATAATTAGTTCAATATATATTTGTTTCTATTATAGTATGATGCCATCACTACTAATAAAAGAACCACAAAACAGGAATCAGTACACAGCTGGTGAACAATCTGTGGAATACTGATAAGTCATAACGCATCATTGTCTTCACATTATATGATACTTTTCCAAATGTTCTAAAAAACTACATTTTTCTTTATTTTATCGGGTTCCATTCGTGCCATTTGTCAAACTCACGATTGATTGCATCCACGATTTCTGAGAAGGAAACTCTCGGCGTCTTCGTTGAGTCAGCCCCGTCGCCAGCACCCTCTCGCCTGTTGCCCCTTTCGCTATCACCCTCACTCCTGTTGCCCAGTTCGTTGTCGTCAGCATCACGTCGCCCGTCACCCCGTTTGCCGTTCCCTTGAGTTTCTTGGCCGAGCCCCAACTCCGTGTCACGTTGTTTCGAGCTGACCGTTACCAGGTTCGGATCCTGCTCCGACGAGCAGCATTTCAGGTCCGGATCCCTCTCAGACGTGCAGCAAGTGAGACTACAGAGTCTACCAAGACTGATGGTGAATCCTCCCCGGGCGTACACACCCTGTGAACAATCCGGCATTCACCTCGATAACGAAAATTTATTCACGTTATCTATGATGCTAACTTTGGGGGCAGTGTGACTGTATCTCATCCCAGGTGGCGAGGTCCATTTGCCTCTTTCTATGTTCATTCGCTTTCTTGGACCATTGGTCTCTGGTCTACCAAATGGTGATGTATTAAAAACATCAATGTAGTTTACCTGATACTCTTTTCTACTTTTCAGAGAAAGGCTGAATTCTCGAGAGGGCGCCACTGTGCCCTTAATTTTGATAAGTGGCCAACGGGAACGAGATTATGAAAAGGTAACTGCTACATTTGGTTTGTTGCTTCAATCGTTGGTGAATGTACGTAAGCTATTTATTAATAATACACACTTCAACATACGAAAACAAAAACAAATTTGCATTAATGCGAATTTCCAAAATGTCTTTACAATTGCGCTATACTCCACGGTCATTGCCAATCAGCAAACCTATCCGGTCATTTCAACAAACCATTTCTTACGCACCCCTACTACGCCGGCGAGTCCGCCCCACGTCGATGACGTCACTTCCGACGTCGTTGCCCCAGCGACGGCCCGCTCTTTCCGCCGGTCGCCATCGTTGCGCTCGCGGGGCACCTCGCGCGTGCCCCACGAGACGACGTGCATGCTGGTGAGCGCGTACACGATCATCAGCATGCACGTCGTGGGGATGGCGAGGAAGTAGACGACCCCGTAGAGGACGCACGTTAACTCCTGCGGGTGGAGCAGGGCGCTGACGAGGAAGGTGGTGATGACGATGAAGAAGAAGACGCCACTGGGAGAGAAGAGGCCGTCGGCGACGATGTTGAGGCTGACGCTGACGAGGACGAGGACCATGACGATGGCGTAGACGACCGACAGAGCGGCGGCGAAGTTGAGCTGCAAGGACGGTGGAGAGGAGGCGGCGTTGAACAGGAGAATGTTTGTGATTAGTGTGACGTCATCACTAAACACATCTTGACGTCTTTGTTTGTAGAGAACATAACATGAGTTCATTGTGTTTACAAATGTATCCTGATGCATGTGCTACAAACGGGAAGATGCTGATGCCGTTGCCACCGTTGTTGCTGTTGTTATTGTTGTTGTTGTTAATGGTGGTGGTGATGTTGATGATGATGATGATGATGTGGTTGTTGTCGTCGTCATTGTTGTCGTTGATGTTAGTGGTAGTGATGATAATGACGAAAACAACGCTTCACAATTGAATTGAATTGAATGTGCTTATAGTGATTTAGTGAGAGTAGTGATAACTATGTTGCAGCAGCCGTAGTTTTTTTTTACTAGAACAACATCGATACTGACGCCACAGACAACGTTGTCAACACTATGACAAATTCATAACGTTTTTGATAATAAACATTAATGAACATTTTTCATATAAATATTTAACAAGATTTAACAAGATTGCCATCCAGAAAATTACTCTGGATGGCAGTTGGACAAGGAAGACTTTTGGCTTATCGAGAGTCCAATACTTTTTATCTACATGTATCCCGCCTTTTTAAGGTGTGTGTCGATTTTATTTTTAAACATATTCACGCTACTAGCACCAACACAATCAGGAGATAATCTGTTCCATTCATTTACAGTCCTTTGTGAGAATGAGAACTTTCTTATATCTAATCTACACTGCTCCTTTACTAATGTAGCTTCATGTCCTCTGGTCCTTCTATCTTTCTTAACTGAGAAAAAAAAATTTCTATCAATATTTTCATAACCATTCAATATTTTAAACACTTCTATGTGATCTCCTCTCAATCTCCTGGTCTCTAGTGTTGTTAAACCACATTCTTTTAGGCGTATTTCGTAACTAAGACCCCTCAGATTTTGTATCATTTTAGTCGCTCTCCTCTGTACTCTTTCTAGCATATCTATGTCCTTCTTGCGATATGGCCTCCATGCTTGTATACAATATTCTAAATGAGGCCTCACTATTGTTTTGTACAGCGGTACTATTAATTCTTTTTTCTTATACGCTATATTTCGCCTAATTAATCCAAGGATTTGATTTCCCTTTGACGCTGCAATTCCGCACTGCTCTGAAACCTTCATATCAGCACTAATGGTTAACCCTAAGTCCTTTTCTTTTACAGTAGTACTTAGAACAGTACCCCCCATTTTATATTTTACCTCTTCATTCCCATGACCTGTGTGGAGGCATTTACATTTCCCAAAATTGAACAGCATTTGCCACTTTTCAGACCATTTGATCAACCTATCAAGATCATCTTGTAAATGCTGTCTGTCTCCATCACTTTTAATCCTTCTAAACACTTTTGTATCATCCGCAAATTTTAACACCTTGCTTGTTATATCATCGTCCAAATCGTTGATATATATTAAGAATAATATAGGTCCTAGTACTGATCCCTGTGGTACCCCACTCAATACCGATTTCCAGTTTGAAGCCTCCCCATCAACTACTACACGTTGTCTTCTGTCATTCAGCCATTTTTCTATCCAGTTTATTATACCATTTCCTATGCCATGGGCCTTTAGCTTAAGGAGTAATCTTTGATGTGGTACTTTGTCGAAAGCTTTTTGAAAATCTAAATAGATGATATCTACTGGTGATCCCTCATCTACCCACCTAGTGATGTCTTCCAAAAAACATAACATATTTGTTAAGCATGACCTCGCTTTTAAAAACCCATGTTGAGATGGGTTTATCAAGTTATGTTTAACAAGAAAATCCACCATGTGATCTTTAATTAGTCTTTCTAATAATTTGCAAATCACTGATGTTAAACTCACTGGTCTATAGTTCTCTGACTTGGCAGTGAATGTTGAGATTATTCATGATTTATCGGACAAAACAAAATAACGCGAACTTTATGCGTCATCGTTTACGCGTTATCGTTCTTGACGCAGACGTGAACGTCAAGTCCTCAAAACAAGGTTTGTTGGTGACGTCACAATATGTATTCACGCGCCGCGCAGCAGTTGCTTGGATATGAAAGGGCAATGCCTCTCCTTTCTTGCCTTTCCGCCGCTTTCATCTTCGTTAATGTCGGGTAAACGAAAGAGGTGAACGTAGCGTTGTCTACAAAGCACATAATTGCAAGTAAGACCGTGAACATCGGAGATAGGTCAGGTCTATTCTGTTGTTTCTACTAGAGATTTGCGCCACTCAACAAGTTTTGTGTTCTCGCCACACCCATGGCGTCGTCTCACCGACGAGAAGACGACGTCAGTGGTGTTAATGAGGATTGGAACAATGTCGTTGCGACAGGCGGATTGCAGGGGGCATGGTCTACAACCCCGACTGGAAGGACGCTTCACGGCGACGCAGGCTCGGGGAACAGCCTGTCTATACGTTGTGGAGTTATGCTCCAAAACAGTGCCCGTGTCACCAACGCCGTCGCCGATGCTTTGGACAACGATGAGGTCTTCGACGCGGCCGGTCAACAAATAATAACGTCCACCGAACGCGACGGTTTGCACAGCAACGAATCTGGCGTATCTGGTGTTAGCAAACAACTTCACAGCTATGGTGTCGCTGTTAGTCCCAACAGGACTGACGGTCTCGCCTGCAGTGCTAGACACGGGTGGGATGCGAGCACGCGCGCCTACGTCGCCGAGTACCTCGATCGGGTATCCGACGCGGAATTTGAGCTGCTGGAGAGGGCATTAGCCCCACAAGCTAAACAGGTGGTCACTGCGGAAAGAGGACATAACGTGAGGTCTCACGGCGACGGACCGGAATTTGAACAGTATTCGGATACAGAGTTGAAACCGATTCCTGTTCAGAAGAGAGAGCGACGACATTCGAGTATTCCTCGTCCCGTACGAGGCGCGTCACCAGAACGTCACCTGTCGGCCCGCGATACACGGTGTCAGTCGGGGACCAGAGGTCGGTCGACTTCGTGCATGCAGCACGTGCCATCTAATGGACAATCTCAGATTCCGCGTCTTCTCTCGGCAACAACCAGGGCATGTTCGCCGGTTGTCCAAGCTGCCGAGTCGACCCGCAATGAATCTCACCCTGAAGACGACGTGCGACCGAAGATCCCACATATCATTAAGTATTTCATACACCTTCGAGAACTGGCGGACGATTGATCAACGACATAGAAACCCGGGTCTACATGCCAAACATAGTTAGCGCCTTCTGGTGGACAACCTCGTTCATCTGTACAAAGTTCAATTTGGACGGAACAAGCCCATGGGTTTTGTTAGGGTACGTCAGGTATAGAAATAGGATTATCCGTCATAAAAACGGTATGTGTGACTCAATGAGACGAGGCGTTTCTTTCACTACTGAATTTATGTTTTCTATCGTGGGTTTGATCGTAATCGCTTCCACTGTCGTTGAAATAGTCTAGTTATCATTGTTTGTTTTGTTGCAATGTCATTATCATTTTAACATCGTTTGTTTCTGCCCGCCCGCCCGCCCGCCTGATGCCACCACGGTGGTCTTCATCATATTGTCACTCTCCTTACCTGAGTCTCGGCTCTAGCGACGTAGCACAACACGACAAAGACCAAGACAGGAATCAGATTGATGGCGAATGACGTTGATGTCGATATCAGGCCGTCCATTGCAACCTGTTGAAAAACATAACACACGTCATTATATTTTACGAATGTATTTCATGCCTTTGTGAATCATTTAGTGGTCAGTAATTTTTAACAAAATATTCCATTTGAAAACATCCGGTATCGGCACTTATTGGCACGTATTGCTTTGAAGTTGGTTGGCTCGTTCCCACGCTCCTGACCAAATTGGGACAAGGTCCAACTGAGTCGGTGAACTTTCTGTTAATAATTACCTGACAGAACAGACGACCTCAATTTAAAGAACAGCCGCGGGTTTTACCACCTGACTCGACACGAACACTCCACCCTCACCTGACTCGACACGAACACTCCACCCTCACCTGACTCGACACGAACACTCCACCCTCACCTGACTCGACACGAACACTCCACCCTCACCTGACTCGACACGAACACTCCACCCTCACCTGACTCGACACGAACACTCCACCCTCACCTGACTCGACACGAACACTTCACCCTCACCTGACTCGACACGAACAATCCACCCTTACCTGACTCGACACGAACACTCCACCCTCACCTGCAGGCCGCCGACCGTCATCAGGAATATGGTTCCCGGCCCGAGTAGAGCCGACACGAACAAGACCGCCTGGTAGGCGATGTAGAGACACGACACGTCGTCGTTGACTCGGGCCACCCGTCTCCAGGCGACCAGCAGCTCGAGGACGTTGGCTAGGGTCGACGGGATCCAGCGACGTCGTTGGTTGAAGAACTCGACGAAGCCCTCCGGCGCCGAGGTCCGGGCGTCGGCAGCGGCAGAGTACTCGATGCGATAGCCCTGCTTCAGGAGCAGAGTGCACAGCCAGCGGTCTTCTCCTGCAGATATACATTATAGTCAGCGGTACTTGTGTAGAATCCGCACTCACGTCGATTTCGCCGTTACAACTACTCTTTTGCCAAAATTTCAAACCTCAGCGCGTTAATTCCATCATTCAACAGCATCGCAGGCACATTTACGGTTAAACATGTTGCGTCTTACAGCGCACTTTTGAGGCGTAAATAGCGTTCCGGTTTGCATCAACCTACGCTGAGCACTATATCGCTCGCTGCGGTAACGCACGGACGCAACGGCGCAGACTGGCGCAGACCGGGTTGGTCTTTGGGCTTCAAACGTGCATTAAAACGCGATATTTTCATAACAGAAATATCCCTGGCGATTATGTACAATGTAGAACTAATGCACTGAGGTATCAAATTTAGGCAAACATATAATTATAACAACGAAATCGAGGTGGGTCTGGATTCTACACAAGTACCTAGACACCTTCTACCTTATGCCCGACCATGGAACAACACACCGAGAGCAACATTGATCACCAAAATAATATTATGTCGATCTTACACTCGTCTACAGTGGCGCTCTGTCGCTGCAGAAATGATCCTTACTCCAATCGCCCAAAGTCTTCATCTTTCTCCGACTGGTGACATTGTTTATCAAACACACATAATTAAATAACTCTAAATAAGTACCGTTTGTGGTTTTTATTAACGCATCAGAGGCCAATGATCCAAGAAAGCGAGTGTATACAGAAAGACGTGAGTGGACCTTGGCACCTGGGAGGAGATGAACCCAAACTTCTCCAAAGTTAACGTATTAATATATATATACTTGGGAGATAGCAGTAATACATGAAACTGAACAACATCACAACAATATTCGCTAGAAAAATTGAACTTTCTACCAAAGATAATACTATAATAGACACGACATGCACAGAGAACCAGTGGTGAAAGACTGACAAAAAGTAAGGAAAACAAAAGAGGATGGTAGAATAAAAAGAAGACCCAAACTAACTTGGAAAGACGGTATAAAGCCCGATATCGAAATGGCAAACACGAATGGCCGAGGGTGGAAGACCATCGCAGAGAAGACCAAGAAAAGTTGAAAGAATAAACGAAGAAAACAAAACGGAAAACCACAAGAGAGCAAAGGTATGAAGAAGAAGCCACACAGAGTCTGCTGTTTACCTTGGTCGTACTGGATGTAGTGCCTCGCCTCCGTTGACTGGGTCGCGTATTTCCTTACCACGTTGTCGTCCATGAGAGCGGAGCCGCGGAAGAGGGAGAAACAGCCGGGTGAACAGAGCACACAGCCGAGGACGTGTTCCGTCGCCTTCTGCAGCCAGTGGCCCAGCGCGTACTCGAAGGTCTGGTACCACACCAACGGGCCTGCAACACAAGCACGCAAGATGTGTGTCCTGTGATGCTACATCGCTTGTCTTACAACATAAGTACCGAAGATGTATGTCCAATGATACGGCATCACTGGTCTTATGATCAAATACTGGAGATGATTGGCCAAATGTAGAACACTACTGGCACTAACAAAGACATATTGAAAATTATAGTTAAATGATGCTACATGGCTGTTCTTCCAATTCTTCTTTCAGTAATGACAAACGATCGTGAACATTATTGTCATCTCACATCATAAATATTGAAGATTATTTACCTACATCATATACCACATCGTGCGTGTGAGCATGCGTGTGTTGGTTGGGTAGACGGTCGGATAGATTACCGTACAATTAGTAATGTATTTTGACGCACTCACCACTGCCTACGGGGTGTATACGTCCGCATGCGGCACCGACCCTGTTGTTCTTCTTCATGCGGTCGACAAGTAGCGAGAGAGCCTCTGGTTTAAAGGCAACATCCCCGTCAAGCGCTAGCATGTACGTATTGTCTGCCCGCTCCTGCTTCGCTCGGACAGTAGCATCTGAACACCCTAACTTGAAGCCGAGGAAGTAATACATAGCCATCACCTGAAACCATCAGGAGAGCAGATTATGTGTTGATGCTTTCTTGCCAACTAGCGTAGCATATTCTAGATATGGTAACGTCTTCTGAAGGGAGACGGTATTTCAAATAGACTAGTGCAGTTACTAATTTGAATAAAGGACTATGGCAATGTGTACGATGTATTATGTGTAAATGCAGGACATATGGGACTGTCCAGTCTACTTGTATGTGGAAGGGTTCTTTCTATTTGTATTTAGGATGGTATGTACAACTTGCATGTGGTGCGGCACTTTTTACATACGCACATAGTATGGAGGCTTCTACTTGCACGTGGAACGTTTACTTGTAAGTTAAATGATACCTCCTGTACTCTCATGTAGCACGGCTACTTCTGTTGCCACTTTGGACGGCACCTTCTACTAACACTATTAACACGTGGTGCGGTTTCTTTCTAGTTATATATACGACTACCTCTACTTATATATGGCACGGTTTCTTCTAGATATAGGTGGTACAACTACTTCTACTTGTACGGATATTTCTACATGCATATATATTATATAATATATATATATATACATACATATATATATATGGTATGGTTCCTTAATTCTAATTGTACGTGGTCCGGTACCGTTAACTAGTTGTATGCGGCACGGTGTCTTCTGTATTTGCGTACATAATGATCCTCGTCGTGTAGGAAAAAAACACCCACCTGACTCCAACGCTTCTTGTGGCGGATCTTATGTTTGTCTTTCAAGTGTGCCACGATCGTGTTTCGCCCTGGCATCTCCCACTCTAGTCTTCCCCCGTACGGAGTGGGACACACCGCCGGCTTCCCGATAGCAATGTTCACCTCGTGGGCTTCGCTGCAATTAGACACATTTCCAGACATTGGTTCAGAATGACGTTAGCTACTGCTACAGGGGCAATGCATGTACGTGGTGATTGTGCACTGAATTATATGAGGATGTAACCAACATTAAAGCACGGTGAAATGCATACAATTCAACTGTGAGAATCTCTCTAAGAACAAGACGTACCGGAAAAGAACAATTTATAACTTGGAAAACGACATGATTACCATTTTTGTACGACATATCATAACCGTAAATGTTTTAAATGCTTCCAAAATTCACCCAAATAGTGTAATTAACAAACTAATTAAACATGTTAATAGGCGTTGATGAAAGTATAGTTTACAATGCTTAAATGTTTCTAATAATAAAAAATTAGACCATTACATATGTCGTATGGCATATGTAAACTATTCAAAACTGTGATTTATTTAATACCATACACCACATTAAGCACTTAACTTTTGAAGTTACCTTGAAAACATATATGATTGTATCAACAGGTAATACATTCACCGACACGTTTCACAACAATTGTCACTGGAGTCAATGGCAAGAATCTGACTGAATGAAAGCATACTTCTAAATTTATTTTAGCACAGCGTGCATCTATCGATACCACAGCATCTGTCAACGCCACAACACCTGTCAACGCCACAGCATCTGTCAACGCTACAGCATGTGTCAACACCACAACACCTGTCAACGCAATAGCATCTATCAAGACCAGAGCATTTGTCAACGCCACAACATCTATCAATACCACAGCATCTGTCAACACCACAGCAACTGTCAACGCGATGTGACAACTGACCTGGCAGCTTTATCGATGGTATTGACGAGTTGACGCACGAACGAATTCACGCGATAATCTTGTTCCGTCGATTCGTGCTCCTCCATTGCGTCGTCGAAGAAAATATGAGCTGTCGAAACAACCAAAAACTATAATTATATTCTTTGATTCCGAACACTACAGCGCCTATTTACAACACTGCACGAACCCATAACATATTTATCCGGACAAAACAAAAACTGATTGTCGATGAAGCATAAATATATAAACCCCACCACGAAATGAATGAGTCTCTTTATACCATCCATCCTTTCTAGTTATTGACCCCACGTGAAAGCAGAAAAGACGAGCTTACTAATGACACCAACACGCTATGGTATTATATGAATCGTGTGCAAAGTTATTTATTGTTTAACTTGGTGCTTGCAAAAACATTACTGAGAAATCATGTTCTAAAGACTTGCGAATTCACGTGTTTGCCATAAGACACACTACCTTAAAACATGTTTTCGGTATTTATAGAGAGTTCTCGAAAATATATAGCTTATTTGTGTTAAAAGATAGTTTATAAAATCTACTAGTTTCATATTCGGCCAGTGTCATCACAAATCAATGTTCGTGCAATGAAGTTAATTTCGTGATGGTCACAATCATGTTGTATTGTATTACACTTGTAACGAATGTGTTCAGTTGTCTATACACAGAATATGTTTAATGGATAAGGCAATCATATCTTTAAAAAAGTTAAAATACAGTAAAATATCATGATCGGGTTATCCTGTCGTATAATCACCTTCAACGATATCATAACCATACCACACAATGATAATGAAGAAACGTACCTTCGAAGTCGTAGTAGCCTGGATCGACCACGTTTAGGTGTTTCTCTGCATTTCTGCGGGCACTCTGGTCGATGTCCAGACTGCGCATGACAAAATAGATTCATCTTTATACGGATGACAACACAACACAGCTTATCAGTTATAAATATAAGTACAGTGATAATCTCATCGACCATGCCTACCATCCCGTAATCTCATCAACCAGGCATACCATCTCATAATTTCATCAACCAGACGTGCTATCACATAATCTCATCAACCATGGCATGCCATCTCATAATCTCACCAGCCAGGCATGCCATCTCATAATCTCATCAACCAGGCATGCCATCTCATAATCTCATCAACCAAGCACGCCACCTCATAATCTCATCAACCAGGTATACCATATGATAATCTCAACAACCATGCACACCATCTCCAAACAGTGGTCGAGTTCGATGTTGTCGATATCAGTAGGAAGATCGTTGACGACTAACGGCAGTTCCACAACCGTAAAAGCAATCGTTCAGCATTAGAGCCAGCCAGCTAACACCCATGGAGCGGGGACAAACGAAGGGCAGCATTACACAACTGTTTGATCGTAAGCTCGATTACAATATTGCCGTCATCTGGCGAGTTTATCATTACTCAATTCTCTCAGTTAGAAAAAAGAACATATAGAAAAGCATACTATATAAAAATACGCAAGTGTATAGGTCTAAATTATATCGTTGTGTTTTCTGTAAAACATCGGAAATATGACACGTACCGGAAAATCGATTTCAGCACTTGTGTCATTTCGTGTTCCGTTTCGTGCCACATAGTAGCGCAAATGTAGATCATGGGTGTTACACTGCGCGTGCGTGTTGCAATGCACGGTTCCGGTTGAATTGTTTTGTCGCAAGGGCATTTTCTTGCGATGTCGTACATCTGCAACAATAAAAATAACTTCAGATATGATTACGTAAGTTTTACTCTACTTATGATTAATGATTTGCCACGTGTTTTTTTATTTAAAGAGAAATGTCGCAACATACTTACAGATTGACGAAATTGTGTTTCCGGATTGTCGCGCCGATTGCGGTTGTGCAGTAGCGACTGCTCCAGAAATATCCCATCGTACAGCGGCAGAACAAACAACCTACGGCAGATAACATCGTCTCAAATAAGTTGCTGGGCAGTAGATAATATAATCGAGCACACACACACACACACACACACACACACACACACACACACACACACACACACACACACACACACACACACACACACACACACACACACACACACACACACACACACACACACACACACACACACACACACACACACACGCACACGAACTCACAAGCATGCACACACGCATTCGGACGCATTCGGACGCATTCGGACGCATTCGGACGCATTCGGACGCATGGGTGCATATGCACGCTCACTCTCTCTCTCTCTCTCTCTCCTCTCTCTCTCTCTCTCTCTCTCTCTCTCTCTCTCTCTCTCTCTCTCTCTCTCTCTCTCTCTCTCTCTCTCTCTCTCTCTCTCTCTCTCTCTCTCTCTCTCTCTCTCTCTCTCTCTCTCTCTCTCTCTCTCTCTCTCTCTCTCTCTCTCTCTCTCTCTCTCTCTCTCTCTCTCTCTCTCTCTCTCTCTCTCTCTCTCTCTCTCTCTCTCTCTCTCCTCTCTCTCTCTCTCTCTCTCTCTCTCTCTCTCTCTCTCTCTCTCTCTCTCTCTCTCTCTCTCTCTCTCTCTCTCTCTCTCTCTCTCTCTCTCTCTCTCTCTCTCTCTCTCTCTCTCTCTCTCTCTCTCTCTCTCTCTCTCTCTCTCTCTCTCTCTCTCTCTCTCTCTCATGTACACGCACACGCACACACACACACACACACGCACGTACACACACACACACACACACACACATACAGCAGTACTCACTTGTCAGTCTTGGCAAGACGCTCAGACTTGGGGAACCAAATGTGCCGGGTGATCCACACTTGAGCGACCCACCAGAGACCGACCAACCAGAAATGTTGCTGCCATGTCGCGTCCACTAACCGCCTGTAAGATGACAAAACTGTAGGATCTACTTCGTTCAACCATTTCACCATTACAATTTGAAGTTCCAATCCTAACTGGTCACACAAAAATGACGAGATAATCTTGAAGAAAATGGAAAGTTTGTATCGTACGGTGTCTGGTGCTAGCTCTAGTTGGTCAGCCGTTGCCATAGCTAAATGTATATATATATATATATATATATATATATATATATATAGACGCTCTACCTGTAGCACTTGAAGTAGGTGTAGCCGGGCAGAAGGTCGGGGTATTGACATGGATTGCTGTTCCAGTTCTCGCAACTAGCAATCAACAGTGCGAATACGATCGGCGTCGACAACAGCAGCGGAAGTGCGTAGCCAAGTCGTTGCGCCCGCAGTTTAGCGGACGTGCGTGCGCACATGTAGCACAGCAGACCGGCGGCCACATTGGTGCAGCAGACAAATATCCAATCCAACTTCATCTGGGGAATCTGACGCGCAGACAAACAGTTCGAGTGTTATTGCGAGAACAAAATATACACATATACCTCGTCATATGTTTAGTTGCAGTTTTATTATTTGTATAAATCATATGATTAAAACGTGTATGCCTTTTTATTACTGCAACAACGAGCCGCCAGTAGACTTGAGTGACACGTACCTGTGACAGGCTAATCTTGTCAGGTGCGCAAGAGAGGAAGTCGAAGCTGAACAACGACGTCACAACCAAATCCCGCGAGACGAACGCCAGCATGAAGAGGAACGCTACGACAATCTTCCAGGCACTTACGATCAGATACATCTTCGTGCGAGTCTGGCAGATCCGGTTCCGGATCGCCAGCAATCTAGGCGCCATCCCGAAGAACCTCGTGTTTGCGTCAATGTAATTTTCCCACCAGCCAAGTGATATCAGAAGCAGCGAGATGGGCAACGTCCACGCTGTCTCCACTTCGACGTCGCCCAGTCCGTCAACGGTGTTCTTCAGGATCGGGTAGACGACTAGGACGGAGAGTTGGGCGAACCAGGCGAGGAAGTTGGCTGCTATCGTCGACTTCCAGTAGCGTTGTCCCCGGTGACACTCGAGCACGCTGAGGAGAGAAGGCAGGACGGATACGCCCAGTAGCAGCATTTCGCCCTGCATGACGTTGTCGAGCCGCGGCAGCACGCGGTACACGAACATGCACGCGCCGATCACGTGCAGCGTCTCGACGCTGAGGACCTGTCGAATGAGATTCGTTTACGCATATCGCTCGTTTACACGAAACGCAGGAACTTCTGCAAATCATACGAGCTGCGGTAACGGATTATAGGTAAATCTAGCTATATTGATGTTTGTAAGCCGTATGGCCTACTATATACGAATATCATGCGTGGTACTATGAAACGCTTTCCGTGAATGCAGCGCTTATCACCAAGTGATTGTGTTACGAATTTATATATATACATAACCTACGTGTGATAAAAAAATTAAGCATATTTGGGTTAAATTAGGCAAAGTGGTACGCTGAGATAGCCAGAGAGTCACGTTTGGTAATAACATATTACCTTGCAAATGACCAACTATCATTAAATCCAAATCATTCAAAGATTTACTTCACACAAAACACATATTGCTTGAACACCACAGATTACGACCTCCAACTTCATCCGTCACCGATTTCTCAGACCATATATTCAAAGGGTGCGGTCTCTACTAAATTATTTAAAATAGGCCATATACAAATAAAACAGTAACACGCTCACCACCAACAAAACGCCCGCGTGCGGTGTCTTCTTCCGCTTGAAGCAGGTGATCCACGCGCAGCGTAGGAATACAAAGGCGTACGGCGTGCACATGATGACAAACATGCACCAGATCCAGCGTACAGAGACGCCATCGCACATTTCACTGTGGTACACCGTTCGCGTAATTGTGGCGCCATCTGGCGTCAGACACGACACACCGGTAATGCCACCCACGTACAATTCCGGAAATGCAACGCATTTCGTATGCAGCTCGCCTGGCAGCTGACCTGGGGATAGATCATTAGTTAACTTCTGGGTTCAGAATAAAGTGCCCTTGATTTTGAGTGTTGGTATCATATCTTGGTTAGGAATTCTAGCACTGGACAAATTTTTCTGTCATGTTGATTTTCTACAGAGAAAACGCAGGTTTTAACGAAAACTCAACAGCAAGTTAGTGGCTTGACATGCAGCAGCTTGTAACACTGTGATAAAGTCTGAATCGATATTTTGTGTACAACACTAGAAAACATGAACATGGCCGCCCAGGGAAACAATGAATCTAACCACAATCGAGTTTGCATGTCATATATGTTAGTTTTCCTCCTACACGGCTCGAAACTCGGGCGCCAAACTTTCGGGGATTAATCTACGAGCGCCAATAATTAAGTTTATCATAGCCCTTCTATTTTTCAAAGTATGCCATATTTAAAGAGTTATTGGTGTTTTAAGGGTAAATCTCATGTGTTTACTACGTAACACGTAATCAGACAATCGTTATGCACGCGCTGTGATATTCGCTAAAAGTTACGTCATAAATGATTACAACGATAATATATTTCTATATTCAGCGCCTACACACCCTCATGAACCTGAGCTCAGAGAACAGACCGCGCAAAATATGATATGTCCCCACCTGTCGTGAAGTCAACGCATTTGAGGCCGGGTGGATGGTGGATGTTGGAGGCGACGAAGAGGAGCGTGCCTCGGCTGACGAGGACGGAAGAGAGGGTGAGGGTAAAGAGAGCGAGGACGGCGAGCACTCGGAAGACCTGCTTGGCGACGGCGTAGAACGACTCGTTGATATCGCTGATGGAGACGGGGGGCACGACACGAAATATGTCCCACGCGGTCGCGTTGTCTCGACGGCTGAGAGGAACGGAGAGACAAACGGCATTCAATCGGGTGTGCTCAGAATAGCCTAACTCTCACATAGGCCAATTGCGCATTCTATTAATAAAAACAATGAACATATAATATTTGGGGATAATCTTGTTTTAGCGGTCTTGTTGCAATGTACAGAAAGCCAACAAAAGCCGGAAATTGGTTGTACAAGTTCTCGTTATTCAATAGACCTACAGCACGTCACTTTAGGACAGGTCTTTCGCATGATGAGTGCCTTGTACATGACTGTGTAGGCCTACAATGGCGCTCGTTTAGTCTTCAAAATTAACCACGAGATCGACCAGCGTTGGCCGCACAAAGTAAGGTTGTAAAGGGGCTGAGGTAGCTATAATGTATACCTGAAAATACTACAATGTGCTTTGTGAACACCAGGTAATATACAATATAGAATAATATAATTTGTTAATTTGCTCTATCCACTAAGTTAGTTCTACTTACCTCGATTGAGAACTCAACGGTACAATGTAGTCTTCCACCTCTATGTAGTGGTTACTCAAGGAACGACAATTTCCATCTAAACTTGCGGCGTTCTCTCCTCGTCGTCCCACGAAGTTCAGCTGATAATCCGTCAAATCGTTGTCACGTGATATCCGGTCATGTCGCTGACTTTGGGAAGAGGAACACGTGACGTCATGTATGTATTCGAAATCAGTCACCGATGTCAGTGTTTCTTCGGGATTAGTCGGCTGTTTTATTTGCTCCACGTCGGAAACGTTCAACAATTTCCGTTCTTCAACATCGGAAACAGTCGTCTGTTTTTGCGGTTCATCATTGGAAAAGTTCGATAACCTTTGTTCCTCATCTGCGGAAATTTCCGACAGTTTTCTGTGTTCAACGTCGGAAACATTTGTTTGTTTTATTTGCTCCACGTCAGAAACGTTCATTTGTATTTGTTGTTCAGCGTCGGAAACGCTCGAATGTTTCTGTTGTTCATTGTCGGAGACGTTCGAATGGTCCTGTTGGTCATCAAGCTCCGAGAAGTACGCCGAGTTTGTACAACCCAACGACTCGTTCTCACAACTCATATCTACGGCAGACAATCCTGAATCTAGCAAAGTACCATCGCTTTCGTCAGTGACGGGAAATGCCGCAGCCGGTGAAATCATGGCGTCGTTGTCTCTGCCGTAACAATGTTGGTCGCCATCTTGACTTGAACCAGCAAGCGAGTTCGGATCGTCACAGATATTTGAAGCCATTTCGTGCACAGAGTCTTCCCGCACGATATGAGACATGTTTCTGTGTCACTTCCCTCCTACAAGAAAACGCAGCTTAAAGCATAACCAATACACTGACAAGTGGCGAGGTAAAGTAAGTTGGGTTTACTTTCAGATATAGAAATAGTCTGGAGTTATATAACTTAATGAACAATGATGCATAAACATTTAACTGCCGGTTGAAAAGAATATGCCACAAGTTTTCTGTATTGTAAACATGCCTGCTGATAAACCGTCCAACCATCAGATGTGATAAAGCATTCCTTTCATCAAAGCCTTGCTAACAACATTAGTACAAAGCAAGTCCGTAGCGCATCTCTTGCTGCCACCGAGCAAACCGGGGGAAAGAGCGGATGTTGATAGTCGTGCGTATTCGTTTGCCATCTTACGGACTTCTTCTACCAGTCATGCAGATGTAATTCACTCATGGTTGGCATATTTGAATCCTGATGACACTACATGTATTTGCATGGATATACATTTGACCGCCAATGATATCTACAACGGAGACATAATAGTGAAATGGTCATTTGACACACGCATCTCTCGCACACACAGTCGTTTTAAGGTCTTTGTAACGTGGTGGCTTTAGCGTACAGTTTGTCCTGTGGCCTGTTTGGTGACAAGAATGACCATCACAATGTACCAATAACCCAAATGATTAATTGGGTTTCATTTAGGTTAATGACGAAACAAAAAAAGACAACGGTTTCAGTTACTATTTTTTGTAATGGCGAAAAACGTTTATTTAAAAGGCAATACACTCTTGCAACATTTACAATATTTCATTATGAGCGATTGTCTCCTGTATTCTTAGTCAGCAAATTAATATACATTGAATGCAAATTTCAAATAAACTGGTGGGACTAAGCACTCTGTTCTTAATATCCGCACCATGTATGGGGCGTAGACATCTTAATAAAAGTTCCCTACACATAACAGCGCAGGACAGGACGGGGATTGATTTTAAAGTTATTCACCATAAGCACGTCCCTAATATCCGCAGTCCTTGCTGTGAGCGTCCAAAGTACGCCAAATATATTACGTACAATGCGGCAGTATTAGCATTTTACAAACGGTTGATTACCTTATGACAACACGCACAAACCGTCATCCAAACGGGTAGTCCCTTTTTCAAATGGGCATGTAGCAACAGGAATCTCCTCCCCCAGTTGACACAACTGTTCTTGCAGGAAGGAAACACTCAACTCACACCTGACAACACACGACTGTATCACAAGTCGACGACGCCAACGATACCCCAGGAGAACCAACAACGCGTCAGCACTTCAGTTTGACAGTAACACTTGAAGTAAGCTCTACTTCGTTCAACACGTGTCTCTGCATAGTCCAGTTCACTTGGCGTTGACGTTATATTAATGTATTGTGTTAATATTATTTACTCGTCGTGGCTTTACAATTAGCCGGTTTGCTCACCCAGTGTTATCGTTCCGGACCCTTCTCTCTGAACGACCCTAAATTTCGATGGAATTTGATTGTATTATGGAGTAGGTCGAGAGCGCCAACAAATATAGTTATGAATAATAAATGCTAAGTAAACAAACACTTTTATATGCAATAAAACGTGATGTTCTCCTCACGGTAACATATATAAATAAATACTAATACTTGAATACTTGGCACATCGCATGTTACAAGACAAATAAAGTATAGTAGGAGAGTGTAGTCTAGGGTGTACATGTCGAATAGAGAGTGTAGTCTGGGGTGTACATGTCGAATAGAGAGTGTAGTCTGGGGTGTACATGTCGAATAGAGAGTGTAGTCTGGGGTGTACATGTCGAATAGAGAGTGTAGTCTGGGGTGTACATGTCGAATAGAGAGTGTAGTCTAGGGTGTACATGTCGAATAGAGAGTGTAGTCTAGGGTGTACATGTCGAATGTGATGATCGTCTGTTTGTCTTCAATGAACGTCCAACCGTGAGAATTGAAAAACGGTTTCACGTAGCAGAAACTGATGAAACAACCATTGTGTTTGATACATCCGCATTATGGGATAGAAGTAGTCGACCGATCCTTCGATCTTGTGTCACCATTGTCTCATCAAATGTGTCGTTACCAACAAACCTCTCTCAGGTCGCGAGCGAAACACTTACAGCTGTTTTCATTGTAATAGAATGCGTAAACAAACCTGCACGTGAACGTTAACAAGACTGCAAACACATGCACCTGAATAATATACAGGCTATACAAAATGGATCCAGCTATTAACTAAGGATGTGTTTTACCTTATCCTTTTTGGCATTTTGTATGATATTAATTTTGCTGACAAATCATTACTGACGAGCCTTGACAAATCCGTAGGTGGCATCTCTTGGAATGTCACGACAGGCAGTACGTAACCGCATCCGAATGAACCGGAATCTCGAAGAAGCGCGCGTGCGTGCGACTGCGTACGTGCGCGTGTGTGCCTGAATGCATGAATTTATGTGTGATTTGTGATATATGTGTGTGTGTGTGTGTGTGTGTGTGTGTGTGTGTGTGTGTGTGTGTGTGTGTGTGTGTGTGTGTGTATGTGGCTGCGTGCGTGCGTGCGCGCGCGCGTGCACTGGTGTGTGTGATTTTCGGTACGTTGTAACACTGTCGACACCAGTCGAGGTCCATCGAAGCTGTTGTCTTCTGTAATAAAGGGAAGCACATTGTGATCATGAATTAATTCATATTTCTGCAAGATAATGTCCTCCCTCAGCACCAGCGCGTCGAACATTCGTCGTCTTGGAATTCGTGAAACAATTCTTTCGATGACCTTGATTGATGTTACAGCAGAGTGTCCATTCTGGGCGACTTTACTCCTTGCTTTGTTTCCACCTGACCCCCATTTGCACATCCAAATTCTTATGAAAAAAGGCACAATATCTTATCTCATGTGCGTTTACCTACATGTTCTTTAATTGATCTAAGAACGTGCGTACGCATGCACGCACGCACGCACGCACGCACGCACGCACGCACGCACGCACGCACGAATGCACATACGCACCCACACACGCACGCACACACACTCATTCAGTCACGCACGCACGCACGCACACACACACACACACACACACACACACACACATGCACGCACAAACACGCACAAACACGCACGCACGCACAAACATTGTAACACACGCACGCGCACGCACACTCACCCGCACGCTCACACACATACACTCACGCACGCACGCACGCACGCACGCACACACGCCAGCACACCCACACATGTACACACGATGTTGAAGTCGTCGAACTCGTTCACACACACACATACATCTGTCGTGATTAATGACAAGACACTTTGTTTGCGCATCCCACTAATCTGTTGGCGTGGTTTCGAGTGTTCTCAATTCTTGAGAAGGGCTTAAAGACCAAGGTGGGGCATTATCTGTTCTTCAGGGATGGTTTGGTGACACGGATTTCCACAATTAACCTAGTTACCTACCCAAACTGTTGTCTCCCGACGTCCCGACGGAGGTGCAATCTCGGTAAACATTATTTTAAAGGTACTACGATCAACTGGATTCATTTTAATTTGACGAAAAAAAAACCCGCGTATCTATGAATAAACTAAGCACCATTTTAAGATCACATCGGCCATACACGTGATATTCTCATATAATCAAGTAGCTCAGTCATTACACAACAGTGGTACCCCACTCAATACCGATTTCGAGTTTGAAGCCTCCCCATCAACTACTACACGTTGTCTTCTGTCAATCAGCCATTGTTCTATCCAGTTTATTATACCATTTCCTATGCCATGGGCCTTTAGGTTAAGCAGTAATCTTTGATGTGGTACTTTGTCGAAATCTTTTTGAAAATCTAAGTAGACGATATCTACTGGTGATCCCTCATCTACCCACTTAGTGATGTCTTCCAAAAAACATAACATATTTGATAAGCATGACCTCGCTTAAAAAAACCCATGTTGAGATGGGTTTATCAAGTTTTGTTTAACAAGAAAATCCACCATGTGATCTTTAATTAGTCTTTCTAATTAAAGATCACATGGTGGATTTTAATAGTTAATGTCGGTCTCGTCTCAGTTTGGGATGTATAAGAACCACCGAGGATGACAAGCACCCTGGCATTGACCATCCTCAGTGCCAGCATATAAAGGTCGGTTTGGTGTTATGTTCTAAAAAAATGGGCCATGTTGCCCCGAAGTCCTTTGTACTAATACGTCTATATGTGACCCCGGCTGACCAAATGAGTGATAAGTCGGAAAAATTGTAACATTGTTTTCTTACATCCTTGTAAAGGTTTGGTAGGGTGCTTTTATGACTGCTACCAAAATTTGCGAAGTTATGGAGCATTGAACATGGTAGGGATCAAAAAGTGAAAATTAAGAAAACGGCTGTTGAAGTTTTACATTATATATGCAAATGGATTGCATGGAAATATGACATGCACAACATTCAAATGTGGCACACAGTATGTAATATGTATGGTATGTTGCAATGATACACTGGAAGTACAAATGTGCTGCTACAAAGACTTATCAAGTTATGCCAGATTATGTCTTTATGTGTAAAACTAAGAGGACAGATTATTTGAGAGCAAAAGGTAGCTTACTGTTTGACACAGTTTAAAACCTACAGGCAACTGTCCAGTTTAACAGGGGTCTAGTGGCTTAATGCTGTCTGTTGACACAAGCTACTGCCAGTGACCAATTACACATTAGTCACAGTTTCCATCAAACAATAGCAGGCAGAGAATCTTAGGTCCACAGCTGGGTGTAATACACAACCAGAGCCACCACTGATTCATGGTCAAGTAGATTAGCTCAATGCATCAACTAAGACAATACACAACACTGTGAGTGACAGTGTCCAGAGTGAGGCCTAAGCAGTGTCCTCATTGCTGAATAGATAAATTAAACCTGCCAGGTGGGTGACATTCTGCACAAGTGTTAATTAATCCTTAGTGATTGTTCAGAACACCAGACTGACCACATACCTAAACAAAGCGAATGTAATAGGTGAAGAACAGGCAGTGTTCAAATAGGGGTATCGGTTGAATTGTATTTGTCTCGACGCAAAAGGCTTTATTGTGCCTTCATCGATTATAAGAAAGCATTTTATTAAGTAGACCGGTCCTCCCTGTGGTCTAAGATAATTTCATGCGGTATTAATGGTATAGTGTTGAAAGTTGTATACAGCATGTACAAAAATGCTAAATCATATATAAATCAGGGCCAGGCTGTGTCAGTCTTCTTCTCATGTGATGTAGAGGTATGGCAAGGTGAAAACTGGTGTCCTTTGTTATTTGCTATTTACCTGAATAATTTTGAACACTGTTAGTCACAATTATAACGGACTTGACATGGCAGCTGGTGAAATTTATAACAACCTTAGTGATGATGATGTAGAAAATGTATGTTCTAGTATATGCTGATGACACTAGAATGGTTCAATCAAATACATATTTCTTGCTTGTGTATAGCGGAACTATGTCAACTCTTCTAATGGTTGACATTTGGTTGTTTCAGGTGTCAACTATATTGTGAATCTGTAATTATTAGTCTATATTGATACAATTGATTTACACAGTACCATGTCTACACAAGGCATGGCAAGCGTAAACAGAACAGTAGAATGCATTTGATATCAATAAAGTGTAGGATATTTCACTCTATAGTTGTCCAGAATATTAATTTTCTATGTTTGTCACCTACAGGTGACAATACATCTTTAACCAATAGACACCACATTCACACCATTTTATAATAATTAAATGAACATCAAAATAAACACAACTTGCAATTATAGAAAATCAATAGTTTTGAAGATACAGTTTAAAACTTTTAGGCAACTGTTCAGTCTAACAGGGGTCAAGTGTGTTTACTCTGCCTGGGCACTGTGACCAACTAAAGATTAGTCAAGGTCTCAATGGAACAATAGCACTAGGCTGCACAGTTTAGTCATGCTGCTGGCTTTCTGGCACAATAAACAAAATCTACTGTTGGGGGTGGTCTCAAGGGCCCTTCTCAAAACCACATCACAAGATAATGTAAAACTTTTACACTTTGGGGGCCCCTTAGGTGCCCTTAGAATGATTCAATCAAATACAGATGTCTTGTATATAGTGGCAGCACCCTAAGATACATCTATGCAAAATTAGAAAAAAAGTTGCTGAACGGTTTCTGAGATACGGCAGCTAACGGCGGACGGCGGACGGCGGACGGCGGACGCAGAATGATGGCAATAGTCCCTTGGACCTTCGGCCAAAGGACTAAAAAACAGTAATTACGATTGGCCCGAATGTTCTGCACCACCAAGCTTTATAAAGAGGGGAATGTCAAGGACTAAACATTACCGGCTCAATTACAAGCGCCAAAATATGACATTTGAATTATTTTATGAAAGTCCGACAATAATAGTTTACTAGTACAAGACTGTGAAAACCCATGAATTAACAAGCTGCTGAATAGCAGTGTCATATAAACTTGCAGTTTTTCATTACCATACTTAAAATGTTCATTACTTATACATTCATAACCAGAAGCTTTTCCTGTAGGTATCGCCTGAATTATTTAGCATCAACCATCATTTGGTCATTAAATTGCATATTGCTGTAATACATGTCACATATTCTTTACATTTTCAGCACCACATGCACCGCCAACATTACTAGGATTTGGTAACTTGGCATTGTTCATTTGTTTGATATCTTTCCACAAGTTTTTAAAGTCATGACTACTTAGTTTTGAAACAAGTCGTTCGGCTTTAAGGGCTTCAGCATTTTTTTTATAGAGTCTTTTATTACGTTTAAATTGAGCACGTTTGATTTTCATTATTTCATACAAAGGACCGCGTCGGGGACTCCTTGCAGACCGCCACATAAGAAAACACCCTCTAGCAACGAGGTGGGAGTCTCTGACCATATCATTCCAACCAAGAACGGCGTACTTTGAAGACATGTTATGGGTCTTAGTAGGTATTACTTCAGAGGCATCCCTGAGTGAATTAATAATGTCTTCATAAAATTTGCATAGCAGTATCATTACAATTCGGGTCGGTACAGCATAAAACATCACGAGGTACATCAACGGCAGATAAAAGCACACTGGTTTGAGTGTAATAGTTGTGAAGATCTTGATGAGTGGCAGCCCCCCACATAGGACAAGGCTGTCGAATTTGCTCCTGAGTGGATGCTTCAGAAGTAGGTAATAAGTTGACAGATATGGTAAAGCATAAGGGTAGGTGGTCCGACGAGACACAATCATAATTAACTACCATATCAGAGATTGATGAGTGACTGGAGTGAGTGCTGACCACATGGTCCAGCCAGCTCGTTGAGCCACGAGCATCACTGACATAAGTAAAAGCATCAGAAGGGAGACACTTAATGTCACTTGAAATAAAGTGACATTCATTTATAAAAGCACTGAGAAGTGGAGAAAACAGACTGGGCTTGTTAATTGCCGCATTAAAATCCCCAATGATGAATATGTTAGCTGATTCAAATGAATCGCTTATAGCCTGTATCTTGCCTAAAAGAGCTTGATATTCATTGGAATTGTCCTCACTCTGATACGGTAAATATACGTTAAGAATCAGAATAGTGGCATTAGACGTGATGATTTTCAGACCAAGGAGTCTTTTCTCATCGTCGTAAATTATAGGTTCAATAAATGGGTCGAGTGAACGTCTCCATAAAAAGCAAAGCCCGCCATGAGGGCATCCACTCAAACCATAAAAAAATAAATGTAACTAATACCTCTGGAATTGAAATCAGGGTGAACAGAATTGAGATAGGAAAGGCACTGTTTGGAGAGCCAATGTTCTTGCACTGCAAGAATATCACAGGATTTTAAAATGTTAAGCACGTCGTAAGCACTATTCCGTATGTTATTACCAAATGTTGATGTAATTTCCCTAATTTTATTCCAATCTGCCTTCGAGAACAGGTGAATTTGACGAGGTGGTTTTTTTGTGTACTCAGTCTGCGAGGATAATTTCATTATCTGATATACCTGGGATGGAATCAGAGTGCTTTGTTACAGCTGGCTTGTTTGTATAGAAAAGATCTAGGATTTTTCCTTCGCGTGTGGGAGCACGATGAATTTGGGTTTATGATGTTCTTCTAGGATATTAATGACCTTGTCGTTGACGGCTTTGTTGCTGGTGCCAGGTGTTACTTTGTTGCTGGTGCCAGGTGTTACTTTGTTGCTGGTGCCAGGTGTTACTTTGTTGCTGGTGCCAGGTGTTACTTTGTTGCTGGTGCCAGGTGTTACTTTGTTGCTGGTGCCAGGTGTTACTTGTAAGGGTTCCCAAGTTATGTTTCCGGTGTTAAAGTCTCTCCCTAGTATGGAGATGTGAGTTTTCGAGTTCTTGAGTGCTAAGGTGTTTAGTGCCTTTTCTAATTCATCCAAGGGTTGCCTTTTACTGTCAGTTGGCCTGTAAAAGGAGCCCGAATAAAGGGTGTGGTTTTGTTGGCCCATATTAGTTCGCAGTCAGCTAGTGTGTCAATCTCCACTGCAGGATATTTTGTTTTGATGGCTAGCATTATCCAACCTCCACCACGCATACGATCTTTGCGGAAAGCTATGTAGTTTGGTTGGAGGAACTCAGATGTTTTAATGGTTTGGCCGGTGTGAAATGAGCTAATTCAGTGTTTTGCTGAAGATGCCATTACAGTTTATGACAAGTGTTCGCCATTTGTTTAGCTTGTTTGGAGTTTGGTTGGATTTGTTAGTACTATTGGGTGAACTAGTAGTGTTGTTGGACCGTGTTCTGGTTCTGGGTGTAGACGTGCTGCTTTTAGATTTAGAGGTGGAAGTACCATTTCTTTTCTTTGGGCTGCTTTTTCTTTTCGGATTGAAGG